>JAJEJO010000228.1:191693-274980 GCA_020662805.1 Glaucomys volans
TAGAAAGAAAGAAAGAAAGAAAGAAAGAAAGAAAGAAAGAAAAGAAAGAAAGAAAGAAAGAAAGAAAGAAAGAAAGAAAGAAAGAAAGAAAGAAAGAAAGAAAAGGAAGAAAAGAAAGAAAGGGCGGGCACAGCACGCACGCAGCGGCCTTGTTCTTTGTATCTGGTTACCTGCGGAGCGCTCCTGGAGTTTCCCAGGACAGAAAAGACCAGGAGAAGAGCCAAGGTTGCTGCTGCCAAACTTCTGGCACCCTATAAGACATGATCAACCAAAGAGAGTCATTCCCATGCCCATAGGATTTTCTGCTTTCTTCCTCTATGTCTGGACGATTACAAATCCCTTACTTCTGGCTATGTTCTAATACTCGGTATGTGGAGGTATTCTCCCAGTCTCCCTTTTTGTTAATCCACAGAGACCACTTAGATAAATTATTTAGAAATATGTTATTTTCATATTTGGAGGAATTGGGTGATTAAGTGAATTTTTTTTCTCAGTAAAATCAAACAACTCGACTATTTTATAAAAGTATGTTGTTCAATATCCTTTGGCTTCCAAAATGCTCACTAAAAATTGCTAAAAGGTTATAAAACTTTTTATGAAATAGCTAAAAAATCTCAAGTAAATAAAACTTACTTACCTTCATGTTTGACTTCTTTCAGAACCCTGAAATAACTATAACTTTACTTGTGAGTTTTCTAATCTTGTTTTGAATTTAGGGCTTTTAAAGTCTTACTGTCAAAGACACCTCCCCATCTGCATAGAGTTGGGGAGTCCACAGGGACAACTTGTCAGTCATCAAGATTGAAAGGATCTGATGACTCCTCCAGGGAGATTCAATTGCAGGAAGTGGAGGAATGATTGATGTATGGAAATCATTTGTTTAGATATTGATCACATCAGCCAGGCGACATTCTGAATGAATCAGCATCATTGCCTTTCCTTTTCCTGTTAGTTGCCCAAAGCACTTTTATCATGGTCATCAGTATTATTAGTGAAAATGATCAATAGTGCAAGATGGAATCAAAATAAATGAATAAAGTAACCAGCTATCAAGTTATCATTGTTGACTAAAAATGAATCACTTGGGTAGAAATAAAAAGATTAGGGAATCTTAATGGAATTTGACATCAGTCATTTACTTAGTTATCTATCCATTCAATTATTTAACAAATGCTTGTTGAGTGCCTACTGTATGTCAGACTATCCTCCTTTTAATTCAAGTGACATAGATATGGATTAATAAGACATGCTTTGATCAAGCTTATCTTCTAGTGAGAAGCCTTCAGGTCATTAGGGCATGCCTTTGAAGTGGATAGTAGACCCCAGCCTCTTCTTCCTCTCATTTGCTTTCTCATCACATGGCGAACAGGTTTGTTTCACCATGACCTCCTGCCATGATGTGCTACCATAGGCCTAAATATGATGGATCCACTAGATCATGGACTGGAACCTCCAAAACTGTGAGCCAAAATAAACTTTTCATAGGTTGATTTTCTTATTATTTACTTATTTTTAATAGTAACAGAAAGTTAGCAAACACCAGTAGGGAGCTTTTAAGTAGCCGAAATTCCTTACCTGGTTCTCAAGGCTGAGAGTCCAAGATCAAGATATGGTCATGGTTGAGTTCTGTTGAGAGCATTCTTTAGATGACTTCTGCTGAGTCTTTCCATGGAGGAAGAGGCAAACAAGTTCCTGGGGCTGTTTTACAAGGGCACTAGTCCCATTCATGTGGACTCTACCCTCATGACTTTTCACCTCCCAATGGTGCTGCTACCCACTATTCACATTGGGGATTAGGATTTCAACATATGAATTTTAGGGGGAAACAAACACTCAGATCATAGTAGTCTCTACTAAGTAAGGACAGTGCTTCTCAGGCATAGTGCACCAGACTTAACTAGAATCTTTTGAAATGCAGATTCTGATTCAGAACAGTTCAGTGGGGACTGCAATTTTAATAAACTGCAGGTGATACTGATGGATGATACTGAACCTTGGACATTTTGAGTAGCAAAGCTTAAGGGGATATAGAAATTGAGGAAAACTAAACAGCGGAGTCTGTGTGACTGGGAGAATGGCTAGAAGTACAAATTTAGGGAATTTGAGAATAGGAACAGACAAGTTTCATTTGGGATTGAAATTTGAAGAACTAATGCTGTCTACTTGCGAATACTTGGAAATGATGGATTGGAATCTGGGTGCTTGATATTTTGACTTGACAGTCACATAAGAACAGGTTTGGCTAGTAAATGAAACTGAATATAGAAGTAAATGAGAATGGAATATAGAAGGGAGTTTGTAGGTAGAAATTTGAGAACTATTTATTCCCTGCAAGGAATAGGTGAAGCAAACAAGAGCCAGAGCCATTAATGCAATGCTTTATTTCTGCTATCTTAGAAGAGAAAGATTAAAAACTAAGGACAGTAAGTTTAGTACTAAAACTGGATAAACTTATAATAAATATTATATTTTAGAATTTTAGTTTCAAAGGATTATAGCAACTATCTCCAAAAAAGAGCCACAAAAGATATAAAATATGCTGCATTTATGTTTTAAATTCATAAGTGAATTTAAAAGTGAAACCCAATGACTAGGTTACCTAACAAGTAAAATGCCTTTCTTCTCCTTCCAAAATACAAAGGTTTTAGGAAGAGAGACAGAAAGTGAGTCAACAATAAAACGAGTTTTGAGCTTCCAATTTAAGGAAAAATAATGTGCTTTGTTCATAATAGTTTAGCAAATGAATTCACAAGTAGATGTTCTACGTCAAAGCTGCCATTTTCAGTTTCATGTGCACAAATGAAGAGAATGGTTTTGACATGTTATCAATAGTGTTGCCTTACCACAAGTAACATGCCAGAATGCTTCTTCTAAAAGGATTTCCAAAGGGCATTTTCGCCCAGTAAAATGTTTTTTGTTAAAGCACAACATTTTTAAAACTTTTACAGGTTTGAGCCTAGAGATGGGCTAAGTTACTTTTGGTAGAATACAGATAATAGGTACGACTATTGAATTTTATTCTGCTAACAGTGTGACTAGGCAGTGGATGGTGAATAAGTGGAATTTTTTTTTTTTTTAGTTAACTACTGACTTTATTTGGATTTCACCAGTTTTCCCTCTATTTCTCATTTTCTATTCCAAGATCCAATCCAGGATCCCACATTTCATTTGGTTGTGGTGTCTCCTTGTCTTCCAATCTGCAGCACTTAAACATTTTAAAGAAGAAAATAAAATCCATTGGTAGTGATGATGTTGAAATGCATGGTAACTATAAGGACACATAAACAATTTGCCTTCCTCTCATCCTTTTGTCCTTATTCATTTTCTTTCTCAAGCATAACTTAAAATTAGCTTGTTTTCATTTGTTATCACTGAAGCAAGAAACAAGTAATGGTGTTTTGCTTTAACATATGCAAAATATTTTCAAAGGCTTTAACTATTTTTCAGAATAGTCAAACACATTTCTTGAAATATAAAATACACTACTAAAATTACAGCTGATTTCATGACTATGGAGTAAAGGATTTAACTTTGTCCAAAATAATGTGTGAATTTTTTTTAACTTTAATTAAAAGTTAAATTGTTCTAATTAGTTGTACATGACAGAATGAATTTATACATTTTGACAGATCATACATAAAGTGGGCCCTTAAATGTTTTTTTAAAGTCATATTCAATGGCAACCATTTTGCCTTCCTCACTGGATTCTTACAGGTGCCCAATTCTCATTTAAACAATAATCACCTGTCACTGTTCTGAAGGCATTTTTTCAGGTCAATGATTATTATGTTCATGTAGAAAATAGCTGCTATCTTGGAAAAGGTTCATGGACAATATGGTTATTGCAGTACCAAAATATTCAAAATTACTTTTTTTGGTGCGTGTATTGTAGGGGATTGGAACCCATGGCCTCTGAGTTACATCCCCAACTCTCCAAACTACTATTTTGATGACAGAATAGATTTTGGTTTTCATTATATGAATCAAGATATGGGTACCATCTTCTATTTTGGCTTCATTCTCTGCCAGGGCCTGTCTATTCTTTAGGTCAATTGTCATTACTGACAGGTAGAAGATATCATTTCCCTACCAATTTTAAGGGGCTACCAATTTTAGGAGGGGCTTTAGGAGCATAAGGTTTTCTCTCCAAAATAAAAACTTCCATTTATTGACCAATGTCTTTACCCAACCTTCCTTTACTTAAGATTTTGATTCTCAAATGAACCATAACCCTGGATAGATAATCTAATTCTTTTCTGGTTATAAATCCTTCCAGATTCTTTCTTCAGCACTACAGATAGGGGAAGGGAGGAGAGAACTTGAAGATATTGGTTGTTTGAGGATAGTTCAGAGAAACATTACCTAGGAGTTGGGGGTAGATAAAGAAAAGTGAAGTAGGGAATGCTAAAATTTACCTATTTGGCACTATTAGATTACTTTAACACTCTTAAAATGTCTGAGCATAGTGTGTGAATGTGCAGTCACCATTACTGTGATAACTAATAGGACATGGCTGCTAATGATAGTCTAGTGTATGTCACGTAGAAGCAGCACAAAGATATAGCAAAACGTGGGTGGATCAAGATGCAAGCATCAAAATACTACTGATAGTTCTCTGTGAACACTAAACTTCAGAAATATAAAGAAGCTGATAATTATGTAATGTGTTAGGTTTAACATTAGTAGCCAGGTATGACCATCAAATAGAAAGGTGGGGCAGGCAGTGATCCTACATCTATCTCATCTAGGTCCTTGGGCCACAAATACTCTCAGGACATTAACATTTTCATAACACTTTAAAATTGACAAAGCTTTATTACATCCATTTTAAAACTCCATTAAAATTGTCGACTAGATACTGAGCCTCACTTAATGAGCTGACTTAGAATTTGAATCATCAGGATGTTAAGTGGTGGAGTTAGTGTCAAGCCCAACACTTACACTGTTTCATAACTCCCAGCTGCCTCACAGGCTTGCAAACATCATACCAGAAGGCTCTTTTTCAGGAACCCAATTACCAGTCATTATTAGCATGGTTTCACACATGTGAGAGACTGCCGTACAAGTGACTCTTCTTGATGCAGGATATTATTTCTCCTTCTTTGCTTAGAGAATAAATTCACTTCATAATTTTCTCCTTGGGATTGTTCTACTTCATAATAGCAACTTCCACTGCAAAGCCATCATCTTCAAAGAGAACAAGAATCCCTCTTCATAGTGGAAACAAAGGCAAACTGAGAATCAGCAATTCACACCAGTCTCAAAATAGTAGCAGTTTCTGGTTATCTCCAGCAGCCTCCCTTTTCTTGTGAAGAAAGGTGCCAATCTGTAGGCATAGTTTTTATGATTCCTCCTCTCTCTACTGACAAGCTGCTAGATGTATGTGTTTTTCATGTCATAAGAAATGTGAGGCTGACCCACAGACTTCTGCAGGGTGTGATTCAACTTTATGGTTGGTAGAAACCTGCTTCCATGAGGCGGACTCAACACACAAAAGGTGATTAGTGAGGACAACGAGAGAAGAGCTGGAAGAATTTATTCCACCAACATTTACTGGGCACTTACTAAATGCCAGGAACTGGAAATACAAATATAAGAGATCTTAAACTTCAAAAATACTTTCCATACCCTAATAAATACAAATAAAGTTCCGTTCAAGGACAAAGAAAGGTGAACTGTCTTGGCCTAGTGGGCTAGGAAAGATAAAAGTAGCATTTTAAAGGTCTTGAAAGCTGAGAAAAGGTAGTCATGGAAAAGCATGTCAGTCAGTAAGTTTGGGGCATACTACTTCTTTACCCCCATCTCCCACATGGATGCCATTAGAAGGCTGGAGGTTGGAACCTTTCAGCTCAACACAAAATTAGAGATAAACTAGATATTTAAAAACAGATTCAAGACTTCCAGTTCAACTGACAGTCGTCAAGACTTAAGAGTTAAATATCTGGATTTAACAAATATTTATTGGGTCTTTTCAGTGGTGGATTGGCCTTTAACAAAATTTATGATTAAAACACTGCAGGTGGGGAAAAAAAAAAAAAAACCACTGCAGGTGGGAAAAAAAAAACACTGCAGGTGGGAAGATGTTTTATTTAGGTACAAATACTAAAGTATGACATATTCCTTCCATTTTCAGCAAAAATATTTAAGCATTTTCCACTATTTTATAAGTTCTCTGTTCAGTTTTTAAAATTGTAACTAATGGTGGCAATCATAGCAGCTTTCAGTAAATTGTTCTGTTTGTAGCAAAGAAATTCTATAGCAGGTTTCTAGATACACAAATAGCAATGACAGGTTGAAATCCCTAGATTTATAGTTTTAAAAAAGTTTTCTTCAAAAGTGAAAATAAAAATCTATAAGTTGAATATATACAAAGTTTCAAAAGAAATAACATCTTGAGAAAAACTTCCAGAGTTAAAAACACCTCTGAAAACAGCAATCAATCACACTACTGAAGGCTGCCCTAATAACTCTTGACTGGGAGAAAATAAGAGGTTAGGATGCCTAGACCACAAATTTTTCTACCACCATTTGTCTGCCAGGATGATTTATTGGAAATGAGTCTAAGAATTTACAAGTAATGCTGAAATTACAAAATCTACTTGGACAGATGCCACATCTTACCCTCCTGGGTCTCCTGCATTCAGCGCAGCACTTTTCAGTTTTTAGCAGATACTCAGAAAATGTCTGTTGAATGAGGAAATGCTTAGCAGACTGTAGGGTCTGATTTTTAAAAATAGCAAATTGCCTAAGGCAAATGACATTATTTTTAAAGTAGTTTTCGAAATTAAGAATGTTTTTGCTTACTTGAAATGTATTTGTATTTATGATTAAACAATTGGGAAATGAAAGATGTCCAACAAACCATTTCATAGACAAGAAAACTATATATGGCTAATTAAAAAAAATGAGGTGGGTTATTTTGTAGTGTTAAATTAAACTTTAGAATTTCAAAATAAAGATACACTTGACCACCAATTAATAGAAAAGTACCCTTTTATTGAGAGGTAAGACAAGTGTATTTACAATATTCAGTTGTTAGATTATATAATAATCTGACTGTGAGACTTTTTAAAGCAGCAGTATTCTAGGGATTACAATTTATAAGGGGAAAAGAAAACATTCCAAATGTTTCTGTTACAGAAAATACATTTGAACAATGACAGAAACACTTAAGGCTAAGTAGTATTAGACCTTTTCCTCCAGCTCCGTGGGAATAATCAAAGTACATTTTTGTCACAAAGACAAGGCTGATTGTGTGTATGTGTGTGTGTGTGGTGGGGGGAACAACAGGATAGGGTTTCTGTCAGAAGGCTAGTATGTTTAAAAATAGAGCTTCATCAAGGTTCTGTATAAGAAATATACAATGCTGCCAAGCAGTCCAAACTCACATTCAATACTGACTGCAGACTCATTTGAAACTAAAAACTGCTCTAGCCCCCCCAACCATACCAAGGTCTAGGAGATTATCAAATCCTTTGAAGTCCAATAATGCTTTTTGAAATAAGATTGTTGAAAAAAGAATCTCTGTTACAGTGCGAAGAACATTTTGATAGAAATTCATGTCTACAAAGAAGTTAAATGATCCAGATACTCCCTACATTAACATTTACTATTCTTGCTCTAAAAAGGGAGAAATATCTAGCCATTGCAAATAATATGGGTCAGTCAAAAATATGTATAAGAGTCCTACAGGGCACCTTATATAAATCAGTTCTCAAATATATATATATATATTTGACACTCTTCAAGTGAGGATATTACTTTTTTGAAGAACATTAGACACGACACTAGGTCTCTTATTCTATGAACTATTGAGGTAGGAGTCTCCATTTATCGCATTTTCACAGATTACATAATAAAGTCAAATGCAAGTACCAAAAATGACAGTAATCCACAAGACTGAACCATTATACTGTATACCAAGTCTTTCCTTCTGTAGAAGAGCAAGGTTGGGAGTTCTCTGTGCATCAAGAAATTTAATTAAAAATAACAAATGTATATTTTGTAGACACATATATAAATAAACACTACGAATTTCAATTGTATTTTTATGTAGTTTTGCAACTGTTAAAAAATAAATAGTGCGATCATTAGTGGTAATACAAATAGGATTGTGGCTCTTGAAATGTGTTCCTCCATCTACCACAAAAGCTGCCACCTTGAAAAACTAGAGAAACATTTGCTGTTTTTTCACTATCTGACCATCAGCAATGGAAGGGGGAAAAAAATCCACTATTTTTTTAGTGTCATGTTTTCAAGAAATCATAGTCTATAGTAAAACATCTTCAGCATGTGAACTTGGGTATTTTCTCCACTTATTCAGGGTGAAGAGTGACCATAGGAAGTATACAACATGTATACTAATATTTGGACGTTCATGAAAAAGCTAAAAATTAGGGAAAACTTAGACTACATGAACGGCCCTTAAAACACAGTTACAGGTTTAAACTCTTTACATGTTACACGACTTACAGTAAACATTACCAAAAGTTAGTTATTTTAATTTTTGAAAAAGAAAGTAATAAACCACAGCTAAATTTTAAAAAATAAAAGAAAAACCGCATCATGACATGGGAAAATCTATTTGGTTCACATCATTTAGTATCTTAAAAATTATTCAATGAAACAAACTTCGTAACAGACTACTTCATGGTCAAGAATGCATTTTGTTAAATAAATGTGTATATATGATGAATGATATAAACAGATACTTAGGCAGTCAGACTCCCAAGAAGTATGAGTATTTTCAGAGTGTGTTGCTGATCAAAACATTGCTTTGTGAGCTATAATTTAGGAACTAAAAACTAGTGAAGAATGACATCTGCATATTCCATCAAAGAATAACTAGTTCAGATTTTCATCTGGCTTTAAAATACTAAGCTTCAGAAGAACCACAAAAGTTTTATTTTAGCCCCATGTTTACAAAAAAAAGTGATTCATACATGAAAACTGGGTTTTCACTGGGTTTAATACATTAAAATGACATAATCCAATCCTACTCATGCATCACTTTCAGAGACACAGTGCAACTGGAAATATTTTTGCCATCACAGTGGACATTTCTAAAAAGCAAATGCCTATGGGTGCTCCTGAGCCTTCAAAATAAAAATAAAAAAAATTAATAATAATGATAGTAAAAAGTAAAGTAACAGACACCACAGTTCTCTAAGAATGGCTGTGTTCTGCAACATTGTGGAAAGATAATAAAAATAGCCTTCTAGAGTTTCAATATGCATTGTAACATGGATTTCATCTCCCTCAGTTCGCTTGCTGACTTCTTAGATCACTTGATTAGAAGCCTGTTTTCGTTGCTTCTTTACTAATCGCTGTTGGTACTTTGTAGGCTACACGTTTTAAACTTCTGTAAAGAACATTACAAGCTATTTCATGTAATTTAATTTTGTGCTGAATATTCTTCAAAGAATTTTATAAATAATACAACATTTTAAATGAGTCTTCAAATTCTCTTGTTGTTATACCATATTGTTGCTTTCTCCAACTTTATCTACAAACTGTAAGGAAAAGAAAAGCAGATAATTAAAGAGAATCTACAGAGTTACATAACACTACATCAACATTTTAAATGTTTATTTAAAAAATCCAGCTTTACAAGAAAATTTGTGGAAATTTAAGGTATGACCGACAATGACTAATCCAGTATTACTCACCACCATCTTCTGACACATAAATGTATATAAATTTTTTTCAAAGTTGTTTTTGCATGACATGTTATACATATGAATTTAAGGGTGCAATATGAAAAATGCAACACAATGAATAAAAAAATTGTATAAAATGAAGTTAACACTGCCAGCTTAACAAAAAAAATTAAAAAAAAAGAAAGAACTGAAATGTCAGCCACTCATGCATTAATGAACCCAATAAGATATTTCAACTGACCATTATTGCGGATCTCTTCTGGGCCTATGTAGTCTTTGAACAAACAGATTTAACTCCATTAAGTTCAATAATTAACAACAGCTATTGACTAAAAATACTTTAAATGTGTATTCTGGACTTCAGACTGAAAGTGGCAATGGCATTAAAACAGATTTAATGATGTAAACATAAATTTATAATTATTAAATACAAACTTTAACACACATTCATGTAAATGGTTATTTACTTTGGTTACTCCACCCCAAATAAAAAGTAGTTTGGTTTTCTTCAGCATTCCAGATGGTGATGAAAAGATTGAAACAAAGTATATAATTAGTGGAGATATTAAAAGTTCTATAACCCAAGTGGTTATAATATTATCAAATTCTAGCAATCATCTAACCATTTCTTTCACTTCATACTTCATAGTAGTATTTAAGCATTTATTACACCAAAGTACTAGTGACAGGAAGCATTATTCTGTCAGGTGTCCATTTATGCAAATATTACAGAATTCTTAAATTAAGGACACAAATATTGATTATAACTCTTAAGTTTCAGTGAATTCAAAAGTCATTCTAAATATAAATATTATTACTATGAGTTTGAAGATAAATGCAAATGAAATCATGATATACCCCTATAAGCCTAGGTTTCAACATTTTGTTATTACTACGTGTAGGTAATTAACACACCAAAACTAAAACTGCTTGGAAAGTATTTATGAATTTTAAAGTAAATTTTAGTGGTGAAAAAGTACAACATTCCCTCTCTAAAGGTTCCAACTCAAAAATTAACCCATGAATAGAAATGTGATTAGGCTTATAGTTGTAATGATTTTCCTGTGGGCAAGCCATCCTTTAGCTCTTTGAGAATTCAGTTAACGCTATGCTTTCTCTTTAGAAACATTTATAAAAATCTGTATATGACTTTAGGAAGCTGATGGACGCCCTAGACCTAACCAGAACTTGAGATTTTCAAAATATGCTTTAAAGCCCATTTTTCCTGGTTGCTCAGGATAGACTTTGAACTATAAAATTGATCCAAAGGAAGTTATGAAGGTTAGGCACTAGAGTTACTTCTGACATGGGTCAGATCGAGAGCCAAAAGGATTGTTTCCAACTCAGCTGAATTCCAGATTCTTTTCCAGAATTTAAGGATTTCATTTAGCTTTAAAATTTAAGGAGGCTGACTGAAAAGCAGTTACCCAGAACTGTCTTGAGATAGTCTAAATTCTGGCAACCACAAGACCACTTTTCATTTATTTTTCTACTTTCTGTGGTGCTGAGGACACAGTGCTTGTGTATACTAGGCAAGTGCTTTACTACTCAGTTATACTCCCAGTGTCTTCATTTATCAAAAATGTTTTGAGTTTCCACTATGTGCCAACTGTTACCTGGGCACTGGTGATAGAAGAATGATTAAAATGAAACTCATCTCTGTCCTTGAGGACAGTGATTCCTTATGAAAACCTTTCTCTTGACAATTAAAACAGAAATAATGCTATGATAGAGGTATGCACACAGGGATGCTAAAGAATCACATCCCAAGCCACCCATAGCATGTCAGGAAAGATTTTTCTAAGGAAGAAATAAGGAAGCTGAATCTAACAAGGCCTTCTGAGCCTCCACTAATAGGTGGGACAACTTAGTACCAAATATTTACTGAATGAACCTGAAATGAAGGGAAGAATATTCTCTTGTCAATTTTTTTTTTTTTACGGTGCTGGGGATTGAACACAGGGCCCTGTGCTTGACAGGCAAGCACTCTTACCAACTGAGCTATATCCCCAGCCCTCCTGTCAATTTTTGAAATGTTGTTTTAACCTCTACTTCTTAACTAATATGACTCCTTTATTTTATCAAGATGAAAAGGCCTACCAAGATTGCTCAAACTGTGGATAGGGCTGGGAACAGAATCTTATCATCTGATTTCCAGTTATATCTAACTTTCTTAATCCATTCAAATTGGTGTTAGTGTCTGAGAAAGAAAATAACTGCTAGACATAATGGTTTCTTTTTTATGTAACTGCTTCTAAAATTAGAGATTATATAAAAGTCAATGGAAAAAAGCCTTGAACTCTCAAAGAGAAAGGGAGCATAGCATTATCAAACTGAATAACACTAAAAAATAGAGAATAGTAAAAATGGGCACGGTGAAACAAAAACTTTAGGTTTTACAGGCTTTTAGCAATGTTTATTTCTGGTATTCATGGAAACCATGATCTATGTGATATAATCATTTATATCATAATGAAAAACTTATCAATTAATCAGGCACCAATTACTCAAATTTCTAGAAGAAGCATCAAAATGTACTCATTTTGGTGATCTAAAAAACACATTGCTAAATTTATGACTACTTACTGATCTAATTCCAGGTAAATTTAAGAGGGATCCAAGGACTGGCACTCTTCTAATAAAGCCAACAACCACAGGAAAGAAGCCCCTGGGAGACAGAAAAAAAAGGTTCTTAAAACTTACATATTTTCTATTACCAAGATCACACACTAATAACTAACTAAAAAGAGAGAATGCAATTAAAAATGTGAATGTTTTAGAGAGTTCTAACGTAGAATCATGAATTACTACAAATGTAATTTAAAAACTTTTGACTAGTGGTTAAAAACCCGAGAAAGAGCGTAATAAAGCTAGCTGTGTTGTATGCTCAGATTCTGCGTTATCTTGGTTCAAGATTTTCTCAGCTATGGTGAGTTGTGTGGGGTAAAACTGATCAAGAAAAAGGAGCTGTGGAGACCATATGTGAGGAATCAAGAAAATAATAATAGCTGTCATTTACTGAATAAATACTAAGTGCAACATTCAATTAACACTGACAGACTACCTGTCAAATGGTAATCCTCATATTATGTCACATTTTTGTGTAGAAATACAAGCCCACAGAAGTTAAATAGCTTCTAACTAGTTTAACTCTTGATCAGTTAAACTATCACTGTATAGGAAGAGGGAAATAGTTTTTTTAAAAAATGCACATGGAATAAACTTTTAGGTATATAGGAATAAAAATACTACAGTGGACAGAATTCAGAAATGAGCAGTAAGATTCAACTATGAATCCGCAGGAAATGAACATATATGGACTAAAAGAGTTAAATAGAAAGCAGTATCTTTCATATTAGAGAAATAGTTCTTTTGCTGATGGTATATATACATGTTTCAAAGACAATTACAATTGTTTTCTGCAGTATTAAATTCAAAAGGATCATTTTATTTAAGTTTTAAGTTAATTTTTAAATATAAAAATGTGTGATTTCAAATGCTACTATTTAGAATTACAAATACCTGAAAAAAGAATGGCAAAAATCCTTGGCACTATACCTCAAAAGACCATCTCAGAATATAAAAGCCAACAACAAAGATTTGTACCACAAACTTCCCTAAACCATGAAGCCAATGTATCATTCTAAGTTACCAATGATGCTGACTTCTCATTTTTTATTCACCTCAAAGATCACTTTGGCTTTTAACCTTAACTAGTAAAATTTCTATGGAACGAATAAAGTCAATGATTTCCCCTCATAGTCCTTCATTAAGGTGCTTATCTTCTGCTCGAACATAATCTGCCAGGATGAACTGTTGTTCTTCACTCTCTCCTTTCTTGGCCACTATGATCCTTACTCCTAGTTCTTCCCTGATCTCCTCCTTTCTCTTCCAGTGTTTCCTTTTCCTCCCTAAAATGCCAAGGTGTTCCAAGATTCCAATTCTATCACTCTATATAATCTGTGCTGTGTCAAGAGCCTCTTGACTGGCTTCCCTGCCTTCTGTTTTCAATACATACTTTATCCTGATGCTAGAGCAATTTCCCTAGAACACCTACCTGGCTGTGTCCATTTAAGTTTAAAAATCTTTGTACCCCTCTCTTTCCCAAACACTTGCCCCTAGCACAAATTTGGTGAGAGAATAAACAAGTCATTCAAAGAAAGTTTGCAACCTGACCCCAAACTTCCTTTTCAGTCTCACTGCCAACCATTTCCTTCCATTTATCACATGCTCTTGTTCTGTCACACTATTATTTTTAGACCAAGCTGTGTATTTTCAAGACCCTGTCTGCTACTTCTGTCAGTCAACTGTCCTTCACTTTCTCATTTATGGGATGAATTCTAACCCATTCAAGGTACACTTTATTTGTTAATATTTCTTACCTCTGCATGGATTTATTAATTCCTTAATTATGCTTTCATAATCTATAACAATATTATAACTACATTCTCCTGGTATTTCTTATGGTTTTCTTTCCATGTTAGAAAAGAGATTTCCTAAAGCAGAGTTGGCCCATAATTTGTTTTTATGACTCTTGTAATACAGTGCCCGGTAGAGAGAAGACACAGGATATGCATTTTTTAAACAAATAATTAAGACCAACCTTAATAAAGGTATTTTCTCATATGTATGCTACTGTTAATTTACTTGCTAACAAGCATTTGCAAAATATTCATTGATCCAAATTGCCCATAGTGCCAATGGTACAGGATTTGCTAATATGTATATGCACTAATAAACAAATTACCACCAAGTGGACTATCACTTGAATTATGAAGTATCAGTTTTTACATACTAAAATTCTAGTTTTATCTATCCAGCTATCATTGTTTAGTTGATGAAATCTCAAACATAAAGATATTGCTTTAAGACATTAAAATGAATTTTACTGCATTGAAAGTAACAAGATAATTTAATCTCTTATTTAGGCAATCATATACGTTTGGTAAGCATTTTTATAGTTGGTTGATCTAAAACCATAATAAAAGATTTAACCTAAACAAAAATTCATTAAAGGAAATTATCATCTTACTGACACTAATATATGTATCTGAGTTTTTGCAATAATTATCTGATACTCTAGTTTATTGAAAGAGAAAATAAAAGATTGCCTCACCTGAACAAGAGAAAGAATCCATAAATTTCGAAGATCATGCCTATCAAAGGCCAACCAATAAGGACTACAAATACACCACCTAGGAAAAATCCTGTAGCTTTCATTTTATGTTTTTGGAAGAAGAATCTGAATGTTCTTTCTAAACCAATTACAAAAGCCAAGCCAGCCACAAATAAAACCTAGGAGAGAAAGAAAATGCAACATAGGAAAAGTAGTTAAACACACAGCATAAATTTGAAAAGTAAGGTCAAAGGTAAATATAATAAAAAGAGGCACATTTGACTTTTAACATGGGCAACTGGCCAGAGAGAAATGCAATATAAAACCAAGAAACATAACCAAGGATTGGGTTTAAGCATGTCATCATCATAGTTGTATTCTACTTGTCTCATTCCTTTTCTATCTGACTAAAAGGAAAAAAAAGAGAAACAAAGAAAGATATTACAAAGAAAATCTACTTTCCCTAGTGTGGCTGGATGGGAATAGCTTAATGGAGTGATAAGCTGGCAAGGCATAAGACATGCCTATAGGCATGTTACTCAGAGGTATTCCTCCTGGTTCTGAAATTTCACCATGGGCCAAGGGAGTGTCTATGGATGGGAGAAATACTAACATGACTAAGTTGATAGCACAACACACAATGCAAAGCCAGGAAGGAGATTCCAATTTTATTAATACTAAAATATCTGCTTGGCAACAGAAATAAAAATACAACCAGTTTTTAAAAAAATATACATGTATTTTGTATGTTCTGTTCATGGACAAGTAATGGTGATTTATTAAAAGTCTGATTTTTCCTGTGTTTTATTTCCAAATACTTTCCTTTCCCATTAATCTCCATTTGTGAAAACTACTTCACACAGATGAATATTAAGTGTAAGAGTTCAGCTTCATATATCAATGCTGTTTATATTATCATCTATTAAATGACGAATTTTGAATAATTTTGCTGTCCTTTAAATATACTTCAAAAGATATTTAATCATTATTCAGTAACTTTGCCTTGTTAGGAGGCTTATTTCTTCTGGAGCTCTCACACAACCCCCACACGTGGACATTGCATTACACACTCCAAATAACACATACACTTTCTAAACAAGTCAATTAATAACACAGTGGTATATTTTAAAAGGTTTAAAAGGTTATTAAAAATCTGTTTATTTTATGCAGCTCAATCAAATGTGAAGTATCAGATGTTTATAGTCAAAACATTTTACTACATTTACCAAGTCATGGGACTATCAAGTCATCTATTTTGCATGCCTATTTATAGAGACAACCTTCACTTAATCTAGTGTAAATAACATAACAAACACTCAACAGAATAGTTTTGGAATTAGAAAATCTCATTAAGTGTTTATCTTTTATTTAAACAGCAAGCTGACAGGTTGCATTCCTGATGGGAATAAAGAATATAACAGTAATTACACCGGAATAAATTATTTCTCCCAAATTTGACAGCAGGTAATAATTCATTTGTAGTTAAAGATTCTTTATGAATTTAGTTAAAATATATATTCAAAAACTCACATTTCCAATAGCCAGTAGTGCTTTGTCAAAAAAGAGAATCATTCCAAAGAACAGGAAAAACACTCCAAATCCTGTTAATCCCATTCCAATTTCTGCAATATAAGTTATATGGTTAAGGGCAGAAAAAAATTAAAGTCGCATTAATATCCCTATAAACTAAATAAGAAAAATTTTCAATTTTTTCTTTTGGCTGATATAAAGAAATAGGTGTCCAATTACACAGGTTAACTTTATAATGACATTCATTCAGATCTCTAACAAATTAAACTGACATCAGCAAATTACCTCAGAGTTTAAAAGTATGAATGGGAAATGCTTACTCCTCATGTAAGGAGACAGAATTTCTTAAAGATATACTCATGATAGAAGAGAAATCAGGATGTTAAATCTTTGTATTTTTTTCCCTTCCTAAAAACCTCTCTGGCATTAGACATAAACATAAAAGGTTTATTTATTGCCTTTCATATTCTATGATTATTACTTATATGTCCATATCTGTACTTCTTAAAAGTAATTCTCTCTTCAACTCATAAATGTTTCAGAGGATCAACATAATTTACTTCCTTTCAATTATTCACTGCATCTCACAGTGGCAACAAGAAATATTTTGAGATCATGGTAGCTGTTATTTCAAAAGTTAATTTTTAGGTCAGGCATTACTTTTTACTTTTTGTTAAGACACAGTCTCACTATGTCGCCCAGGTTGGCCTGAACTCCTTGGACTCCAGTGATCTTCCTGCTTTGCCTTATATGTAGTCAGGATTACAGGTGTGTGCCATGCTTAGCTCATGTTCAACTTTTTGATGGCTTATTATTAATTTATCATCTATAAATTTATCTGTACTATGAATCCATTCACATATTTAAGTTTAGAGTTCTAAAATCAATTCTCCAAAGTTTCAAAGAATACTGTTTTATCTAATATTAGTATTCTAGATTTTTACTTTATCATTAAACAACAAAGAATTGTTGATCAACTATTAGAGGCTGTGAACTATTCTAGGTACTGAATATACAGTGGTGAACAAAGTATAAGGTTTGAAATCTACGTTCATCCTGCATATAAAATTAATAGTTTTATTTACTTTACATTTTCTAGGTCTTATCTTTTTAGTTTGAAAAGTCCTAACTTTCTAAGGTGAGAGACATACTCTTCTGTTTATGCTATAAAACACAATCCACTAAGTCATCTCCTTGATCATATTAGTTTGGTTTTTAGAGAAAATGGTCATTATTTTATCTAAGAGCACTATCTGCATATATACAATGAGTCAGAGAGGCCACTGTATTTTTGGAAACACAATATTAAATACACTCTTAGTGATTTCTAATCTGTTACTTAACCTTTTTGCCTTAGCTCCAGAAAGCTAAAATCTAGGTCACAGCTACTTAAAAAATTCTTAAGTCACATAAAATGTTCTGATGATTGGAAAATTTATATCAACTTTATCGTTTTCTATATCTCTGACCTCCTAAATTTCCTGATAGCTACTATCTTCCTTTCCATCCACTTTTTGCTCCCAATGTCAGTCTAAAAGAATTCAGGTACCTGCCTATAAATACATGACAGTTTAAATGCATTCCACTGATACAAATTTCAATGAAAAATTGAGGCTAATATTTCATGCTTAAATATCTTAAATGAATTTACAAAAAAACCTATTTAGATATTAGATATAATTTCCTAGAGGAAAATATGGGTAAAAGAGCAAGTAAAATTCCATTGCATAACTATTTAGTAGTTATGGCATTTAATTATTGCAGCTGTTATTAAAAGACTAATTTTTATCTTTTCACAAATTATCTTAATAATTACATTAGGCACTATGAGGTCTTTCACACAGCTTATGTAACTTAATCTTCCCAATACTCCTAGAATGTAGAAATAATGAAATCATTTTAGAGAGGGAGGAAAATGAAATTCAGAGAGGTGACTTAAGCTGCCCTAAAGCACACTGTTGGTTCAATGTTTGAGCCAGGTCTATTTGAACTCAAAGCCCATATGATTAACTATTATAAACTATTATAAACACTTCTACCCACAGGATGGAGAATATATATATATATTTCAGTTTAAATACATTTGGTAAAATAAAACTCAAGGGTATTGGAGTATACTGAACTTCTGGGAAAAAGGATTCAAATTTAATACTAGTCTACACTTACATAACTAAGTAATGCTACTAGACCTATTAAAAATTGACTGCAGTGAAAGAGGAAAACATCTGATAAATGGCTTATAGTTTAAAAGAATTTATACAAGTATCTGGTAATTCCTTTAATAAAACTGTGAGGTAAACAGTGCCATGACCCTTTGTTTCATATGGGCAACCAAGGACTCAGAGAGATTAAGTAACTTGTCCTTGTACATAGAATCAGAAGTATTTGGTGGGTGATGCTGGTGTGGAGTTAACCTAGAATGCAGGTCTGGTCTTCTTATTTTCCAGCCAATGGTCCTACGACTACAACCAAAACATTCCTACTGCTTTATCCAGTATTAATCAGAAGGGAAGAGCTGTCTCTAACACCTTAGCCAAAGCTGGCTCCAGCATGATGTTGCCAAGTATTGCCAGATATAAATGGGTCAAGACTCAAAATGGTCTCATTAGACCTTTTTTCATCTCCAGAATTCACTTCCTCCCCATCCTTACCCATTCAGAAGCCTTGTAAAGCTATCAAAAGCTCTACACAGAGCTGCCTTCTTTCTACTAGAATAATAATAAAATAAATTTATCTTCCTTTTGTATTGTATCTTCATACTCCTATCCTCAAATTTAAAGAAGTTACAAATTAATGAAAGCAAAGTAAAAAATGTATTTATCTAACATAAAAAAGATTATGGAAATTTTACAAGGGACAGCATGTATAATCCAAAGACAATCACTGTTGGCATTTTATTATCCTATTCATAATTGATTAAAAGCAGCACTGTCTTCCTATGCTCTTAAAAAATGTCACACACAAACAAAAAGAATATCAACTGAATAGCAACTGTATTGAATAACTAAATTGAATATCATGATAGAATTTTTTGCAATGTGACAAAATGAAGTGACAAATTAGATGTAACATGAACTGGTCCATCCCATCCTCCATCTTTTTGTTTTTATGGTGTCAAAAGAGTGCTATTATAGAATTCCCTAAGACAATCATGAATTGCCACTTTTATTCTACTCTGATTAGTGTTTGGTCATCCTCTCCCAGAACTGAAATCCCAGAGTAATCACTTGAATGATGGCCAATCCTTTGCAGTTAAACACAAACACAGAAACACAATTTGAAACTAATCATTTTATGTTTCAATCTGCTCTCATCTTAAAACATCTGGTTAGTGAACAGCAAAGAGTAAAACTTCATCTTTCCCACAAATTTAATGAAGTTTTGAAAAGGTTTCCTATTCTGCTAACAGTCTAAACCAATTCCCCTTGTTCTGGTGTTTGGAAAGGTAGACCAGGCACTCATTCCTATAATAAATCTTCAATAGAAGAGAATCTCTATGCACAGGATGTCATACTTTAATATATACATATGTATTACAGACTCAGATCATTCTAGGACCTCAGAGTTTTCTAGATGCAAGTGGAGTACACTAAAAGAACAAAAAGTTTTGAGTGCAGAACTAGGATAAAATCTTATTTATGCTATTTTTCTTATGAATTTCTTTTGTGCCTTATTTAATTTATAAATGGCGTATGCTCCTCTCTTCTTTACGTGCCTCACATAAGAATTAACATAATTTATACACATGGTAAACTGAAAGAAAATGCCTTTATGTAATTGCTGATAATTATAGTAGATCCAAAGGACTACACTTACATTTTCTCTTTCTCATCAGAATGGAGTGAGGCTGATGGAACAAAATGTACCAAAATGGGCAACTTTCCTGGGCCAGAGCAGGTGGCCCCAAGGTCCAGACCTAGTACAAACTCAGGAGGGAAGAGAGCCTGATTGGGGTGGCAGTGTGGGTAGAAGACTTCAGAAGATTTGTTAAGTTCAAATCTGTCATGACTTGAATCTAAACCTTAAGACTCCATTTTGAAATAGAACATTTTAAATGAAGTTCTACTTTTAACTTCAGTGGGTTGTTTAATTCTTATAATTTTGAAAATTTGAGTAATTGTACTCCAGAAGAATGGCAGGCCTGACAAAAGAAAATGAGGCAAAAAGAGACTATCATGATCATTCAAGGGTAAGGAAGAACAGAGTCTGGCAGTTTGTAAACTCAAAAATTATTAAGATTGACAAGAGTTAGTAAAGTGATAATTTTATCTCTAAAGAAAAGAAAACCTTAGAGATGAGACAGGCTTGGAGAACTCTGGCAGGCAGAAAGGGATGTCAAAATAATAAAACAAGCCACAAAGCATATCATACAATAGTAACGAAATAAATTTCCTTTAGCTGAACACAATGTGGTTTTTTAACATTGCTTAAAGTTTAGCAGGCAGAAAAGGGAAATAATCATTTGTAAGAGATTTTGGGCAAGGCAGCTTCCAATGGTGGCGAAAGGCAAATATTCAAAATATTTAAACACGAATTCAAAAACAACCCACAGCAGGAGACATTTAAAATACCGCCTCCCAAACAACCAACCAGCCAGTGACTTGTAGAGGACCCCAAGTATGTCATAAGCAGAACCGATCCCACTGCACGGGCCGGGCACCAAACTTTCTCTCCTGGCGGTCCGGCGGAACAAAGAGCTTATCTCACCCGGGTGAGTAGAGCGGCGCGACCCCAGCGCTAGACAAGACACTCAACTAAGGATCCCCTTCCCCAGCCTGGGCGCTCCACCCAGCCCCACCAACTCTTCTCCCAGGCCAGGTCCGCCACTGCAAGTCCAGCCCGGGTCCGCTCAAGGCAGTCCTCAGGTCCCGGCAGCCCTTTCTCAATCTTCCAGGCCACCGCCCCCAACGCAGAGCTTCATTCATTGACCCAGGCTGAGCGACCCGCGAGCGAAACCCAGCCCGAGCGAGGGGTGTGCGGGGCTCGAAGCGGGAACCCCGGGGGACAGGCGCTTACTCTGGGTGTCCGTTAAGGAGATCATGGTTGCAGTGGAGAGGGCAGCGGACGCAGCACCTCAGAATACCCAGGGTGGGAAGCTGAGTAGGGAGAAAAGAAGCCGGGAAGCAGCCCAGGAGAGCCGCCACGTCTTCCGGAAACACGCAGCCACTCACACCCCAACTTCAAGACGGCTTCCCATTGGCTAAACCTGCTCACAATCTCAACCAATAACCCGTGTTTTTGTTCGATGATGCGCACGCTGGCCACACCCCTTGCCCAATTAGAGAAGGTTCTTATTTGCGATTGGTTGAACATACCGACCCGGAAGGGTGGATGCTCTCGGCTGGGTGGCGGGAAGATTTTATTGCAGAGCTGGAGAGAGAGGTGCGTAGCGGTCCCCAGGTCCGGACTGTTTGGGGTTGGACCCCTGGATATGGGAAGGGCTCCTCTCACCCTCTTGGACAGAGGTTGTGGGGTAACTTCCTGTTACAGCTTTGAAGTGACAAGGAGTGGGCGCCCTTTTCATCTTTTTCTTAAAAGAGGGAAACGATCTATCCAGGATCACTTCCTTCCATGCACACATTGGCGGAGGAGAAATCAGGGCGTTAGTCACTGCTCCGCTCTCCTTAGGCTCAGGCCTCTAGGGGCAGGGTCGCTTACGGACCGTTTTTGTTTTTGTTTTTGTTTTTTGTTTTTTTCTTAATCTCTCCAGACTTTTTCATTCAGGAGGCTTTGCCACCAAAGCCTCTTTATTAACAGCCATCGTTTATTGGAAATACACTGAGGATGCTTCTTCCACCCTCTGCTTCACAGTAATGTAAGGGAGGGAATTATCAGTTACTGTGACCTAATGGCTACGGATTGCAATTGGAGTGAAGTGGTGAGATGTCTGTCTGGTTTAGATTGTTGGACCTCAGTGGCATTTCCTTCAAATATTGATGACGGTTGTCACTCCGTAAAAATTTTCCTATGGTTGCCTGGTTTGGACTTCTAACTGAAAGACTTGCTTCTCAGTTTCTGAGTACATTTTATGTTGAGATATTTTGCATCTAAATTACGTGATTTGGGGAAGGATCAGTCTTGATGGAATAATCAAAGGAGTCATTTAAAACAGCGAAAAACTGGATATAGATCCTACCCTTTCACAAGGGTAGAAGTAGTCTCTACCTTCAGTCTCTGCAAACTTGAGGCTGCATTTTATGCAGTTTTCTAGGTGATGTGGATACAAAGGTGAAGAGACTCAAACCCTACCTAGCTAGAGGACCTTATGTCTGGAAGTAATGTTGCATTTCCTGGACAAAGTGAAGAGATGGTTACATAAAGCATTAGAAGTCCTTGGCTAGCTCCCCTTCTTAACTGTCTTTTAATGATGTGCCCATTTCATATAGTTTAGCAAGACATGTAAGACCCTACCTGTTTTTCTAGCCTTCTGGTGGCTTCAGAATTCTATGTAGGAAGAGCATAGTTCTATATAGGAAGTAGTCTGAGTAAGGAGAGGGTGCTGCTGATGCTATCTTTGGAGAGCACTAACATAGTTTTAGAAAATGTTGATTATCCATATGAGAGTTTGGGGAGGTTTTCATAGGATTATGGGGAATTTAAAGTTCCTTCTCTAAAACTTCATTTTCCACTTGCTCATATGCATGCTTAAGTTTTAGTCATTAAAACAACACAAACCATGTTTTCTCCCAACACTAACCTGTTCATATTCTCTCCTGAAATCTAACCCAATAGAATAGAATACCAGTTTCTCTTTTAATATTAAATTAATTATACCTCTTTGAAGCAAGTGCTCAGTAAAGTATTAAATGATTAATTTATTTATCTTGGCATATTTTGCTTAATCTGGGACATTTGGATCTATCCAACTTGTTATTTATGATAGATTCTATCATCCCAATGTTGCATGCAAGGAAGAAGGCTTAGAGGAACAGGGTGTGTAATTTTGCTAAGGTCACACAACAATTTAGTAGCAGAACTGTTTAATATTTGTACTTTCTTCTTCATCACTTTGTTGGAGTGATAAATGTTGACATTGTGCTTGTCACTTGTATGTTTGTGTGACTTTGGACACCTCTAAAATCTGGAAGATTTTCTAAAAACAACTATGACAAAAACATAGTGGGAAGAAACATGCACTCCTATTTGAAAGATCAATAGTACTTCCTTCTTCGTTTTTGTGGTAGTGGGAGATCAAACCTAGGGCCCCATGCATGCAAAGCAGGCACTTTTTAACTGAGCCACATCCCTGGCCCAAATAGTACTGTTTAAAAAAAAATATTGCTGTGTTTATTGTTTCATTTTTAGAAAGAAATTTGGATCTCCAATTCAATTTCATAATGGCATCTATTTCAGGTAAGTGAAAATGTTACTGTATAATTCACTGTTCTATTTTGAATTGTATGCTCCAATGTTTGTTTTTAAAATGTTTTAAAACTTCCAATTATAAAAATTATTTTTTCAGCTTTTTTTTTAAGTTGTGATAAAAGATATACAACAATGTTTCCCATTTAACTATTACAAAGTGAACAGTTCTTTGGCATTAAGTGCCTTCATGTGGATATGCAACCATCACAATCTTTTCATTATCCCAATTGAAACTTTGTAACCATTAAAACTCATTAACTCATGCATCAGAATTTCATTCCTTTTTTTTTAAAGCTACAGTATTCCGTTGTATGCTGCATTTTGTTTATCCACTCCTCTGTTAATGAACAATTGGTTGTTTTTTGCCTTTTGGCTACAATGAATAATACTATTGCAAATATTGATGCAGAAATGTCTAAGTTCTTTCTTTGAATTCTTTAGTATATGTACCTAGAATTGAATTGCTGGATCATATGATAATTCTACATTTAACTTTTTGAAGAACTGCTCTACTGTTTTCTAAAGTGGCTATACTATTTTATATTTCCGTTAGTAATGTGCCAGGATTGCAAGGAATGATATGTTTTTGATAGGCTTCTAGGAACCTAAGAATACGAAGAAGAAAATTAATCACTTATAACCCCACTACTCAAATTAATACTGTTAACATTATTTTCCAACAAAATTTTCTGATAAAAATTTTTAACATTTTGAACATATTGTTTTGTAATGTGATTATTAGAAATGTAAATATAGAATATAGATATATTGTTAAACTAATTCTGTGTTGTATTTTATTTTTAATACCTCACTGTTTTGGTTTTTGAAATATCATTTATTTACTTAATCTTTTTCATGTTGAAACTTTAGGCTGTCTCTCTTTTTAAAATGTAAACAATGCTAAATTGAACATATTCAAATCTTAAGTCTTTGTGTATTTCTCTGGTCTTTCCTGAAGTTCCTTGGAATGGGATTATTTGAAGGTTTTTTTAAGTGCAAAAGAGAAAAACATGCATTATTTTACCTTTCAAACAAGCAGTCATAGCATTTTGATGTATTTCCATCCATTATTAGTTTCATAAGCTTTATCAGATTTGGTTGTACTTATAGATAAGATCTTGCTACCTATTTGGTTAACAGATGGTTGTTAGAGGCAAACAACTTCTACTGTGAGCAGGTTTCAGTCTTTTATATGGTATAGTGAATATGGTGTTTGCTACATACTGTTTCTACCTGTGGGGTAACAAAATTGGGTTCTTTTCACACTGGAAAGAAATGGTTTTCTTAAATTTGAACACTATTCATCACATACAAATATGTACAACTTTATAATTTCTTTAAACATGAATATGACTACATAATGACATAATTTTTTGTCTTTGTCTTATGACTCATTTTCATAGGTTGAAAGTTAGTAATAAATGTTAAATTTTAAATGTTGACCCCATAGTTTTTACTTTATGACAAAAATGAGTCTTTAAGAGGTATTGCTGAATCTAGACCCTGTTTGTTATGGCAATTTTGGATTTCATGTTATTTTATTCAAGAAGACTTCAAGCTTTATTCAATAAGATATGATTTTAAAATAGTAGAATGATGAAATAGGTGTAGTTTAAGAAGCTGTGTGCCTTTAAATAAACATACCTCTTGTATTGTTCTACTCAGTTGTTGAACTGTATTTGAAATGCCTCTTTGAAATTGCTTTTGGTTTATTGCTTTGAATTTGATGGCTTCCATGGGGGCATATCACTTTCATTATTAATTTCCATTTAGGATATTGTTAGAAATGTATTATTTCTGAAGAATGATAGCTCCCCTGCATCAGCTATAAACTTAGAAACACTGGAGTGTGACCCTACTCAATTCCCTATGCTCTTGAGATGAAATATTGACAGTAAGCCCTGTGCACTTGCAGTCCCTCTCCATTAGGGATTGGTGAAGTCATTCACTTGATGTTTAATCTTGTCTCCTGTAATAACTTGTGCTGTTGTTAGGCCAGAATTAGACATGGTGTAATTTTGAACAATGTTGAATAATCTGATTTATTACAGCTAGTTGTACTTTCTTATATTTTTGTCTAAGATACAATGATGTTGACTCTATTACATGGATTGACATTAACATTTGTATCAGATAGACTTTGATCAGAGTAGCAGAAGTACTATAATGTTATAAGAGATTTATTATAAGGATATGTCCTTATGTGACTGTTGAAGTGGTTAAGCTCTCTCTGTTGTCAGTGTGTCTGGCACTGAGTGTAAAGTTGGCAGAGCCAGTAGGTGGGAAGAAATGATGACTGTGAAGTGAGAAAAGCAAAGACAAACTACTACATATAAAGACATACTTCTGTTTCTCACCAGAACATGTATTAGTCTCTCATTGCCTCTTATCCAATTTCAGTGATGCAGGACACCTCTCAGAAAACTGGGGTACTTCACCATGGAATTGTGCACAACCTGGTTGAGGTTTCAGAGTAGCCAAAGGAGGTGAATCAAGAGACCCTGGAAGAGCTGCAGGCTCCATTGTTTTCCCAAGGTTATCTAGCAGCAGCTGGAGTTGTGGGCCTTGCTGCTGCCCCATGCCAACGAGGTCACCAGTCCTGGTCTTACCCTGACCTTCTTAAATATGAAAAATATGGCTACTGCTTTACTCTAAATGACTGGCAGAGTTCTCTTATGCAGACCTAGCCTAAAACTATGCAGGCAAGGGAATTCTGGGAGATGTTTTCTAACCTAGGTTAGTTATTACAGCACAAAACCACCAGACTTCACCTCTTGCCTGTGTGACATTTGTACATTCCTCTTTAATCATATTTAACTTCTAAATAAAGGTAATAGCACAATCATGTTTCTGCCTAAAATGATGTAATTACCCCTTGTTCAACCAAGTACATGCTGACCCTCTCCCCAAAAGAGGGTACAAATTCTCTTTTATTCATCTTCTCATGATATTTATTCTTCTTTTTACTGAGTCACATCCTCCCTGATAATCTTGAAATTTAAATCCTGATACATGAAATTAACTACTATAAACAAGATTTTTTGTTTTGTTTTGTTTGGGTTTGTTTTGGGGACCCAGGATTGACCCTGGGGTGCTTAATCACTGAGTCATATACCTAGCCTGTTTTTGTTTGTTTATTTGTTTGTTTTGTTTTTTTGAGACAGGGTCTCACTATTGCTTAGGACCTGGCTGAGTTCTGAGACTGGCTTTGAACTTGAGATCCTCCAGCCTCAGCCCTTCTATCTGCTGGGGTTACAGGCATGCACCACTGTACTAGGCTATGAACACATTTTATGATTCATATCCTCCTTGATAATCATGAAACTCAAATCCTGATTTATGAGGTTAACTACTATGAACATGTTTTCTGTTAGATGTTCAGGGAATAGGAGAGGGACCAACAAAAGAGAAAAACACAAACTTAGTTTATTTGTACTTAAAATAAGGAAGAAATACTTATAGCTACTGTGGTTCTTGTTTCTCAACTGATCTATGGTCATAGCTGCTATTTTATAACTGCCTCCTTCAGCACCTCATTCTGTACCCTTTGTCCTCAACAAGTGCCTCAGCTAGTCATGGGTTCTTGCTCAGTGAAGACTTCCTTTAGCAGCTTGCTTATGTTTGTTTACTGTAATTTTCTTTTTTTTTCTTTTTTTTCTTTACTTATTCATTGAACACAAATGGAGTACAGCTATTGTTTCACTGGTTGTACACAAAGTAGAGTCACACCATCTGTGCGTTCATGCATGTACACAGGGCAATGGTATCTGTCACACTTTCTGTTATTGTTTTTACCCCCCACCTCGCCCCCACTGTTTATTGTAATTTTCTAATAGCATCAATCACAGGACATTGTACTGGTAAGAGGTACAGTAGAGGATCCCTAACATTCTAGAAATACTACTCCTTATCTCTGTGTACAGTAGCAATCCATTTCCTCTTATAATCAGGATCACTTACCCCAACCATTACATTGATCTCCTTGTTTGTCAATTTATTGGCATGAGAAACTCAAAGTGGCCAAGTGGCAGTCAACTTTCAGTTGGGTTGAAACACTTGCTTTGGGCTCAACTTTCAATTTAGTGGAACACTTGTTTTGTCCCTTGATAGAAGCATTGCTTCCTTGGTAACCAGAACCTCAAGACCAGCAGAGTCCAGAGTTTGACTAACGGATCACTCGGGGTAATGGTGAGAGGAGTCACTCCCATTTTTACCTCTGCTTCCAGGGCCTGTGAATTGAAACCTTGTGGGGGTGTGGGGGGACATGATTTGCTGGTGTATAGTATCCTGGAGGATGCTTTTCTTGCATTTAAAGTGTTGCCACCCAGCTGGCACCTGATCGAGTATTTGAAATGCCACTCTATTCTCTCAGGCCAGCTGCTTTAGGGTGTTGAGGAACATGAATAGACCAGTGAATTCTTTGAGTGTCAGCCTTCTGTTGCACTTCATTTGCTATGAAATGAAATTGCTTCTTTGGTTAGAAGCAGTGTGGTGTGGAATATGAAGACAATCCATAAGGCATTTTGTAAATTCACAGATGGTAGATTTAGCAGAAGCATTGCTGGCAGGAAAGGAAGAGTAAGTGTCTATACCAGTGGAACAGGGTGTTGCCTTTTTCATCATAGAAGGTTCCAGTGTAATCAGTTTGCCTTTAAACATCTGGCTCTCTCCCAGGGAATGATGCCACAGTTGAGAATCAGGGTTGGTATGAGCTGTTTGCAAATTGGGCACTCAGCTGTGTTTACAGCCAGCTATGTATATAGATTAGTCTTCATGAGTGAAAGTTTATGTTGCTGCCACACGGGCCCGTTGTTCTTGACCTCATTATTCAAGGACAGGCTTGTCTAGGAATGAGGGCTGATTGATGTCCAGATCATCTTGTCTACCTGATTAATTAGGATCTATCTTTGTCAGGTTATTTTTAGTGATCATTCATGTGGGACACAAATATCTTCATATTCGGTACATTTTCCTTAGGCCTTGCTACCTATTTTCCAATTTCCTAACCATCCTGCCAATTTATTAGCCACTCTCAATGTATTAGTATATATCTGTACTTCAGGCAGAATGAAAAACCATGTGCACTGCTTGAAGATGTGCTGACTGGGAGAATTTTCCCTCCCCATTGTTCTTCAGGATAGTGCCAGTGTACCATGCAGTCTTTTGTGAATTAGTTCTGTGTTTTGTTTTTGTTTTTGTTTTTGTTTTTCCTGTTTCAGTCTATTAATAAGGAACTAGTCATAGGGAACTCCCAAAGAGATCATAGGTACAGGTTGATGAGGAGGAGTCAAGATAGGAATATGGTCCACTTGCTTATGACTTCACTTAGAATCTGCTTGAGCTCAGTTTTGCATATACACTTCTGTTGTGATGATAGAATTCTGCCTTATGAATTGAAGTGTCACATGATACCTGATTGATGATAGGCAGTGCAGGTCACATGATAACTTAATCTCTTATAAGACTCAGGAGCAAGCCAGAATATATTTCCAAAAAGAGTATAATAGTAATCTGTAGAGAATGCATAGCTTTGCTGCAGCAATCATGACGGCCTATGTTGTGTCTCATTGGTACAACAGAGATGCCATATAGCATCACTTCATCACAGACTTGAAACATTGGCAAGTTTGTTGGGTCATAATAGCTCATGCTAAGACAAGATTGTATGGCAGCATTGCCTCTTAATCAGGGCCCTATTCAAAATGGACAGCTTGTTAGGTTACTTTGTAAATGAAGTATATGTTGCCTCCCAAATCCAAATAGTCCCATGAGGCTTTGTGCCCTGTTCATAATAAGGGGTCCAGATATGTAAACTTGCTGTTTTAGCTAGCTTTCTCACTGTTGTGACCAAAACTCATGATAAGCACAATCACGAAGGTCCCACTACACAGATGGCCGACTCCATTGTTCTGGGCCTGAGATGAGGAAAAACATCATGACAGAAGTATGTGGCAGAGGAGAGCTGCTGGGAACTTGACACCAGGAAGCGGTGGGGGGGCACTCTGATAAAACGGACAAAATATAAACCCCCAAAGCATGCCTCTGGGGCTCCACCTCCTCCAGCCATATCCTACCTGCATATAGTTACCACCGAGTTAATCCCTAGATTCATATACTGATTAGGTCAAAACTATTATAGTCCAATTATTTAATCTCTAAGCTTTTTTGCATTGTCTTACACATGAGCTTTTGGGGGCCACCTGATATCCAAACCTTAATAGTTCCCCTTCACCTTGTATCCCCCAGACTCTTTGACTTCTAGAAATTTCATCAAGTTGATGGGCTCAAGTTTTTGTGGGATTTATTTTCCATCACTGGCATGTGTTTGTCTTAATAGTTTATAGAATAGTTTCTAGAGTAGCTGCTGCTGCTGCTTCTTGTTCAATGGGTTGGATAAACATGATATCATCGATGTAATGAGTCAGTGTGGTGTGTAGTGGAATGGAGAACCAATCAAGGTCCCTGAAGATTAGATTGTGACATAGGGCTACAGTGTTGATACTTCTTTGAGATGGGATAGTGAAGGTATATTGGTGGCCCTTCAAACTCCTTCTGATGGCCTTTACTAAAAGGTAAAAAGATATAGGGAATAAAACATTCAGCAAATAAATAGCTGTATACCAGGTGCCAGGGATGTGTTGTGTTCCATCAATGAACTCATACATGAAACAGATGCTGTTGGACCCACAACTTTGTAATTTTTCCATTATCTATTGCTAATATCTGGGATCCATTTGTCTTCTGCACAGACCACATAGGTAAGTTGATCAGGGATGTGGTAGGGGTCATTACCCTAGCCCGTGTAGGCAACAGTTTCTGCAGACCCTCTTGGTATGCAGTAAAGCTTTTGGTTTACTGTATAGTTAGGTGTTTTAGTCAGCTTTTTTTGCTGCTGTGACTAAAAGATCTGATCAGAACAATTTTAAAGGAGTAAAAGTTTATTTAAGGGCTCACAGTTTCAGAGGTATTAGTCCTCAGAAGGCCAGCTCCACGACTTGGACCTCGAGGTGAGGTAGAACATCATGGCAGAGGGAGGCAGAACATCATGGCACATCATCAGGAAGCAGAGAGAGACACTCTGCTTGCCAGATAAAATATATACCTCATAGCCATGCCCCCAATTAACAACTCCTCCAGCCACACCCTACCACTAAAGTTACCACTCCGTTAATCCCATCAGGTAATTAATTCACTTATTGGGCTAGGACTCTCACAACCCAATCATTTCTCCTCTGAACCTTCTTGCATTGTCTCACAAAGCTTTTGGGGGAACACCTCACATTGAAACCATAACATTTGGTAAAGACAATTTTTATTTCCTCTTTCCACAGTTTTTTTTTGGGGGGGGGGGAAATTCGGGGGAGAAGGCGGGGACTCAACCACAGAGCCACAACCCCAGCACCAAATCGCACTGAGTTGCTTGGCACCTTGCTTTTGCTAAGGCTGGCTTTGAACTCATGATCCTCCGGGATTACAGACATGTGCCACCGTTCCTGGTTTTCCTTATTTTTTTATGTTGGGACATTATAGTTGTACATAATGATAGGAGTTGTTGTTACATATTTATACATGTACACAATATAGCAATATAATTTGGCCAGTATCAACCCCAGCACTTCCCCTCTCTATGGTCACTTTTCTCTACTGACCTTTTGATTTTCATGAGATCCATGCCTCCCACCCTCACCTTTCTTTTCCTTTTTCTTCTCTAGCTTCCACATATGAGAGAAAACATGTGATCCTTGACTTTCTGAGTTTGGATTGTTTTGCTTAGCATAATGGTCTCTAGTTCTATCCATGTTTTATGCACATTTCATTTTTCTTCATGGCTGAATGAAACTGTGTGTGTGTGTGTTTGTGTGTGTGTGTGCGCGTGATATCACATTTTCTTTAATCTTTCATCCATTGATGGACACCTAGGCTGGTTTCGTAGTTTGGCTATTGTGAATTGTGCCGCTATAAACATGGGTATGTGTGTATCACTATAGCATGATGACTTTAATTCTTCAGGATAAATACTGAGAATTGGTTCAGCTGGTCACATGGTGGTTCCATGCCTGGTCTTTTGAGGAACTCCTGTACTGATTTCCATAGTGGTTGTACTAACTTACAGTTCTATCAACAGTGTTAAAATGTTCTTTTTTCTCCATATCCTCTCCAGTATTTATTATTTGTATTCTTGATGACTGCCATTCTCACTGGTGTGAGATGAAATCTTGGTGTAGTTTTGATTTGCATTTCCCTAATTGCTAATGATGTTGAACATTTTTTCATGTATTTGTTGGCCATTTGCATTTCTTTTAAGAAGTATCTGTTTAATTCATTTGCCCATTTATTAACTGAGTTATTTGATTTTTTGGTGTTAAGTTTTTTGAATTTTTTGATATATTCTAGGTATTAATCCTCTCCGAAGAGTAGCTAGCAAAGATTTTTTCCTGTTCTATAGGTTCTTTCTTCACATTCTTAATTGTTTCCTTTGCAGTGCAGTAGCTTTTTAATTTGATGTCATCCCATTTTTTAACTGTTAGGTTTATTTCTTGAGCTTTAGGGATCCTATTGAAAAAGTCATTGCCTGTGTCTATATACTAGAGTGTTGACCCTATGTTTTCTTATGAGAGTTGTATAGTTTCTGGTCTAATTCCTATGTCTTTAATCCATTTTGAGTTGATATTCTGCAGGCTGTGAGATAAGGGTCTAATTTCATTGTTCTACATATGGATAACCAGTTTTCTCAGCACCATTTATTAAAGAGGCTGTCTTTTCTTCAGTGTATATTTTTTAGCACGTTTATCAAGGATCAGATGACTATAGATATTTGGGTTTGTCTCTGTGACTTCTATTCTGTACAGTTGGTTTGTGTGTCTGTTTTTATGACAGTACCATGCATTATTTGTTACTATAGCTCTGTAGTATAATTTGAAATCAGGTATTGGGATGTCTCCAGCATTGCTGTTTTGATTTAGAATTGCTTTGGCTATTCTGGTTCTTTTATTTTTCCAAATGAATCATAGGACGGTTTTTTCTAGTTCTGTGAGGAATGCCATTGGTATTTTGATGGGAATTTCATTGAATCTGTGTATTGCTTTTGATAGTATTTTAACTATATTAATTTTGCCCATCCAAGAACATCTTCTGAGATCTTCCATTTCTTTCTTTGGTGTTCTATATTTTTCATTGTAGAGGTCATTCACCTCCTGGGTTAGATTTATTTCTTAGGCTATTTTTAAATTTTTTATTTAGAGGCTATTGTGAATGGAATTATTTTCCTGATTTCTTTCTCAGCAGATTCTTTGGTATAGAAGATTTTTGTGTGTTGATTTTGTAACCTGCCACTTTGACTAAGGTAGTTTTATTGGCTTTCACTTGACCTTTCCTACCCATAATATCTCTCACTTATGGACTCTGGAACTATAAAATTCATTAAATTTCTGTTCCCTCTGGATCAAAATTCTTTGTTAGTGTTAAATCATATAAGCTTACCCATTAGCAGTACTTAAGAACTTTATTGGAGGTTTAGTCCTTATGTAGGAGCTGGTTAAGCCACTGTCCCTGGTCAGCAGTGCCAGCAGTAAGGAAGGAAGATGGATGTGAAGTATGGACAGTAAGGATGAGCTAGAACTTGTGAGGACAATGGGGAACTCATTTGTTTCTCATTGGGACTTGGGACTTGTGTTAGTGTGTCATCACCCCCAGGGTTCTGGCTTACAGGAGCAGGTGTCCTGCTGAAGAGCTGGTGGCTTTGCCACAGAAAGTTGCAAACAACCCTAACCAAAGATTCAGAGAAGCCAAAGAAACTGCAGGCCAACTTGCTGTAACAGGGAGATTTAGCAGGAGCAGGAGGAACCGGCTTCTGCTTCATGGTAACAAGGTGAGCCAGCAGATCCCCTGACAAGAGTGAGCTGCAGTAGCTCCTTACTGTATGCCAGTCATCCTAGTGTAGACTTGGTTGCTGTTTGACTTCCACCTTTCGGATCTCCTGCAGAGTTCACTTGTGGCTAGACCTAATGCACAAATCACACAGGGAAGGGAATCCATGCAGTTCTTATACTACAAAGCTACCCTAACATTCTATTTTCAGTCGGAACCCTCAGATTTCATCTCATGAGGAGGCATAGAAACTCTTCAACTAATTAATTCAAGCAGATATTTTGGAAAACAATCTTTAAAACTTGTCTGGCTTCTGTTGGGTAGTATCAAAAGGAATCTCACTCTGATTTTAATGCTTGGACTGGTAAAAGTCATACATTGACTAAAATCATAATATATAATTATAAATTAGTTACAAAGGAATTGTAATGCCAATTCCAGTAGTACTGTTGATTTTTGTTTTATTGCATATTTTTGTTGCATCTTGTTTAAAATTAGTAACTCCTTATCTTGTTATCATATCAGCAATATATGAACATTTTCATGAAGTAATAGCTAAATAATTACCTTTATTTTGCTTCACAGTCTGGTTACTTTCTTTTCTTTCTTCTCCCTTTTTTTTTGTTTTCTTTTTTGGTACTGGAGATTGAATGGGGGTGGCAGCAGGGGGGAGGAGTGGGGGTGGTTTCTCTACTTTACCATTGAGCTACATTCCCAGTCCTTTTTATTTTTTATTTTGAGACAGGTGTTTATGAAGTCACTTAACCTGGTCTTGAACTTGCAATCCTCAGCCTCCTGAGTGGCTGGGATTATAGGTGTGCATCACTGTGCCCAGCTGGTCACTTTCTTTAGATGATTTAGGAGATTTTTTGGACTACTTTCTCTGTACAGTAACAAAAATGATAATAACTATCAATTATTAAATATTTAACTGTATTTAGGTACTGTGTTAAGAAATTTCAATGTTATTTCTCATAATTAACAATACTGTGAAAGTTAGGTACTGCCCATATTTTATAGAAGAGGAAATTGAGGTACACGTAAGATCACTTAGGTAAGAGGAGGACCTGAGATTGAACCCAGGTCTCTGTGACTCTGAACATGTCATCTTGACTGCTCTGCTATACTAATTTAAGCGTGTCTGTAACATAGATGACAAAGAACATCCAGAAGCCAGTAGGGAAAGGGGAAATTGTAATTAACGGTTTAGTCATTGTTTCTCCTCCCTTCCCCATAGCACTAACCGAGGAATTGGATTCTGTAACCAATGAGCTGCATGCAGTAGACATGCAAATTCAAGAACTCACGGAAAGGCAACAAGAGCTCCTTCAGAAAAAATCTGTCCTAACAAAGAAAATAAAGCAGTGTTTAGAGGATTCTGATGCTGGGTCAAGCAATGAGTGTGATTCTTCACCTGCTGCTTGGAATAAAGAAGGTCTATTTTTTCTTTTTTCTTTTTGCTAGTATTATTCCTTTTCATTTCTGTAAAATTTAGTCATTCTGCATGGGTCAGTGCCTTCCAGTAGTAGTTTGAGAGGTGAGACTGGCTCTTCATTCAGTGCAATGGAACCATTCTTTACCCATGTTCTGTAACCTTTTTAAATTAAAATTTTATTATTCTGACTATGTTTTTTCCCCACTTGTGGTTCTAGTAATATTGACTAGTGCTTGAAAAATAACATATTTACTTCAAATAAATTTTCTAGTATTTTTTTCAGAGGTACTAGGGATTGAACCCAAGGTTTCTTTACTACTGAGCTATATTCCCTGCCTTTTTTTATTTCTTATTTTTATACAGGGTCTTGTTAAGTTGCCCAGGCTGCCCTTGAACTTAATATCCTCCTGCTTCAACCTTCCAGGTAGTTGGGTTATAGGCCTGCACCCCTGCATCCAAATTTTCTAAATTTCAACCAAAAAAAAAAAAAAGAGAGAAAATAAATTTTAAAAAAAGTTATGCCTACTCCTTGCCAAAGTTTAGTTTATTTTCCTGCCATGGTGAACAAACCATTGACTCAGAATCTTGAATGAAGCACCATGTTTATTGTTAATTATAGTAGAATAACTCTAGAACAAATTATAGCACTTTTATGGAGATTGTTTTCTAGTGATCGACTTCTAAACACAAGATATTTACACCAAAAACTCCAGATAATTGTTAACTTTGTTCATTGTATTTGAGTTTTTTATGATACTGTGAATTTCTTGATCAACATTCAGATTGTTTTTCAAGTACCAGATTGAAGACCTTCCCCTTCTATGTGATTTCATTCTTAACTGGCACATATTTATGTTTTTCTCTGATGTACTGCTTCTTATTTAATTTGTTTTTGCTTTGCTTAGATTACTGAGTTACACTAATCCCCAAATTATTATTATAGAAGTTTAATGGTTCATAAGTATTAAAAGTCTTATGTATGTTTATCTGATTCTTGTATATTATAAAAGCAGCCATTTACATTTGTGTCTCATTTATAAACGAGTATTTTAGCTTCTTTTTCTCTTTCTAGATTTTCCATGGTCTGGTAAAGTTAAAGATGTTCTGCAAAATGTCTTTAAACTGCAGAAGTTCAGACCACTTCAACTTGAAACTATTAATGTAACAATGGCTGGAAAGGAGGTATTTCTTGTTATGCCTACAGGAGGTGGAAAAAGTTTATGCTACCAGTTACCAGCATTATGTTCAGATGGTGCGTATTAATAAGAATGAACTTTAAGTTGAAATTGTTTCTCTTAATGTATTTCAATTCTTTTAAAAATTAATTTCTGATCAAACACATGTAAAAATCAAGTTCATTTTTTGTTTTTCTTGGCATTAATAGAAATTGTTCACTGAAATGGGTTATACTGGAAAAAGAACTTATTTGAAAATGGAGAGAAAGTATAATGAATTCAGTTTGGGACATATTGAATTTATGACCTCTAAGACATCTGGGTGGTAGGATTTGGGGTCTAAAGCTTGAGTGTGGGAGATTTGAGTTAGATTAGTTGCAGGCTGTTAATGTAGAGATGGCCACGAAGCCATGGGAGTGATCCAGAACACCATGAAAAGAGGGCCTTAGAACAGGCATCCGAGTGCTAAGTGTTGAGGGGTAAATGGAGAAGAAGGGTTTGCAGGGAAGGATGAGAAGGATGAGCAAACTGTAGGAGGATAATAGAGAGAGTGTGGTATCATTAGAAGCCTTGGGAAGGGAATGTTTTACAGAGGGAGGGTCAGTTGTGATGTCTGTTGGCAAGAGGTCAAATAAAATAAGGACTTAAAAGTTTCTCTTGGTGTAGTGACAAGGGACTCATTTTATACCTTTGCGAGAGCAATTTCAGCAAGAAGGTTCATTGGAAACCAAATAGCAATGGCTTGGAAGTAAGTAGGAGTTGAGGAGGTGGGACAGGTGAGTGTGAGACACTGTTTGAAAAGAATATCTATGAAAGAAAGAAGAGAAAGGGTAATTTATAAATAATGGAAGGTTTTTTTGCACACTGTTCTGGAGGTTGAGGAGTCTAAGATTAAGGTACCAGCGGATTTGGTGTCAAGTGAATGCCTGTTCCTCATAGATGGCACCTTCCCTAAGGCATTTTCACATGACAGAAAGGGGCAGGGACATCCTTCATCCTCTTTTATAAGGACGCTAATCCTACTGTGCCTTTGTGACTTAAGAACTTCCTAGAGTCCTTGCCTTTTAGTACTGTCATACTGGGTATTAGGTTCTGATAAGAATTTTGGGAGGACTCCAACATTCAGACCCTAGCAGATATCTTGGATTGGGGAAGATGAGAGAGACCTGACCGTGGTTAAATGTAATGAATAGATTCCAACAATGGGGGAGAAGTACAGGAAATAATTGAGAGGGCAAAATCCCTGATAAAAGCATAATTTAAGTATGTATTTTAAGCATGTCTGTCTACCCCCTGCCAGAGATTATAGTAGCAAATAAACTGCAGAAATATTAAATAATATAATTCCACAAAATGTAGAATTACTCTTATAAACAATTACAGTTATAGGAGAGAGTGAGAGTATTATTAGAACTTTATTCAGTCAATACACTATTCACTGATTCCTATTCAGAATAAATTAATCTGGGGCAAAAAGTAGAATACTCATGCAGCTCTCATTCTTAATTATGTAGATTGCTGTTTTCTTTTGGAAAGCTGTGGAATAATTTTTCCCTGACATAACTGTTTAGAATTTGACCTGTTTATAAATTTTATTGAGATTACTAACACTGTTTAAAATGAAAGTAAATTAAACATTCAAAATGTTAAAATCTGTTTTTATAGGACTAAACAAGAATAGAAGTTTCTGTCTTATATTTGCTTATTTGCCTTATCCTCACCTTGTTTGATCAATTACTGATATCTGTCTTTATTATTAATGAGGGTAAGAAATAGGGAGTATATTGCTAAAACTGCATTGAAGAATGTGAGAGGTTGCAGCCCATTCTGATGGTGGTGTAAAATTTAAAGTTTTTTTTTTTTTCTCTTTTAGGATTTACACTTGTGATTTGTCCATTGATCTCTCTTATGGAAGACCAATTAATGGTTTTAAAACAATTAGGAATTTCAGCTACCATGTTAAATGCTTCTAGTTCTAAGGTATGAATTCTATGGCTTTTTTAAAAAAAATTCTTCAATAAGGCAGGAGTTTTGGCTATAGTTGAATTGCCTATAAAATTGTAAAATGTTAACTATGTATATTAGGAGATATAGACAACAGCTCATGGGCTAGTTCTGGTCCACAGCCTATTTTTGTATGTCCCATGAGCTAACAATGCCTTTTACATTTTTGTTTTATTTTATTTTTTTGAAGTACTGGTAAGGGAACCCAGGGCCTTGCATGTTTTTATATACTATGTGGTACTTCATAGGAGACTTTTGCTAACATGTTTTTATATTATCTATTTTAAAATAGGAAAAATTTCTAATTATGCAATCTAGTTAAATACAAAAAAAAAAGTTACTAAAAAGACAAGGTACCTGTGGCAGTTTTTTTTAGGGGGGGGTTTACTGTCTTACCCTCATCTGTAGAAGAGAGCATTTCCCAACATTTTTTTTTTAAAACAGGAAAAAGAGCATACAGTTTATTTTGTGCCTAAGACATGGAAGTGTTAGACTCCATTTCCCTGTTGTTCTTTTTTTAAAAGCATGTTATTGAAATCTCCAAAAGTATACAAAAATAGGGAGAATAGTATAAAAATGGCCATGTATCCATTACAACCATTAATATTTATCAGTGTATGTCCAATCTGTTTTCATCTGTATCTCCCCAGTTTTCCCTACCCTAGTTCCCTTGGTTTATTTATCAGAAACAAATCCCAGGCCTGGTCTTATTTTTAAATTGGTGCATTATTGTCCATACTGATGGGATTTGTTGTTACATATTTGTAAATGCATACAACACTCAATATAACAATATTATTTGGCCAATATCACTCGCCAGCACTTTTTCCCTCCTTTCCTCCCTCCCTCCCTCCCCTTGATTCTTTTCTCTACTGATTTCCCTCTTATTTTCATGAGATCCACTCCCATCTTTTTTTTCCCCCTTTTTCCTCTCTAGCTTCCACATATGAGAGAAAACATATGACCCTTAATCTTCTGAGTTTTACTTATTTCGTTTAACATAATGATCTCTAGTTCCATCCATTTCCCTATGAATGCCATAATTTCATTTGTCCTTATGTGTATATACCACATTTTCTTTATCCATTCATCTGTTGCTGAACACCTAGGCTTGTTCCATAGGTTGGCTGTTGTGAATTGTGCTGCCTATAAATGTGGGCATGTTAGATCATACATTAAAGTATGCTGACTTTAATTCTTTTGGAAAAATACTGAGGAGTATGGTATACAGCTGGGTCATATGGTGGTTCCATGCCGATCAGATCTCATATTTTAATTGTAAATTCTTCAATATATATCTGTAACTTGAAAAAAAAAATCAGTGCAATGCTACCTTCATATCTATAAAATTTGAGCTGGGCTTAGTGATGCCTTAATCCCAGTGTCTTGGGAGTCTGAGGCAGGAGGATTGCAAGTTCCAAGCCAGCCTCAGCAACTTAGCCAGGCCTTAAGCAATTTAGGGAGACTGTCTCAAAATAAAAAATAAAAGTCCTGAGGATGTTTACCTGGCAGGGGAGATAGCATGGCCACTAAGGTGTTTTCCTAGGGCAAGGCCTATGCATTGTACTCCTGATGTGTTTGACCCCTGTGATTTCCCCAGATGTGGGAAACATGACTGAATAATTTGTGGTAATAGGGGACTGTCTTTGTGCTTTCCCCTGGGGGGAAAACATTGCTATCAGTTCCTTAGAAAATCAACTAAAAATAATCAATTGTGTCATTATATTTCAATTTTTTTTTAAATTATGGCTCAGATAACATTTTTGTCTCATATTTGGTTGATACATAAGATTTCCCTTTTCTCTTTTTTGGTTCCTTGGATAAATTATTTAGGTAGTTGCAAAATCAGATTAATTTGCCTGTAGCTTTCTACATTCTGGATTTTCCTGATTGCATGTTTATGATGTCTTTAACTTGTTTTGTTTAGTTAGACCTAAAACATGATTAGCTTGATTATATTTGAACTTTTTTTTGGAAGTGTATGCCTTCCTTTAGTATTACTCCAAAGGTACCTGTAATATCCAGCTTGATGAGTATGTTGAGGTAGGTGTTCCTGATCTGTCATTTTTAGCTTTCATCTCATGATTTTAGCAGCCACTGATGATTGTTGCCACATGGGGAGTGCTTATTTCATTAAGGAGTTGCACAATGGTGGTATTTATTCTTACCACTTCTTGTTCATATATTAACTAGAATTTTTTTTATAAAGAAAAACTTTTTCCTCATTAACTCTTTGTAGGATGAAAATGCTTGGTTTCTTTCATTGCCACTTTGCAATCAGAGTTGATTTTCTAGCATGCTCCACAGCTCATCAATAAGATTTTTCATTTTTCCTCCCCAAGTATCACTATAAACTTAGGAATTTTTAACATATTTAACATATTTTAATCCTTAGTTATATCTTTATGCTGAAGTAGGCTTATCTTTAGCCAGTGAGAGCCATTTAAGATGGCTCCTAAATCTTTTTCTTTCACCCTATGGCTTTTGACTCCTTGATTTCTTTTACAATAAGATAATTCATTTTCATTTTGTGCATTTCCTTCCCAGACCTGCAATCAGCAATATCTCCAAAAACCATAGTCCCTTAGTTTTTCTATATTATTATGCTTTATGTAAACTCTTGTGTCTTTATAACTGTTCTTTCTTTCAGCAGAATGAATCTGGGAAGTTATCTTTAATATTATACTTCCTTCAAATTGAAAAAAAAAGTACTAGTAATAAAAAGTAGCCTAGAAAATTGCATAAAATTATAAGGGCATGCCATTATCATCATTGCTTGAAAAGTTGGAAGGATTAGAAAAAGAGAACACACATTCTAGAGTAACTGCAGGAGTTAACAAACTGCTTCTTTGCTGGGACAATGAAAGCAGTTTTGACTATCCCATTTACCATCATCTGTTAAAAGTTATTTTATCAGGTTAGAAGGGAAAAATACTCTAATGTTCTAAATAGTATACAGAATAATATCAGAGCACTAAGATACTAATAACTGTTATCTTTTAAATTTTGTTTTTATTTATATTTTTTTATTTTAGAAGACCATGATTAATACTCTGTAAAACCAATGGTCTATATATTTAAATAAAGAGCTCAAAGGTGATTTAATAGCATCACAAAACTAATCAATAAACTTTGTTCACAGATATGTAAAGTGATTATGAATATGATGTTAAGATTAATAAAATCCATGTTTATAATTGCAGCTTTTGTACTTGACTCACATTTCTGAATGTATTATGACCAATTTAGAATTATACCTTCATAGAATAAATGCTGGGGTCTTTTGTTTATTGTTTGTTTGGTTTTTGTTTTCAAATACTGGGTATTAAACCCAGGGTCTCATTCATGCTAGGTAAGTACTAGTACTATATGACTGAGCTATACCCCCAGCCTTTTTTATTTTGGACAGAATCTTGCTAACACACCCAGGCTGGCATCAAATTTGTAGTACTCCTGCCTCAACCTCTGGAGTAGCTTGGATTATAGAATAAAGGTTCTTTATTTGGGAATCTTTATATGTATTTCATTCTTTTTTTTTTTTTTTTTTTCTTTGGCCAAGTGAGATTCTTCTTTTACTGTCAACAGTGTGGATGTAAGTAAATCACTAGAATGCTGTTTGCACAGCTGCCATGATTTAGTTTAGGGATGTGGTTTCAGTTTTAATGAACCAAGCATCTGCTTCTAGAAAAGCCCCAGGCTGTTGCTTTTGAGTGATGAATGTCTTCATTTTCCAGTTAGTGTTGCAGTCTGTTAACTTAATTCTACTATAATTGTGCCTATTTTGCCTTTTAATAGGAGCATGTGAAATGGGTTCATACTGAAATGGTAAATAAAAACTCCAAGTTAAAGCTAATTTATGTGACTCCGGAGAAAATTGCAAAAAGCAAAATGTTTATGTCAAGATTAGAGAAAGCCTATGAAGCAAGGAGATTTACTCGAATTGCTGTGGATGAAGTTCATTGCTGTAGTCAGTGGGGACATGATTTCAGACCTGGTATGTAGGTTTTACCTTGAAACCCTTTGATATTATGGACCATGTTCTTACTTAGCTTGTCATGGTGAAAATTCCTTCTTCCATTAACATTATCCTGTCAGGTAGTTATCACTCATTTTCTTTTGCTTTAATATCGGGAGGTCCAGAGGCAGAGTCTTTAATCTCCTTAGTTCCCACTGCAATATTTAGTCCAATTGTCTTTATCCTTTGAAACATATTTTTACTAGTCACTATGATATATATCTGTGGCATATGTGATCTCCTGGTACTCCCTCACATTTGCTGAAAAATTTAAATCTGCTAACAAGTTGTCTTCTTTTGTTATCATTTTGAGTGTCTTCAACATCCTAACCAACTTTTCACTGTCAAACTCTGATATGTTAGTAACCCTTATCTTCACTCCACCAATCTAATTTATAAATCATATCCTAAAGTAAGTTACTCAGAATCGTTCTATGCAAAAAATCTTAAATTAAAAAGTTCCACTCTCTGACTTCAATCTCTTTTCCCTCTGAGGCTTTTCACACTTAGAGGAACCTCCTGGGTACCCCTTTTGATCCCCGTTTATTTGTCCATGGCTACCATCCCTGCATGGTCACACTTTCCCCTACTCAGATCCCGTTGCCACCTGCCTCTTCTTTTTCCCCTTGACTGCCTGGCCATTTCACCAACCTATTCAGGCCCATGCTAGATGGAGGTGGCTGGCTCCATGCAGACTTCTGCTTTCCCTATTCCTGCTGTTTGTCTGCTAAACATTGTTAGGAAAAACAATTAAATAGCTGCTTTGGTATCCACTTCAGTTTAGCTTTTCACTATACTTAGCTATCCTTTTACTTATCCTTTTACTTGTCCCTATTTTAATTCCTTATACATTGCATCCAGCAAGTTTTTCCTATCACTGACTTTCCCTCCAAGCTTGACCCATACCCAGCAGATGCCTCCTACTTCCCAGAAAATAAGTACTGTCAAATTTGAACATCTCCTCTTCCTTCCAAACATTAGTAATCCTTTACTTTTCATCTTTTAGGCAAAAAACAAAAACAAAAACAAAAACAAAAAAAACCATTACTTTTACAAAGTAACTGTGGACACTCCCACTTCATCCTTTTCTGCCAAGTTCCTTACCCCTGAACTTGCAGTCTCATTGATCCCTTCCTAAAAATGAAAACAGAAACCAAAACACCCTGCTAACCTTTCTGATCCCCTTATATGCTCTATTTCTGCACTTCCCTTCACCATCAAACTTGACTCCATTTCTCCATCTCCATTTCTCACCTTTATTCCTTCGTACAGGAATGGAGTGCCATCACCACTGTACTGAACCAGGTCAGCTGAGTGTGCTTCCAGGGGATTAATCCAGTGGCCTGGTTTTCATTCTTCTTCCCACTTCACTAGCATTTACCCTTTTCTCTTCATCTCTCACCTTGCTGCTTTCTACTCCCGTGTTTTCTGTAATGTCACATCATGAATTTCTTTCTTTTTGTTTTCATCCCCTTTGTTCTTTGTTCCCTTCTTAAACATTAGTGTTCTCTAGAATTCTTTACCTGGGATAGTGAACTTGTGGCTTGAAGACTTATCTGGCTTATGAATTATTTTGGGCATTGTTCTGTTTTTTTAAAAAAATTGATTTAAATATCATAGGCAGGATATATATTCTCCTTTTTACTAAGAACCCTGCTATCATCATTTTTTTAAATTGAGAAATATATGGTAAAATTGCAAATAACAAGAAGTTACCACACTGTGGTCACTTCTGTTTGCAGACAAAAGATGACATCAGTGAGGAAGAGCAGAACTACCAACAGGCCACATAGTTATATAAATGGGGAGTACATAAGTGTTTAGAATCTCATTAATTAAACATAGCATGAACAAATACTTTATTAAAAGAATTACCTTTGCTTCTTCATACTAAATCTCTTTTGCCACTCAGATTTTTAAACAATAAAATAAAAATCTTATACTCAAGTCATAGAATTCTTAAAATACTTGAGCAAATTTGAATTATATGGTACCAAGATTTTTAAAAAGAATATATAAAAGCAGATCATGTAAGTAAACTGTTATAACAACAGTTTATAAGGAGACTGACACGTTAGGTTAAACTTATTCTCAAACATGGGCACCAACTCTCATTGTGAAGTTGTAGCCCCACATGACTCTTTCTGCTTCGATGAGTGAGGATATCTTGAACAGCTGAAGGAACAAATATGGGAGGCTTATACAACCTCTATCACTCCCTGACATTGTGGAAATGTTCCTTCTTCAGGATCTCAATTATTTCATTTATTTTTTATTTTTAGTTATACATGACAGTAGAATGTATTTTGGCAGAATATACATAGAGTATAACTTATTCTATTTAGGTTCCCACTTTTGTGGTTGTACATGATGTGGAGTTACCCTGGTCGTGTTTATAAAGACAAGGCTAGGAAAGTTATGACCAATTAATTATACTGTCTTTACCTATTCCCCTTCCCTGTCCTTTCCCTTTGTTTCTCTTTGTCTAATCCAATGGATTTCTATTCTTCCCCTCTCTACCATCCCTTGTTGTGGGTTAGCATCCACAAATCAGAGAGAACATTCACCCTTTGGTTTTTTAAGATTGGCTTATTTCATTTAGCATGATATTCTCCAATTCCGTCCATTTATCAGCAAATGCTATAATTTCATTCTTCTTTATAGCTGAATAATATTCTATTGTGAATATATCACATTTTCTTTATCCATTCATCTGTTGAAGGATACCTAAGTTGTTTCCATAGCTTGGCTATTGTAAGTTGAGCTGCTATAAACATGGATATGGCTGAGTCACTGTAGTATTCTGTTTTTAAGTCCTTTTGGTACAGACTAAGGAGTAGGATAACTGGGTCAAATGGTGAGAATCCTGCTATTTTAACCACATTACTCCACACAGTTCTTATCTGGGCAACAACTGAAGGTATCTGATTTATGACCCTTGCCCTATGTTTTCAACCTGAGTGGTGTGAGCTCTTATGATTATTACCATTGCATTTGTATTATCATGACTTACATTGTCTCACAGACTAGCTGCCATGCTGTAATCAATTATTCCCCTAATTATCTTACTTTTAAACTTCAAATTTATATTCCTAATTATTTACTAGAAATGTGTATATAAGTTAGATGCCCAACACTAAATTCTACTCCAAAGAATTGCTCATTTTCCTTCTACTTTGTAACTGGGAACTTTTGATTTTTTTTTTTTAAATATTGATAGACCTTTATTTTATTCATTTATTTATATGTGGTGCTGAGAATCAAACCCAGTGCCTCACACATGCTAGGCAAATGCTCTACCACTGAGCCACAACCCCAGCCCCAGGAACTTTTGTTTTTTTTTCTCCTCTCTTGGGTACCTTTGCTCCTTCTACCCCCTCTTCCTACACAATTTCCTTTTCAGTCTTTTCATTTCTAAAAACTCAAACACATACTTGTTCAAGCAAAATTTTAGCAGTTACAGAGGTTCCAGGATCCTCACAAATTCCAAAATCCACAAGTGCTCAAGTCTCTTATATAAAGTGGGATGGTGTTTGCATATAAACTATACACATCATCCTGTATACTTTAGATCATCTCTATTTATAATATCTAATATAATATATATGCTGTATAAATAATTGCTGCACTGTATTGTTCAGGGAATAATGTTAAGAAAAAAGTCTGTACATATTCTGTACAGATGCAATTGTTTTCTCAAATATTTTTGACCTATAGTTAGTTTGGATATGGAATTCACTGGTACAGAGGGCTGATTGTGTATATCATTCAGGGTCTAGCCAGGAGACAGAAACCATTTGTTATTTGAACACAGAAAATTTTAAATAATTGTTAACTAGGTAAAAGGTGATTAAATAGATAACTAAAAAAGTAAAGAGGGTAGGGCGTGGGGGAAGGAGAGATAGTGGGATGAGACAGACATCATTACCCTATGTACACGTATGATTACACAAATGGTGTGAATCTACATCATGTACAATCATAGAAATGAAAAGTTGTACCCATTTGTGTGCAATGAATCAAAATGCAGTCTGTAAAAATAAAAATAAATAAATTTTTTTAAAAAGTAAAGAACTTAAAGATATCATAGAGGTAAAAACTGAAAGAAGCAACTATCATCCATAGGGTTAGAGAACAGGAAAAAAAAGTATGTAAGTAAAAAAATTTAGAAACTTAGAGGAGGGGCCTTGTGGAATTGACCCTGAGACCTCTGAGGAGGCATGGTTTCTTAATGCTGGAATTTTGGCAGTGGCAGAGGTACAGTGAACTCACAAAGATGCTTCTTCAAAGGTTGGAAAAACTGCCAGCTGCATTCAGCTGCTTCTGAGGACAGATAGTGCTGCTGTGGTGATGGAACCTTGCTGGGGGGACATTCATGGGAACATGAGCAAGCCCACAGGAAGCAAGCAGCTGGTGGTCTGTTCTGCAGGACCACCTGGCAAAGCTGACATGTGGTGTGCAGTTCTTACCCCTGCATCACATAGCAAGGGTATGGAAGGTTAGGATTGGAGCTGAGATAAATAACTTCATGGTGACACATCATCTTTTACTTATCTTACTTCTGCAGATTAATCCACCATGTCCTGATAGGTCTACCTCTAAAATGAATTTCAAGTTTGTCTATTTTCTCTTTGTGTTGCTATCTTTTAAGTCCAACTAGGCCTCTTTCCACAGGTCTACTGTAATAACTCCCTAACTAGGCTTTGATTCCACTCTTTTATTTTTTTGGGAGCCTAACATTTAACCATACTTTATTTTTTTTAAAAAAAATTGACATTAGAAGTTTTTTTTTTTTAAAAAGTACATCATCTGAAAGCAAAGAAATATGAACCAGATAATAAATGGTGGAAACACAGCATTAAAGGAGTACTCAGTCACCAATCAGAAATCATTGTCTGAGTTATGAAATAGATTCTATTTGAGAAGTTACACATTCAGCTTGTTTCTGAACTAGCCTATCTGGCTTTTGCCTCCTTTATAAGAAAAGAACTAGGTCTTTACTACTGCTCGGACACAGTATCACGCATAGTTTGGAGAACAAGGAAGGGCCATCCTCCCCTGGTACCTGAACAAGAGAACAATTAGTACAGAAATGGCTTGAACATTGTCCCACACCTTGTTACTTGAATGTTGTAGCTTCACATGATTTCAATACCATATCATCTCCATACTTTTTATATACATTATTTATGTATATAGTAATAAAATTCCTTCATTCTAAAACAATACAGCTTGACCCCAAAAAGGCCCACATTAAATCTCTTTATTAGCAGTTCACTCATACAGCTTTCTTCTTGATTCTAATGCCATACCATTAATTTTGTTACCTGTTTAAGCTACCTTTGAAGATTGACTTAAGGTTTCAGTTTAATGCAAATGGTTTAGTCATAGTAGAAGTCTCTCCTGAGGTTCAAGTCACACTCCAATGATTCTCTCTTTTGAAGCTCTTTCTCTTTGTTGGATGGATGTAGTATCTTGTTTAGGTAGTCCATAGAGATAAATGGAAACATATACAAGAAGAGTACCCAGAGCAAAGGTAAGTGTTATCTGTAATCCAAACAACATCACTGAAGTAGTGGTAGAAAGGGCAATGACTGCTGCTGCAGAAAAGCCTTTCATGATGTTGTCTGTGTCCTTGGCCACAGCAGAAGTGCAGAGGCCTCTAACACTTGCAAAAAAGATAACAAACCAGACATAATATGTGTAATTATAGAAAAATACTCTTTCTTTAATTTTAGCTTCATCTGACAAGTACGTACCAAATAATGTCTCAGCAATTCCTGATACATGTATTTTTGAATGTTTCTCACCCAAAGGAAAGTATCTTAAGTCCTTAAGACTTTTTCAAAGTACACTCCTGCAAATCCTAAGCACAATACAGCAATTGCTATTGCACCAAACCCTAATAGTGGATTCTGTTCCACCACAACTTTTGTAGCTTGGACTGATTTCCACTGTATAAGCATGGCTCCAACACACAGCATAAAAACTGAAATCCACTGTAATTTCCTGAGCGTCCAGTTTAACATTAAAACAGCGTATAAAGCAATACCAGAGATCTTCAAGTGGTAGTTTACCTGGAATACTCTATATCCATATTGCTAAGAGCTAGGAAAGCCATGTTCTGAACAGGATACACTAACGATGGCACACTTAACTTCATCAGTTCCTTGGGGGTCCCCAAGACATTTTCACTTAAAGATGCCTTGAATCTACCCAGACTACCAGTTTCTCAGGGAAGCCGTGCTATTCTGACAGCTCCGTGAGAAACTCTGATTCCAGACTTACCCTTGTATAGTTCATTCTCCACATAGCAACCAGAGTGATCTTTCCCAGATATACATCAAGTCATGTTATTTCCTATCTAAACTGCCCAGCAACTTTTTTTTTTTAGGAGCTTAAAACAGTAATTTTTATTTCTTATGATTCTGTGATTTGGTTGGGATCAGTGGGGCCATTCTGTTCCACATGGTCTTGGCTGGGGATCACAAATGCTGGGGACTCCGATGGGTTGGCATATTCAAGGTAGCTTTATTCCCATGTCTGGTCAGCTGGGATGGCTAAAATGACTAGGTCTCTCTGTGTGTCTCTTTCTTCTCATGGGGTTTCTTACCATTCAGTTATCTGGTCTGAATTTTTTGTTGTTGTTGTTTATTTAGTTTTTTTTTAATTTACTTATTGATTCATTGAACACAAATGGAGTACAGCTATTGTTTCACTGGTTGTACACAAAGTAGAGTCACACCATCTGTGCGTTCATACATGTGTACCGGGCAATGGTATCTGTCACACATTCTGTTATTATTTTTACCCCCCACCCCGCCCCCACCCCTCCCTTCCCTCCATGCTATCTGTGTGTACTTAGAATAAAATTCAAAGTTCTTTACTTGGGCCTGAAGACAATATGTGATTTATTTCCTATGCCTACCTGATTTCCTATTTTTTCTCCCTCATTGTTTAAGCTTCAGCTCTACTGGGCTTATCACTATGAGTAGACATTACTCTCTGATAATAGCATATTTAGTGCTTCATTCCTTATATTGTGTGGGTTTTTCCCTTAATTGTAGCTGTATTTGTCTTGCTTACCACTTTATTTCTAGTGCTTAGAAATGTTCTTGGCCAACATTTACTTGTTGATGAATTGATTAGCATAAGACTCATCCCCTATCCTTCCCCAACTTCTGCCACCTCCGTGTCCTAATAGTCACAAGGATCTGTGAGGTTTGAGTTGGTATATTTCTCTTATATTTTTTTTCTTTGTGATTCATCCTCAGTGTCATGGCTTATTTCATATTCTTTTATTATTTGTTTTCTGACCTATTACTGCCATTTTTTAAAACTGGTTTCCTTTTCTTAAGTCTTCTTTACTCTAGCCCATCCTTGGCATTGCTACTAAAGAATAATTCTGAAACGTTGGTCTTATTTATGCTCTTTGGGCACTTCTGCATCTATCCATGGTCCTATCTGCCTGGAAAAACTTTCAAGGAATAATGGCAGCTAGTTCATTTCCACCTCCCAAGTCTTGCACAAGTTCCTCCTTTGGGTCAGCTCTAACTTAGAACTCCATATGGAAGGAATTAACACAGAATTCCTGCTTAACAGATCGGACACCAGAATCCAGCACAATACCTTGTGATTTGGCCCCACTGAAATGCTTGCTGTTATCTGAACATGCTGAGTGATTTCATGCCAATGCATTTGCAGTACACGTGCTGTGTCCTCTGCTTGCTGCTGCTGTTCTTCCCTATTAAGCACACTTCTGCCTGTGCTTCATGACTCAACTCAAATGTTCCCCTTGAAATCTACGCAGCTTCCCAAGAGGTTGCTTACTCTGCCTTAGCAGCTATCTATTTCTACCACATTTATTTTTTACTTCCAAGTAGTTTGAGTGCTGGGGAAATGAAGGATCTCTTAGGAAGTGATTTTCATATGACAAATGTGAGTCCAGAATGGTTTCCCTGAAATAGGTTCTGTTGAAAGCAGTGCCCTCACCAACTTTTTTTTTTTTTTTTTGCCACTTTTGGATGATAGTAGGCAGTATAAGGTTTTGATCAATGTCTTCTTTTATCTTGTGTTCATAACAGAATCAAAATACTATGGCTATTCCCACTGTCTCATGAATCCATTGTTCAGCAAGTGTAGATCAGTGCATAGTTGATGGAATTTTTAGTTTCCTTCTCTTCAACAGAGTTCTGCCTATAATGGCAAATTACTGTTATGGATAGCTACAAGATAAAACTATATGTAAAATTATATGTCATTGATTGTCTGTATAAAGTTGAGGGTTTTAATTTAATCCTCTGAGGACAGAAAGAGGGTCACTTTGTTTATCTTTTTCAGATTATAAGGCACTTGGCATCTTGAAGCGGCAGTTTCCTAACACATCACTAATAGGGCTGACAGCAACTGCAACAAATAATGTTTTGAAAGATGCTCAGAAAATTTTGTGTGTTGAAAAGTGTTTTACTTTTACAGCTTCTTTTAATCGTCCAAATCTTTACTATGAGGTTTGTAACTTTTATCAATTTATTACTTTTGTGAAGAATTATAGCAGAGAAATTATACTTTTTCATTTGCATGAGCAACAATATAAAAACATAAAAGTCTTTAATATCAGGAGATAATTAGAAATAGATTCATTAATTGGTGACTTATTCACATATCTCTCCATATTCCTTTAATTAGGTTAAATAGAAGATATTGCCTTGTTTGGTGATATTACCTTTTAAATAAAATAAGTCATATTTATTAAGTTTGTGTACATTCTTTCATGTACAAGGATGGAGAGAAAGGATGAAATGAGACCATGGACCTACATCTTTATGGAAATTAATTACTAAACAATAAAAATGTTAGAGATTGCTGAATTTAAGTCCTTTAGGAATAAACCAAGGAGTGGGATAGCTGGGTCAAATGGTGGTTCCATTCCAACTTTTCTGAGGGCTTTTCATACTGCTTTTCAAGAAAATGTGGTACATGTATTCGATGGAATATTATTCAGCTTTAAAGAAGAATGAAATTATGGCATTTGCTGGTAAATGGATAGAGTTGGAGAATATCATGCTAGCAAAATAAGGCAATCCCAAAAAACCAAAGGCCAAATGTTTTCTTTGATATGTGAATGCTAATTCACAATAAGGAAGGGTAAGGCTCTAAGAAAGAATAGAATTACTTTAGATTAGGTAGAGAATAGTGAAGGGAGGGAAGGGGATATGGAGATAGAAAGGATAGTAGAATGAAAGACATTATTTCCTTATGTACATATATGACTGCATGACCCATGTGGTTCTACAACATGTACAGAGAGGTGAGAAAATTGTACCCCATTTATGTATGACATATTAAAGTGCATAAATGAATTCTGTCATGTATAACTAATTAGAACATGTTATAAAATTAGAGATTTGCCAGTATTCCCATTTAGATTTTATTTACTATATAATTGAAAATAACCCAGTTTGTCTTTCCTTTTTAATCCATTTAAGAACAGAATTAATCTTTCTTCTGAGTTTTAACTGAATAGTTATTTATATTATGGTTTATGTTTTCATAAAAGTAGCACCAGAAAATAAAAATGCTCCATGTTTTGCTTCTCTGTCTCCTCATCTGTGGCAAATTAAAAGTAGGAATCAAGAAGAAAGTTTGGGAGGTGACAGAGATAAGTCATAGAGGTTATGAAGAAAGTAAAAGAGTAATGGAAAAAACTACTATGCTCATGAAATAACTGTACTTCAAAAGTTGAGAGTAAATGGCTACTTGGATGGTACTCATTAACTTTTTAATAAAGTAATTTTTCCTAGGTTCGGCAAAAGCCCTCAAACACTGAAGATTTTATTGAGGATATTGTAAAGCTCATTAATGGAAGATACAAAGGGCAGTCAGGTAATATAAAAGCAAACCAACTTGGGAGACTGCAATATACCTTTCAAAAAATAATAGTACACTGATAATTATGCTGATTAATTGCTAAATATATTAGCATGTGGCAGAAGATACTCGAAAATGTTGTGATAAAACTAATTCATTTGGTGACCCTGGAAACATGCTAAGACCTTTGTTTATGTCACAGGTTATCAGTCAGAACTGTCTGACTTACACTTATTAACGCTTAATTGCTTTAGAATGGACCTAATGACTATTATTCAGTGGCACAAACTTTAGATATTATTATACAAAATAAAGGGTTAAGCACTTATATCTAAAGGGTTATAAAATATAATATTTTAATAAAGGATACATTAAAGAAATAAATAGTACATATTTAATAGTTTAAGCAGAGATGAAATTGAGAATATGTGTATATCCATTCCAGGATTGATGACTAGGCAAATGATATTGAGTTTGTGTAAAACGAACATTTTAAAACTGTAGTCAAGATTTTGAGGAGATGGTAATGGGTGTCCTGGGTTAAAGGAGTTCCAGGGTCAAGTAAGTTAGAGAAAGGCTGTGGTTGTTTATCCTTCTTGGAGAGCTATAGGGATTATGTCAGCACATTGGAAGCTCTGACCAGCCCTGAAAGTAGAGAAGCCTATTTAACTATGTGGAATGCAGTGTTCCCCCAAATCATTTGCATGTGAAACTTTTTTCCCCCCCACAGCATACTTACTAGCATGTTATAGAACTGTGGGACATCAGTTTGAGAAATACTATGTAGTTGGAGATAAGGGTAGGGAGAGAAAAGAGTAACGGGAACCAGAACTGGCAGCTCAGGCCCATTTCTGCTTTAGAGCAAGCTGGTGATCAAATTTCGCATTATACCCAAAAGTCAATATATTCTTAGGGCCTTGGAATTTTTTCCACCTGTGCATTGTATTAATTAGTGGCTTGAGGCTGTGTTGAAAATGGTCTCTTAGGAAGGTACCATTCACATATGTCTAATACCTGATCATGTTTTATATATCGCTACAGGAATCATATATTGTTTTTCTCAGAAAGACTCTGAACAAGTAACGGTTAGTTTGCAGAATTTGGGAATTCATGCCGGTTCTTACCATGCCAATATGGAACCAGAAGATAAGACCAAGGTTCACACAAGATGGTCAGCCAATGAACTTCAGGTTAAGAATATTTTTTCAATAGAAGCCTAATTTACCTTAAAATATTTGAACTTAACTGATAGAAATGTTAAAACATTTTAGGTAGTAGTGGCAACAGTTGCATTTGGAATGGGAATTGATAAACCAGATGTGAGGTTTGTTATTCATCATTCAATGAGCAAATCCATGGAGAATTATTACCAAGAGAGTGGACGTGCAGGTATGTAGAACTCACATCCAGAAGTTATTAAAAGACTTTCTTAGAATATACATCATGGATGTTTAATAATTCTGTATTTTTAATCTTCTTTATTGGGTCTTTAGAACAAAGTTTTTAGCAGATTTATACTTAAGTTAATAGAGGTGATCATGTTGTTCAGTGTCTTTATTTTTTTTAAACCTGAAAGTAGCTGTTAAAAATAACTTTCACATCTCTAAAATTTCTAGCTGTAGTTTAAAGCTTTACCAGTCACTTTTACATATATATCATTTTTGCATGTTGTGTGTTTTTTAAACATGCAATCTCACAGATTTCTCAAACCACAGGTCGAGATGACATGAGAGCAGACTGCATTTTGTATTATGGCTTTGGAGATATATTCAGAGTAAGTTCCATGGTGGTCATGGAAAATGTGGGACAACAGAAGCTTTATGAGATGGTGTCATACTGCCAAAACATAAGCAAGTAAGCCACATGTCTTTTTTATAACTTGTTAGACAAGCATGATATTAAATTGTACAATATTCGAGTACTTACAAGTGAATTGGTGTTAATACCCATGTACAAGTCTATAAAAGCAGATGTCTAGAGGCAGGAACCAGCATATGAACCTCCTAATTATCTTCCTTAATCCAAGAAAAGGTGCTTTATCTAAACTAATTGTTTAGCTGAAGATTTTGATACACACTGACAATGAATTGAAGCCTTTTTCCTCTGTGTACAGCTACATGCTGTAATAATTTTGAAAAGGTGTATAGCCAGGCATGGTGGTGCATGCCTATAATCCCAGTGGCTCAGAAGGCTGAAGCAGGAGGGTTGAAGGTTCAAAGCCAGCCTCAGCAGTTTAGCAATTTAGTGAGACTCTGTTGCAACATAAAAAATAAAAAGGACTGGGGTATGGCTCAGCAGTTAAGTGCCCCTAGGTTCAATCCTTTTTACCAAAAAAGAAAAGGTGTATGACAGGAATTTTGAGAGCGAAGCTCAGTAACATGGGCCATTCTACCACCCAGTGTGCCAGTGAAATAATTGAGGGCAGGATCATGTTTCTAATTATGAAATAATATAAATCTGTTTAGGGTGGATTTGGTTAGACCATACAGTTTCCTGATGGCCTCTAGATCTTCATCCTCTTCATACTTTTACTGCTCATCACAAAAATAATGAAATGGTGAACAATAACCCGACAGTGTTAGAAGGTAGTATTTTCTCTCAAATATATGCTACAATAATCTAATTAAGAGAAATAAGGAAATGAAAATTTCTTTAAAGGTTCTGTAGACTTCCATGAAATATATTTGGAGGTTTAGAAAAAATATTGATAACACACAAATAACTACTTTTCTGTCAAGAACATTCTCCCAGTAGTTCTAAAATACTGACTCTCAAAATCAAATGGTTAACCTCTTAATTCAAGAACATAATGAAAAAAAAATCATCAAATATGTAGTGGGCAAAAGGGTCCCTCATTGATGGCTGAGTCCTAATTACTGCAACTGGTGTCTTCCCTCACATGACAAAGGGAAATTTAAGTTGCTAATCAGTTAACTTTAAAATAGGGATTAGATTATATGGGTACACCCAGTGTAATTGCAAGGGACCTTCAAAGTGGAAGAGGTAGGCACAGAGGTCAGACTGATATGATATGAGGACTCAACCCACTATTGCTGGCTTTGAAGATGAACGAAGGGACAAGGCAGCCTCTAGAAACTAGACAAGCAAGGACACAGGTTCTGTCCTAGAGCTTCCAGATGAAATGCAGCTCTGTTGACACTTTCATTTTGACCCAGTGAGACCCATAATAGATTTCTAATTTGTATAAATGGAGGAATAAATTTGTTATTTTAAGCCACTAAGTTGTGCTAATATTATAGTAGCAATAGGAAACTAATAGAATATGTAACTATTCTGAAGTAGTGATTCCTTTTTTCCTTTATGTAAGATGGTTACTGTGCCAGAGTTATAACAAGGTTTAGAGGGAGGCACATCTCGGATAGTGCAGATACATAATCACTATGCTTATGAATCAAAAAGGATCCTGAAGTAGTAATTTTTAAAAACTTTATTAGATCATTTAATAATCCGTATCTCTAAATTTGTTCGCAGATGTCGCCGTGTATTGATAGCTCAGCATTTCGATGAAGTATGGAATTCAGAAGCATGTAATAAAATGTGTGATAACTGCTGTAAAGACATTTGTAAGTGTGTTTTTAAACCTTTATAATAATGTATACAGCTAGGATTATGTGAGACAAGTATTAGACCCGCAAGTGGATTTAAAAGATAAAACAATTTATGACTGGAATTTTCCAGATTCAAAAATAATGTCTTGAAATAGGTGAATATGCACAGTATAGGAATATATAGACTACATGAAATTTTTAAAAAATAAGAAAAAATTTGATTCTTCTAAATACAAATATTATTATATAAGAAAGGGCTAACCCTATGATAATCTCTAACACTTTATAGGCATTGGGAAGAAAATATAGTGCAAAACAGATTTTGGTGAAATGGTAAACCACTTACTCAATAAGACACTAAGTTAGTAGTGTCTTTTTTCATTGTGTATGTATGTATGTGTTCTTGAAAAGCTAGACTAACTAGTTCTTCATACAAAGCCTCATTGAGTTCTGATGCCTTGGGTAGAAGTCACTACACTTTTAACTTTGCAGCTAAAGAAAGTTATTTACAAATTTATTAGACTATCTTAGACTGACCAAGTTAACAAGAATCTGGTATTTTAGAGTGCTAGCCTCTTAACAGTTGGCAGTATCTGTCCAGGACATTTTTGTCGTAGGAACCCATATTAGTTTTTAGAAATTGGCTTAATAAGCACCAATCAGGTAAGTAAGTATGAAGAACAGACCCTCCTGTAACATATACCTCTTTATAACTGCCTGGTGGACACTTTGCTTTCTAGAGTATCCACCAGCCTGCTGATAATCAGGCTATTTTCTTTTCATCACTATAAATCCCACAATGTGTTGGTCTAGTGATAGAGACTTAAGGAACAGCCTCATCTTAATTTAGAGCACATTACAAAAAATTAATGTTTAGGGTGACTCACATTGATAACTAGTTTTAAAACCAGTTTAGCCACTTAAGATAGCCTATCCTTGCTTTCCTTTCTAAATCGCAATTACCTATAACCATGTCTCTTTCATTATAGCATTTGAAAAAAAGAATATAACAGAGTACTGTAGAGATCTAATTAAGATCCTGAAACAGGCAGAAGAACTGAATGAAAAACTCACTCCACTGAAACTGATTGATTCTTGGATGGGAAAGGGGGCAGCAAAACTGAGAGTAGCAGGTGTGGTTGCTCCTTTACTTCCTCGTGAAGACCTGGAGAAAATCATTGCACACCTTCTTCTACAGCAGTATCTTAAGTATATACAAACCCATTTCTTGTCCTTTCATGTTACCTTTATGTTTTTTAATTAAGACAGAACAAATGGCTTTGTAGTTGTTCATGTGAACTTTATAAAAATTCTATAAAAACAATTGAGCTAATAAACTCAAACCTTAATTGACAATAAGTCAAAAAAAGTACAAAACTACTTTTTATAAAGATTATATTTGTGCTCTTATAGTATTATGCTATGTAAGTGTTTTTATAATTATTACAAGCATTTTCATTATCTCATGGTTATTTAAAATTATAGTTATTTCTTTTATAAATTTGTTTGTTTTAAGTGATTCCTATAAAGTTTTCTGATTGTTGGTCTTTATCTTCTGCAGAGAAGACTACAGTTTCACAGCTTATGCTACCATTTCATACTTGAAAATAGGACCTAAAGCTAATCTTCTGAACAGTGAAGCACATGTTATTACTATGCAAGTAAAGAAGCACACACTCAGCCACTTCAAGGTAACTGACTGGCTATTACTTTCCATTTTTATGTATTTAAAAATATATGAAAACCTATGGGATGCTTTTCTGCATTTCCTGGGTTTTGGTGAACCCAAGAAGAGAGAAAGCATTTTCTTCTTCAATTCTGTGGAAGAGAGAGAGCATAACTTTGTTTTCTGTGGAGAAATGCAAGTGGCAGAATTTAGACTACCTAACATCAACTAGGGGTTTCCAACCTTTGGAAATGAGGATTCCATTTTGAAGTCTACTTTTGGGAGGACCCCTGCCTTCCTGGTACTGGTTGTGATGAGCACTGGTTTGGAAATCTGTCTGCTACGCCAGAGTTACAAACCTAATACTGTCAAGCCTGCAAAAGCATGCCAAGAACCACTGTGTCTCAGAACACCACCAGTTTGTTTTCTGATAACATGACCCCTTTTACTTAAGATAGGGCTCAGATTGAGTAGAATTTTGGAGGTGAAAACTAGATACATAAGGAATATTTTGAAATTATTAATCTCTTGAGAAACTGAAAAGCTGAATTTTTACCAGGGTGCTTGCTTTGTTATTTTTTGTAGGTTGAGACGTCTGAAACTTATCATTCTGAAAAAGCTGATAAAAAAGGGGAAGAAAAAAATTCAGGTAACTTCCAGAAGTCCGCAAACATGCGTCAGCAGTCTGGTTCTAAGAATACAGGGGCTAAGAAAAGAAAAATTGATGATGCTTGAAATGATTATTACAAATCTTCCATGAAAAGAACTGTTTATGCATGTACACACTATTATTTTTGTAGTTAATAGTTTAATTTCAACAATTCATTTATACTATATAATTTATATAAAGAGAGCTATATTTTTAGAGCTTATCTCTGAAGATTTGAGAATATGAGACCTTTCAATAATTAGGAACCAAGAATTATATAATTTTACAATATAAACCAGGAAATATAAATCATTTGATGCAAAATTTTACAAATACAAAATACTTGACAGTAAATTTATCTGGCTCTCTTACACTGTTTATGCCTTGGTATACCCAATTGGATTTTTTTCTTTTGATATAACTATCTTTTTGATAGCAATATTAAACTGACACAGGCTCATCACTACAAGTGAGTGATATTTTAAGCTGAATAATGTAGATAACTTCAGGTTATAATAATATCTGTATAATTCAAACAAAAAAAATGAGGTATCAATACAAATAATATTAGCAAATAAATTAAAGGTATATCACTATTTCAGGAAAGTAAAACTATAAGCTTCCTTACATTACATCCCTATGCTGACATTTTATAGTCAAAAATGGATCAGGTCTATTAAAATACATTTTGGCTAAATAGAGAACTACTTAGTTAAATTTGCTCCAAAGCTGAATCACAAGTAAAATATTTAAGTTCAAAACATAAAAATGCATTAAGATTTCTTACATAATAAATGGTCAATTTTGTGTTAGAAAAATATATCTGTAAATAAATTATTTGAACTGATTTCATCCTTAGAATTGTATTTAATACTTCTCCCACTAACATCATTATCCACTTCTATATTTTAAGTTCAATGTGGCCGTCATTAGATTATTGCAGTCATTCATTTTTAATGATTTCTTGTTTTCCTCATTTGAACCTTGATGTGGTTCTTGAAGAAATTCCCATTTTAGTCAAAATAATCTTCTATATCAATATTTGGATCTAGAAGATCTTCTCCATATGATGAAAGATCCATTTGATTTAGAATTAAGTTTTCAAATGTTTCCTCTAAATCAGTTTCACCAATTAAGACAGCTCCCATCATTCGCCCATTTTGCATGACGACTTTGATGTATTCTTGTCCTTTGGTACACCTCAACATTAATTCATGATCTGAACCCAAGCCCTGTGCATTGTATTTTCCCAACAATACAACCTGTACATGGGGATAAAAAAGTTTCTGGTGAGTACCCAAACAGGAAATACAAAATTATGCAGTAATTTTGAGTCAGGCTAGAATAACCAGCAGAAAAACTATTCAACAAAATTTCAGCACAAAATGTCACTGGGGTGGGTCCCAAAGAAAACATTCTAATGTCATGCATTTATTCTACATATAACACTGCCACACAATCTGCACTAATATTAAAAGTATCAATGAATATATAGTAATGTTTGGTATTTTTAACATTAAAAGTATCTAGAGAATATAAGTGGGTGCACTTTACAATCTACATGAACTTTAAAAATATCTAGTGAATACATACATAATATGTGAACTACATTTGACTGGAGTCATTGTTTAAAGATTAAAAAAAGAACTGAGAGCTTTCATGGACAAATTATTTAATCTCTGAGCCTTGTGAAGGTATTTTTCCTTATATATAAATTAGGAAGGAAAAAACCTGCTTCAGAGTGATGCAAAGAGAACTGAAAAGACATAGGAAAGCAACTGGTTCATTATTGTGTATGCTACATACTGCAGGGTGAATCTCAAATAAAACTTAGAAATGTTAGAAACAATAGGAAACAAATCTGGAGAGATTTTTTTTTTTCCTTCAAACTATAAAACAGAATAGTAGGAGGGTAACAATTAAGATTAGGAATTAAAAGCAGCAATTCCAGATACTAACTGGCAAGAAATGAGAAAATGTCATTTTCTCATGTAAAATGATTGAAACCATGTAAATTCTGAGTAAGAAAATGAGATATCAATAATATTTCTGTACTAGATTAACAGAAAAGGCACTGGTTTCCTTAATCATCTTACCTTATAGTTAAAAAATTTTGTTACATGAGCAAACAGTTCAAAGCTGAAATCCATGTCAATAGAGTCTCCCAAACTAGCTGCAGCCATGCATTTTGCAGCATACCATCCCATCTGTCTGGCCTGGGTCCACAACCTCATCTGAGACAATGAAAAAATGTTTTACTATATAATTTTTCATTAGCATTTGTTGGAAAATGTTATCATTTTAACCTTCTATATTCCTTTAAAGAGGGCACAATGGTTGAAGTTTTTCAGATCAGTTGGTTCTAGCTATTATCATCTTTCTTACTGAAGCAGTTACTTGTGTACATTAATTAAACTGACTTTGGTATTTGTTAATTCTATCAATTTACTGCCTCAAAAATTAAGGTATTGGTGAACAGAAGACAGAAATGAGTGGTAGGAACATGAAGTTAAAGGGATAATTCTATAGATCAGGGCTATGTGCTGGCCTGCCACATGCTTTCTCTTTTTTTATTTATTTTTTGGTACTGGGGATTGAACCCAGGGGCACTCCACCACTGAGCCACATCCCCAGCCCTATTTTGTATTTTATTTAGAGACAGGGTCTCACTGAATTGTTTAGGGCCTTGCTAAGTTGTTGAAGCTGACTTTGAACTTGTGATCCTCCTGGCTCAGCCTCCCAAGTGCTGGGATTACAGGTGTGTACCACTGTGCCGAGCACGTGCTTTCTCTGTTTTCTTTTTTTTTGGAACCAGGGTTTGAACTCAGGGACACTCGGCCACTGAGCCACATCCTCAGCCCTATTTTGTATTTTATTTAGAGACACAGCCTCACTGAGTTGCTAAGGGCCTCGCTAAGTTGCTGAGGCTGGCTTTGAACTCGCAATCCTCCTGATTCAGCCTCCCAAGTCACTTGGATTACAGGCATGCGCCACCACTCCCGGCACATGCTTTCTCTTTAAGCAATTGACCTGAAGACATGTTGGCCCTGCTCTGGCTTAAGTCCATAGGATAAATTACATTCCTTGGCAAACAACCTGTTATCTGTGGAACTGTTCTTTCAAGACTCTTCATTTTATGATTCTTCACTGCCGATAAGAAAACAAGTTACCCTGAAGGGGTACTTTTATGACCCTCATACAGACCAAAATTTATAAGATTCAGGAAGACAGGATAATTAAAAGAAAAGACCACTGACAATAAAATCTGTTAAAAAACCAAGTTTCAATTAGAGACATTCAGCATAGGCCAAGGTGACCAAGGGTTGCCGATTGATCTTTAGCTTATCATTATAATAGTAAAACTTCTGCCCTGTCCCATGGGTTTCACTTGGTTACCTGTGGGTAAGACCATGCATGATAGGGATTTAAAAATTTGATGTAATCCTACTGTCAGTCAAAAGTTGAGAGGTGGCACCTGGGCAAGACTCTCTAGAAATTTCCCTAAGACCCCCAATAAAATTAGGGAAAAAAGGAGTGCCACATTTCTCTCCTCTTTGAGATGATCCACCCTCTTCCTTGAGGGTCTTTTCCTTCTCCTCTAATAAACTTTGGTATGTATTCTTCTACCACATTTTGTGTCTTCCTTCATTTTCTTCTGCAAGAATAGAAGAGCTGAGAGACACAATGTGACCCCTGGCCTATTACCAGTAACAATATGACACAATTTTAATAAAATTTCTGCTAAATATTATGAAAATATTTCAGGCTACACTGAGAATAAAATTTTAATTAACCAGTCCCCTTCTCAAAGTTTGTCTTAAGCATTAACAGAGATGCCAATCACTAAAAAATTTGTTTCATATTCCAGTAGCATTTAGATTTAGGCATCAGATGGTTACAAGCCTACTGTACAATTAACCTCTACGTTCAGCCAGATACAGATATATGTCAGCTGGTGCCAGCCCTAAGGTAGCATATCAGATTTTAGCAGTTGATTCTGGAAAGTCGTTCAATGTCTTCTCCATGGAAGTACTGATTTCCCCTCTATTGTACTTTTGTTACATTTCTATAAAGTTTTGGAATTCCCTGATATAACAGAAGAACACTGGCCTTGACAGTAATAGTAGATGTGAATACCACTCTTCTACACATTTATTTAACTTTTCTGAGTTTCAGTTTCTTCACCTGACGCATGAACACCACCACCTACTACATGGCTGTTCTCTAGGCGAAACAGGTTGGCCTGTAATAAGCAATTTGTTTCCTTCTACAACCACCCCCCCCGTGTGTGCCTATGTACCTAATCCTGACTTTTTGTATGCAAAAATAATACAATGTAGACATGAACTTCGAGCATTTCTACAAGTGACTTAAAAAAATCTTTATAAACAAGGTAGGTCTGATGAAGTAAAAGGCAGAATATTGCAAGAAGGCAGAGTAAACTGAGGACAGTCCTAGCTGGACAATGGCTATAAGAAGTGGCCTGCACTATCACATTGCTGGACTACTACCTAGTATAATCCTGCCTCAAAATTCCTTAAGTTTGTATCTTGGGTTATGTAAAATTAGTATTTTATTGCTTGTGCAAATTAAGAAATAGAATCTATTAGATTTACTCAAAAAGAGAGATGGCTGTTAACTTTTGAATATTTTCCTTATATAAAATTATGACATATATTAAAGAAGTAATTGATCCTAGTAGGCTTAAAATGTTTGTTAAAAATCCCATGAACTCCTAATTAAAAATCTGGAACAGTTATACCACAAAAATGACAAAGGATGATAGAGAAAACTGAAAAGAAGCCTGTCTGAGGCACGTTGAAAACAAGCAGACTGACAGCACTTATGTCTCTGCTCTACATAAACAAAAGATGACACTGCCTCTTAATGTACATTGAGCTCTCCAACTACATTAACCCCCTCATTAATCTGAATGAATAACAGCTCTAACCCAGAACTTGTCTTTTTAACAAAGGTTCTTTTATCGTAACATCTCTCTTATCTCAACCCCTTCTCTAAAATAACCTCCCTATGGGGATTGTTTTTGATTATCTTCCTCCTCTAGCATTTCTGTTTTCCCATTAGAAGGAGGGAGGCTAGATGTGAGGGAAGGAGGAAGTGTAGATGTAATTGGGAGTTGTTAGGTAGAGGAAAACAATTCACTACAAGGAAAATTCCTCAGTAATGATTATCACAAGGACAGATTAGGGTCACCCAGGAATAGGAGGCTTTATATGATCTATGATCTGAATTGTTTTCATTTTTTAATTTAAAGCTAAGCTATAGAATTTAGTTGTGACTAGTCACATGTAGCTTTTAAATTTAATTAAAAATAAAACTAAAAATTCGGTTCCTCAGTCATATCAGCTACACTTACAGTACTCATGTGACACACATGCTGCTGGTGGCTGTCTGGCTAGACCATACAGAATCATAGAACATTTCCATCATAGAAACAGTGGAGGACCCAGGAGTGAATGGAGATGGGAACATCTGCTACGCTGAACTGTGTCAGGCTTGATGTGAGAATAAAGTGGTGAAGCAACAGGTGTTCAATAAAACTATGAAAAGGAAAAAAAGAAAGAAAATGGATATCCCAGTCTACTACTATATATAACTTATCAAAAAGTGGGGAGGGCTGGGGTTGTGGCTCAGTGGTAGAGCACTTATCTAGCATGTGTGAGGCACTGGATTTGAGCCTCAGCACCACATATAAATAAATGAATAAAATAAAGGCTTATCTACATCTAAAAAATATATTTAAAAAGGGGGGAAACTCTAGTTCTGTTTTTTTTTTTTTTAACATCTGTGATAACTTCCTACTTAAAGTAGAAAAGTTGGAAAACAAGAAAGCTGGATTTGTTGATAGCAACTGATTTATTTTCAAATGCATTATCTGACAAAAACAAATTACCATATATGCTAGCTTACCTGCTGCCAGACTGGGCTAGGTTGCCAAGATGCAGTGCATATGTCACCTGCAGCATAGATATCAGGAAGGGATGTGTGCATATGGTCATTCACTTTCAGGCCACCATCTTCTCCTAGTTCAAACTAAACATGTTCCTTATAAGCAATAAATGTTGAGAAAAATGAACTTTTTTATTCTAAACTAAAAGACCAAATCAAATTTTTACACTTTGGTATGCTGATTTTTAATGAGAAAGTAAAAACATCTGCAAAATTTAAGTACCTAAGCTGAACTTCCAGAGATCAAATTCCTCCTAAAACAGACTTAGAAAATTCTCAGAATTTCAACATCAAAAATATTCAATAACGGGATGGGAATATAGCTCAGTTGGTGGAGTGCTTGCCTCGCATGCACAAGGCCCTGGATTCAATCCCCAGTGCCACCAAAACAAACAAACAAACAAAACATCAACAAAAAAATCAATACCTATATGACTACCCCACCCCTAATTACAAGAACATTCCTGTTTTTTATAAGTTTTATAAGTTTTGCTGAAAAGTAATAAATAAATAATTTTGAAAAGTCAGTAAAATTCACTTGAGATTCATAGGAGGTGTCACTCTCTTACCAACCTTTAGATAAATTGTATAGTATGTCCCTTGATGACATGCTGGGATGTTAACTGCTTAAGTATTTTAAACAAAGAACACTGTAAATCAAAGTATGGATATAAACCACTGTTTTCAGGCATCTTAAGTTATACATTAATACTAAGATGATTTTTCATGCTTGAGAAGAATTCCTCATAAAAAGTTAATACTTCCAAAATAATCACAATTGGACAAAAAAAAAAAAATCATCTTACATTGTTACCACTGAGAAAAGGTTCTGTATTTGGTGTAACTCCTGTAGCACTGACAATGAAGTCACAGCCATATATCTTTTCATTGGTCAATTCCACATACACAGGCCACATATCTTTAAAATAAAAAAAAAAGAAGAAAAAGACTTTATTCTCAAATATAATCACCAGCAATTATTCACAGCATTACATGAATATAATAACTAGAAATGAAGAAAGAAAGAAAAAAATGAAGGAAGGAAATGAGTTTAGAACAACTCCTTTGAATAATTATGATAAGGGACTTTTGCTAGCACAATCAACATCATCTCTTTTTGGGTGTAATTACAAAAACAAGGCATTCTACATGTATTCCTTCAAAGTTGGACATATAAATTTTAACAAAGTAAATTTAAACTGATAATCACTTTCTAAATTATTTCTTTGAAAATCTTCATGAATATTTTATACTCAGTATTTAATCCAACTAGCTTAGTCTTCAGTGTTTTTTTTCACAGTCATAGTCAAACTAACATTCCCTTTTCCTATGGAAAAACTCAGATTTTGGAGCAGGAGAATTATATAATCATTGGCTATATTTCTTCAAGTGATGCACATAAATGTAGAATAGTTTTCATGAGAGTGTGGAACAGGATGTAGAAAATCTACATCCTATTCCTAAATACATAAATTTTCAATTTGTTTGGGGGAAGTCACTACCTCTAGGAACTTTAGGGTTTTTTTGTTTGTTTGTACTGTGTTTTGTTTTGATCTACAAGATACTGATTAACTCATTGAGCTGTGACAGTCCAAACACTGAGCACTATGTAAAATTTAAAGCCTTATATAAATTATAGGACATTTTAAAGAATAAGTAGTGAAATAAAGTGACAATGTTATTCAAACATGGCTTTATTTTTACTTAAATTTTCTATACCAAAAAAATATATATTTTATATGGAAATATGAAGTTTCAAAATATAATACAACAAGACTATATTCTTTTAAAATAAGTGGTCATTTATTTTACCCTCATCAGTTTTAACTGATTCATTATGATGGTCTCTTGGAAAAGTCCAGGTCTTTTTCTTCAGATTTCTAAATTCATCCTGAAGGTAGATTTTCTTTACTTCACACGTAGTTTCAATGTGAATTTTACGAGCAAACTAAAAGTGGAAAAAAAAAACCAGTCACCATAATACTTTAAGAAAGTAACTTGTGTTATGAATTCTTAGATATGAATCACTTTGGATGCCCCAATATAAGCCTCAGTTTCTGTGCATAAGAGGAAGGAGCAGAAATGCATTCAGTACTTTAAAGAAATCTAGCATTTGCACTGGCAAACAGAATGGAGGGAATGCTTTTCAATCTTAGCCTCACTGATAATTACACATGTATATTTTAAAAATTACAATGGTTAACAGACTATAAAAACTTCTTCAGAAATATTCCAGAACTTAGTACTTTACTAGTCCTAGGTAAACAGTAGATACTCAGTAAATGTTTACTGAACAATACCATTGGGTTTAAAGAAAATAATCATAAAATTTGAGAGTGCAGAAAGAAATGATTTTGTATAATCCCCATCCTCCAAATTAGATACACCATATAGCCCTCCTATTTATCCAAAGCTGAAACACAATGATTTAAATAAATCAGAGTTAAGGACTGTATGCATGCTTCTTTTAAAATAGGACAGATTTTTAACAACTGTTAAACATTTAAAATAGCTAATGAATAAAAGTAATCTGCTTATCCAATTAGGATATTAACTGTGTGTATTTTGAACCTATCTAACAAACTTTATAAGTGTACTAGAAGTATCTGAAGTGATCTTAATGAAAATATTAAAAGAGGACAGGTGTATTCAGTGTAATCGGGGTGTGTAAATCTCTATCCCTAAAGAATTAAGAAGGGCCGGGCGTGGTGGTGCACACCTATAATCCAAGTGACTTGGGAGGCTGAGTCAGGAGGATCGCAAGTTCAAAGCCAGCCTCAGCAACTTAGTGAGGCCTTTAGCAACTCATGTGAGACCCTGTCTCTAAATAAGATACAAAATAGGGCTGGAGATGTGGCTCAGTGGCTGAGTGTCCCTGAGTTCAATCCCTGGTTCAAAAAAAAAAAAAAAAATTAAGAAGGCTAAGAGACAGTTTTAGATAAATTTCATATTCACCTATCTTTGGTGGACATCTAGGCCAAGTGGCTTTGAAGTCCTTTCCTAGCACTGTGAATTTTAAAGTAAAGTGACCCAGCATTCTTTGGCTATCTTTAACAAATGGCTTAAGAATCTAACATTGTATTTAGACATGTTTAACAAGTGTGTGGCACATACCTCTTTTGTTCCTTTAAGACTCAAGCCTTCATGCCAATCTGGTCCTAAGGCACTGCCTACATTATCAGCTCTACCTTTGGTTCTTGCTTCTTTTTTCGTTCCTGATAAAATGAACTCAGATGATATACAAATTGCCAGGCAGAAAATTATTCCTGTGTTCCCAAACTTTTAGGCAATGTATGATTCTCATACATATATATATGATATATATCATATATATCACGACTAAACTAAGTTATCTGCATTAATCATTTTATTCATTTTAATATTTTGTGGTTTATAGTTATAAAATAGATAATCCTTCAATTAAGCATTGCGTATAAATACACTTGATGTATTTTTTGGATATTACATACCTGAATAATTTGAAGGTTAAGAAAATTTGTTATCAAATTTTCAAATTTTGTCAACTTTTAAGAGCTTCCAAACTTACAAAATTTGTTTTGAATTTTATAAGTCCAAAATTTTCGTAAAAGCTGTCAAACAACAATTGTGAGGTCTGTACTTATGGTATTTTTTAGAAAATTATCTTAGGTATTGCCCTGTAGCATCTATTTGCAAAAATGCAAATAGGTTGGTTTATTTAATTCCTTTTAAATTCTCAATTGTGTGTGAAAGTGTTTTAGAAAACTTCATGTAAATATACAGAAATAAATATCCAAAATATTATGTACCAAATATATTTTGCTAAAATTTTATAGCCCTTTTGCGTATAGTTAAAAAAAAATAGTTCCATTTGAAGTAGATGCTGTACATACCTTCAGTTGTATACCTAGTTCTTTTATGTGCAATTTTAGTCTCTGGTTTTTCAGAAATGAGTTTGGAAGTCAAAAATTCTGCTGCTCCTACATCAAAGAAAGTATTCCCAATAGCTTTATCTTTAATGGCCCAAATAACTTCACAGCCTTCAATTTCATACCTGAAAGGAATATTAAGATTACTTGGAATAATTTCAAAGGTCTTAGGAAAAATCTCTGTATCTGCAAATAACAATTACCTCTTAAAGCAAAAATAAAGAACATATTTTTAGACATTTTGGTTATGACTCTAAAATTTTCTCTGCATTTCTCTATACAATGACACAAACTTCCTAATCATAATAATGATTGCTACCTCTAGTACTTAAGCAATTTCAGAACTCTTACAGGCTTCCAATGGGATTGACCATTCTAAAAAGGGCAAAAACTAGTCTAAGAGTTGGAATGGATGCATAATCAAAGACAGGGCTTGGCATATTCCTCACTTTTATTCAAGTTTGTATTCTCTGTCATTTGACCCAACTTTCTGGTCTGAAAAAGATCTATACTATGCATGTTAGCCATCTACTGGAAGACAAAATCACAAGGAAAGTGAATCAGTGTTCTGCAGTCCTTAACAGGCTATTCCTCAACATTTTTTGAACTTGAAATATCATCTTAAAATGAAAATGTTACGTATTAATTAATGTGTTCCTATTTTCCAAATACAAAAAAAAAAAAAAAAGAGTCAGGAGTACCACATATCTTAAAATAGTAGTCACTACAACTACTATTGGGTTTCACTGGCCAGACAGGTAACATAAATAAGTGAAGCAGAATGCGTATAAACAATAAAAAGTGGTAAAGGATATGCAATTTCTACACAGGTGTTTACATGTAAATTATTTTTATACACAATGCATAGTTATAAAGCACAGCCACCAGTTTATGAGCCCTTCAGACCAAGCATTCCCAAACCTTTCATGTTTTGTGAGAAAATTTCTGCAGTGATGGGTTCCATATGAACTAATTTTTCCCCTTGAAAACACTGAAAAACAATTGTATTTATCTTTGATTTTCAGGATCTGTTTTCTGCCATTAATCACATGAACCACAGAGCAACTCTTAAATAATATTTAAAAACATACTTACACTAACTCAAGTGCAATGCCACCGTTCCCTATGATCATTATTCTTTTAGCTTTAGTAAGTTGTTTCTGAAATTCCTATATTAAAAAGAAAATAATGAGACAGTGTTTTGAAAGAATGGACAATACCTGAAGCAAGAGGCCTCACTGATAATATTCTAAAAATCTTAAGGCTCTTATCAAATTTATAAAGGAACAATAAAATAAATCTCCCTTTCCTATAGTACCAGAATATACCCTCTCAATTAAAACAATATTCCCCTTTGTTTCATCCTAAGCTGCCTTTGTAACAAAGCCTATCCTGATTTTCCTTGCCTTTTATGTCATTGTATGTGAAGTACTTCAGAATTTCAGCAAGAGATACTATTTAGGTTACCACATTACCAACTATTTGACCAAATCAATTTTTATTCTTTTCACCCAGCCTCTTAGTGGGCCTGTTTTCTTAAGAGTCTCTCAACACTTAAAACTTTTCAGAATGAGAAGCACAGCAGCATAGTGGTTAAGAGAACAGGTTCTAGAGTCACTGGCTTTAGCAATTCTTAACTGGATGACCTGGCACAAAATGCTTAACCATTATGTCTCGGGTTTCTCAACTCCAAATGGAAATAAGTGACTATATCCCTTAATGTTTCTGAAGGATTATGTGCTATGACATGTAATAATATCTAACATTTATTGAAAAATGTTTTTTACCATTATAAGAGAACTACTTGACACCACCACTCACCTCCAAAAAACAAGAGACTATGTTCAGCTTGGAGAAGTCAGTGGCCATTTTTTTGGCACTTTCAAAAGTGCAGACTTGCCTTATTGCTTCAGAATGACATCTAAGAAAAACAAAATTTCTCCTCCTATTATCTAACTTTCCATTGTTATTAAATGGCCCCCAAATTTATAGTGTTCACTAAAAATGACTTATAAAAAGAAACTGAAGATTATCATGAGAATTCAATGTATGTTGATGTGTGTTGTTCAGTGTATATAATGTACGTATGTATGTTCAATGCATGTTGAAGGCCTACCTAAAACAGTTACAAGCTCAAGCTCTGATAGTATAAACCTAAACTATTTATGAAGGAATAATCACAGATAATCTGTTTTCTCTAAATTCCTAATTAAGAGTAGGCTTAAAGAAAACAGCAATTTTAATGAACATAAAATGTTATATAAATGCAATATCATCACCTCCTTGAACAGAACAGCAGCAGTAACCTTGGGATTAACAAAGTATTGCTATGAAACCAGGAAGAGCATCTTGATAACAAGAAATAAATTACCAAAAGAAGTTGTATAATACTGTACATATAAAAAAATACTGTACATATAAACATTTCTTCTGGATGTTTTATCCACATCTTGGATGATTTGTCCTTGTTCTAGGGAACAGCAATTAAACCAACCAAGCCATAAAACCTGTTTCAGTTCTATGATTCCATCATGATTTCATACCAAAGATTTTATGAGTATTAATTTATTTTCTGAGCAATGAGATCACAAATTTAAGATATGCAATACCTTTCTGAAAAAAGATTGTTATATTGTTTAGGCTCCAAATCACATATTCCCAAACTATGGAGTAATTGATAGGTATGTAATGTAACGTTCAGCACAGGCATTACATCTACACTATGCTATAGCCAAACAAATACAGGACATCGGCTTGAACTAAAGCACAAGATAAATTATCAAGAAAAAACAAACTAAAGTTGGCAATAATTAAGACATTATAATCACTCTGATTCATGAGATATGAAATAGAAATCTTCCTTCTGTCCTGATAAGTTTAAAATTTAACATTATAAATGAAACACTTTAGTTCAGATGTTGAAAAGTCTAAGGAAACTTCAAGTTCCCTTCTCATGACCCAACCTTAGAATATTACCTGAGCACTGTCTGTATCACGAATTCCTAATACATAAGGATTTCCTTCACATATCAACTTTGGTTTAGCTCCAGCACACAGACAGAGTTTCTTGTACACATGCTGACTGCCATCTTCTGTGAATATGCACTGTAAACACACATAGCAATGAAAGGAAGAAGGAAAACATATATGGGTAGAATTTCACTTTAAATTAAAATTTTAATAAAACAAAAGCAAAAAATATAATGTGATTGCCTCTTGATCGGTGGCACTTAATACTTAATTACAGCAATTACCAAACTAAGCATGAGCCTTTACTCTCTAATTAAATGATTTCTAATCAGTTTAGGGTCATAAACCATTTGGAAGATCTGATGAAAACCATTCTCTTGCCTCTGGAATAAAAAAGTATATTCACACAAAGTTATGCAATAAAATTTCAGGGAATCATAAGGTTTGGAAAAGTAGGTTGACCTCAGGTTAAAAACTAAACTTGATGAGGAATTTTAAAAACTGAGCATTATATACCTGGAATAGGTCATGATGAAAATTCTTGATCTCAGTGGAAGTTACTGTAAGATCTAGTGATTCTAATCATATCACATCTTAATATCTAATGTCAGTTCAGGGAAGTAATGTGTGGTAGAAGAGGTTATAATGTGTCTTTTTAATCTAAAAATATTAGATGTACTAAAAAAGTATTTCTTAAATACAAGTAATAATAACTTTATTAGCAAACTAAATTCTTTGAGGGGCTAAATTTTAATACATGTGAAAAACATGTTAACCCTTAATTTTGCATGCGCCAGCTTTGAAGTTATGTATATTAATTTTTTAATAATATCAATGAGTCTAAAAATACATATTAGAGATCTACTGTTTTTGTTCCTTAATGCTGAATGAAAATCTACTTATAGGTAGATTAGAAAGCAGACATAAGTGCATGTTATTATAAGAGATGCTTAACTCTGGAGGTTTATATTTGTGCTATGCATTTAATTCATAAAAGTTAGCAAATCATATCCAAGTAATTATTACTCATGGAGATATTTATCACCCAATTTAACTCATTTTCATAAAAACATATAAAACCATAATCCAACTAAGCATAATCCATACAGAAATATTATACAAGTCTTCCTTCAGATAATCTGGTTAGAGTTTTATCTGACAGAAAGAGAAATTATCTGGGAGGCTAAGACAGGAGGATCCCAAATTCAAGGCCAACCTCAGCAACTTAGCAAGACCCTAAGCAATTTGGTGAGATGCTATCTCAAAATAAAAAAATTTAAAAATTTATATTTTATTATATTATAGCCACTGACTTGAAAAATAATTCACATTTAACTACTGTAAAAATAAGCAGCACAAACACAAAAAGTTTTTTCATTAGCTACTGCTACATTTTTGGAAGTAGACATGAAAATAAAATACTATTTCTAATTCACTAAAGAATGTACAGGTTGATGGATAAGAGAATGCAGATACGTATCACATGTATCATACTTTTCGGGAGGCACTAATACATAAATTCTCATTTTTCAGAGTCCATTCAATTTGCAAAATAACTTGACATGGATGTCATTTGGAATATGTACTACCACTAAATGTATTAGAAACCTACTTCAGTTTTAGAATTCAAATTTTTTCTCATAAAACTCAGTATTTTCCTAACTTTATATGAAATTATTTGCATTCCACTCATAATTCTAAGAGCTGCCTTACAGAAATAGCTATAAACCCCATTTACTATTTACCTAAAGTTCATCTGAAGATATTTTAAATCATTTGACAACATCTTCTTGACATTGCTCTACTCATTCTCATGTGCAAGGGGTTACTGAGTCCTGATGAACATAGAGTAGAAATACCTCTTAAATTTGGGACATATTTTCTAACTACCTTGTCCCTGTCTTAACTCAGGACTTACATCATTTTGGATGACTGCAACTGCCTATTAATATGGTTGTTGGCTACCAGTACTTGCTCCCCTTGGTTCATCTTGGACTTTGTCAGATATATCTTACTAAAAATTATTTAAAAATATTCCACTTTTACAATTTTGACTGAATATAAAATAACCATCACATAAAAAAACTCTTCACAATCTTCTTTACTAATTCCTCCAGCTTTAACTGACAGTCTTATTTACTCACATCCCAAGCCCTTTAACACCCATACTATTACTTATCTCCTTTTCCCTTCTTTTGGCTCTTTCAACATGCAATTTACTCTTCCAGGAATACCCTTTTCCACCTGAAAAACTCTTAATTCACCCATCTTTTAAAACCCAGCTCAAATATATTACTCTCTCTGTGAAGTTTTCCTAAATACCTCATATCAGAGCTTTGACAATATCTTTATGATTATCATTTATATGTCCACATCATTACATGGTAGGTATGTCTCTACTCCCTATGAAACTGACAGCTTAGAGGAGCAGGTACCTTGAATTATTCCTATTGTATCCCAGTATCTAATGCAATACTTTAAAAACATTTTATAAACATTAATGGAATTTGAAATGTGGAAATTGAAATGACACACCAAACAATTACAAACAAATCTTCAAAAGTATTACTTTTATTTTAAAATTTAATTTTTGCAATGCATGAGATCAAATCCCTGGGTGCTTAACCACTAAACTACATTTCTAGCTCTTCTCACTTTTTATTTTGAGGCAGGGTCTCACTAAGTTTCCCAGACTGGCCTTGAATTTGTAATTGTCCTGCCTCAGCCTCCTAAGTAGCTGGGATTACAGGTGTGTGCCACCACACCCGGCCAAAGTGTAAATTTTTTAGTAATGGAAATAAATGCCTCTGTACTTTACATTCTAGGGACTTAAATGGTGGTGAAATAGAAGTGGGATAAAAAGAAGACAGGCAAAAACCTCACCAAGATTTAACACTAGAAAAACAACTCTTAATGAAAGTATCTTTATCTTACATGTTCTTCACTCTTCAGTTGCTTTACTCCAGATTCTAAAACCTTAATGTTGGGAAAACGATTTTCTAACATGGTACTTGGTTGTTCTTCAACATCAAATTCTTCCAATATTTTAGAAACCTTTATTAGATTGAAAGGTAAGAAGAAAAAAAAATGTGTATTTTAAAAAGATGTTTTATTTCAAGAATATTAATAAAATACTTTCATTTTTTAAAGTACACAATTACTTAATGTTCTTAAAACAAGAAAGCTGGCCAACTGCATTGTTATGGTTTGGATCTTATGTGTCTCCCAAAGGCCCACATGCTAAAGATTTGGTCCCAACCTGTGGCACTACAAGGAGGTGGTGGAACCTTTAGGTGATGAGGCCTAGCGGAAGGAAGTCAGATAACTGGGAGCATGTCTTGAAGGGTATATACTGAGACTCTAGCCCCTTTTCTTTCTTTACTTCCCAGCTTCCATAAGTGAATAGCCGTGCTCTAGGAGCACATGCCTTCCACCATGATGTTCTAGTTTACCACACACCTAGAAACAATGTAGCCATCTGGCCATAGACTAAGACATCTGAAACAAACAAAATAAATCTTTACCCCTTTTAGGTTGATTATCTCAGATATTTGTCAGTGATGGAAAACTGATTAATACATGCACTATAAACTGAAAAGAGGACTAGATTTAAACTCAAATATTAGGTCTGACACTTCTGGGTGTTAGTTTCTTGGCCTATAAAAAGCTAACACTATTTACTTTTTCATAATTTAAGTCAACAGCTTATCTGTTTCTTTATTCTTCTAGTTTTTTAATTCTAATTATCAGCTAACCTTACTATGGCCTACTCTTTGGACTCTTCTTTCCTGTTATTGAAGATCAACATTCTCTTGAACTCATTAGCTTTTCTCTCTAGTTAAGATTCCAGAGTGGATCATTTTATCTTTTGTCCCAATCCTTTACTTCTTTGCCATTTTATCCTTAACCATTAATTACCCTGAAAATTCACCATACATTAAACTACTAGTTTTTCTGGTTCTTACCCAGTTTGCTGTGCAAGGACAACACAACCTTGCAGATTGGAATTTGACCTCAGCTGCTCTTTACACAATGCCTGAAAATCCTCCATTATATGGCCCATGTAGTTATTATATTTTTTGGTCCTAAGACCCCTTTATAATCTTACAAATTATTGAGGACCTCAAAGAATTTCTGTTTGTATGAATTATACATATCAATATTTGCCACATTAGAAATTAAAGCCAAGAAAATTTCTAAGTACTTCTTTTTTTTGGGGGGGGGTGGTACTAGGGATTGAACCCAGGGCCTTGTGCATGTGAAGCAAGCACTCTACCAACTGAGCTACATCCCCAGCCTTAAGTACTTCTTAATTTGTGTAAAAGTAAGCATAATACATCGAATACATGTTAAACTGATATGTTTTTAAATGAAAAATAACCATATTGTCAAAACAAAACAGATTGAGAAAAACAGCACTGTTTTACATTTTTGCAAATCTCTTTAATATCTGGCTTCTCATTGGCATTCAAAATGCTGTCTACATTCTTCCTGTAACTCAGACTGTTGTAATAAGTTGCCACAGTTCAAAACAGAGTTGACACACATGAAGATAATGAGGCTTCATACAATTAACAAAATGGCAGCAGTAAGTCCTTACCTTTCAAAATTTACCTTGAATGTGAAATAGGTTAAATTCTCAAACAAAAATAAAAATAAAAATTGAGTGGCATTAGTTTCAACAAAGACCCAAATATATGCTGCCTACAAGAGACTCACTTCACCTTTAAGGACACAACAGATTTAAAGTGAAAGGATGAAGAAAGATATTTCATCCAAGTGGCAAGCAAAAGACTGGGGTAGCTATACTTAGAACAAATAAACTTTAAGTCAAAAACTGTAAAACAAGACAAAAGTAATTATTTAATGATAAAGGGATCAATTCATCAGGCTATAAAAATAGTGTGTGTGTGTGTGTGTGTGTGTGTATCCCCAAAAGGACCACCTAAATATAGAAAGCAAATATACTTGGCCTTCTATATCCACAGGTTCCACATATGTGGGTTCAAGTACTTACAGACACAAAAAATTTTAAACTCTGTAATGTACATATACAGACATTTTTCTTGTCATTATTCCTGAAGAAATACAATAACAACCATTTACATTGTTATTAGATTACACTGTAATCTAAAGTTGATGTAAAGTACCTAGGAGGGTATACATAGGTTATACGAAACTATTACACCATTTTATTATACAAGGGACTTAGTGCCCATGGAAGATCCTGCACCATTCCATTGCAGATTCTAAGGGCTGAAGGTATTAATAGGCCTGGAGAGAGAGACTGCATTAAAAAATAGAAGGCATCTTCAATATCAACCTTTGACAGTGGGCAGATAGATCACTTAGATAGAAAGTCAATAATACAGGATGTGAACTACACTTTGTATCAAATGGTCCTAATTGACATACAGAACATTTTACCCAACAGCAACAGAACACACATTCTTCTCAAATGCATGCAGAACATTCTATAGGATAGATCAGAATTATATCACGCATCTTTTCCAACTACAACAGTATGAAATTAAAAATCAGTAACAGTAGGAATTTTGAAAAATTAGCATGCTCTTAAAGAAACAAAAGGTCAGAAAAAATTTAAAGGAAAAATTTTAAAATATCTTGGGACAAATGAAAATGGAAATGCAACTTATCAAATTTTATGGGATATAGCAAAAGCATTCTTAAGAGCAAGATAACAGCAACAAATACCTACATCTAAAAAGAAAATTTCCCGATAAATCTCTTAATATAATGCCCTAAGAAAAAAGAAAAACAAGAACAAACTAAGCCCAAAATTAGGAGACGGGGGCGGGGAGGGGAGAAAACAAACTGAGATTAGAATAATGGAAAAGATCGACAAAATTAAGAGTTGACTTTTAATTTTAAAACATATGCAAAATTGAAAAACCCTTAGCTAGACTAAAAAGAGAGAGAAGGCCCAAATGAAAAATACAAAAAAAAAAAAAAAAGGAGGCATTATAACCAATACCACAGAAATACAGAGGATCATAAGATCGTATAATGAATAACTGACCCACCAACAAACTGGACCTAGAAGTAGATAAATATTTTTAGACACAATATAACCCACTAAGAAAAACTTATGAAGAGACAGAAAATCAGAAAAGACCAATAATAAGTAAGGAGATTGAATCAGTAATGAAAAATCTCCCATCAAAGAAAAGTACAGGGAATCTGATGGCTTCTTTGCTGAATACTTCCAAACATTTAAAGAACTAAAAACCAATGTGTCTCCAACTCTTTCAAAAACTTGGACAGAAAACTTCCAAATTCATTTTGCAAGATCAGCATTATTCAATATGAAAGCCAGACAAGGACAGTTATAGAAAAGAAAACTACAGGCTAATATCCCTGATGCACATCAATAGGAAAATCCTCTGGAAAATCCCAGCAAATAAAATTCAACAGTACATTAAAAATATTCTTCACTATGATGAAATGAAATTTATTCTTGGGAAGTAAGAATGTTTCAACATATACTAATCAATGAGTGTGATACAGCGTATTAACAAAATGAAGGACAAAATCCATATGATCATATCAACAGATACAAAAAGTCATTTGAAAAAAATCAACATCCTTTAATGATGAAAACTATCAAAAAATTAGGTACAGAAAGAATTTACTTCCTCACAATACACACCATATGTGACAAGCCAACAATTGATGCCATACTCAATGATGAAAGATGAAAAACAAGACAAAAATACCCACTCTCACTGTTTCAATTCAATGTGGTAGTATTAGTCCTAGCCACAAAAATTAGGCAAGACAAATAAAAGGCAGATGCCTATTTGGAAAGGAGATGCTAAATTGTCTGTTTGCAGATGAAATTATCTGACGGAATACCTTAATATCCATTAATGCTGCAATACATGAAAATCAACAAAAAGAAATAGTAAAATAGTACTGTTTCTATACACTAACAATAAACTATCTGAAAAAGAATCAAGAAAACAATCCCATTTACATAACTTCAAAATGAAAAACCTTGGTAATAAACTTAACAAAGTCAAAGATATATATACTAAAAACCATAAAACTGATGAAAGAAACTGAAAAAAATTAAGCAAAAAATATTTTATGCTTGTGGAATGGCAGAAGTAGTGTTGTTAAAAAAAAATGTTCATATACTACCCAGAACAATCTATAACAATCAACAATCCCTACCAAAATTTGATTGACGTTTTTACAGAAATAGAAACACAATCCTAAAATTCATATAGGACAAGAAAAAACCCCAAATAGCTAAAGGAATCTTGAGAAAGAAAGAACAAATCTGGAGTCATCAAACTGTCTGATTTGAAGGTATGTTATAAAAGTACAGTAATCAAAATAGCATAATGCTGGTATTAAAACAGATACGTAGATCAATGCAACACAACAGCCCAGAAATAAATCCACACATTTATGGTTAATTGACTTTCAACAAATGTGCTAAGAACACAAAATAGGGAAAGGACAATAAATGATATTTTCAATAAATGCTATTAGGTAAACCGGACATTCCCATGCAGAAAATGAAATTATACCCTCATTTCGTACCATACACAGAAACCAACTCAAAATAGATCAAAGCCTTTAAGGTAAAACTAGAAACTATAAAACTAATAGAAGAAATCATAGGGGAAATCTCCATGATATAGTCTGGGAAGGAAGTACAGGCAACAAAAATACAAATAAACAAATGGAATTGATTCAAATTAAAAAGTTTCTGCACAGAAAAGGAAACAATAGGATGAAGAGATAATCTTACACAGTGGCAAAATATGTGCATACCATGTATGCAATAAGGTACTAATAAACAAAATATATCAAGAACCCAAATAATAGTAAGAAAACTAATAACCTGATTAAAAAATGGTGAAAGGACCTGAACAGATATTTCTTCAAAGACATAAAAATAGCTATCATATATAAAAAGGTGCTCAAAATCTCTAATCTTAAGAAATGAAAATCAAAACCAAAATGAGATTATCACCTCACACCTGTTAGGATAGTTACTATCCAAAAAATAACAAGTGTTGGTGAAGATATGGAGAGAAAAAAATCCTGATACAATACTGGTGGAATGTAAATTTGTATAACCTTATGGAAAATAATAAGGTTTTTCAAAAAATTAAGAACCAGAAGTGACTTATGATATAGCAATCCACTACTGAGTATATCTACAAAAGAAATGAAATCAGCATCTCATAGTGATACTGTCCTTCTACGTTCACTGCAGCATTATTCATAACAAAGTATGGAAGTAACCTAGGTGCTCATCAAATGGATAAGTAGATACAGGCAAGGTGATACCTATGCACAATGAAATACTATCCAGATTTTAAAAAGGAAGAAATGCTGTCATATGACAACATGAATAAACCTGGAGAACATTATGTTGAGTGAAATAAGTCAGGCATAAAAAGCCATATCAGATGATCTCACTTATATGTGGAAAGTAAAATTGTGTTTACTGAAGACTGGGGAGTAGAGACCTTATGGTGATCTTGATCAAGGAAACAAAACTTCAGTTAGGAAGAATAATTTCAAGAGATCTAATGCACATCCTGATAAGTAAAATTAATAATAATATAGTGAACATTTGGAATTTACTAAAGATAGATTTCAACTGTTCTCATCACAAAAAAATGATAGAAATAGTTTCACTTAATCATCCCACACTGTATATATGTATATCAAAACATCATGGTGGGGGCTGAGTTGTGGCTCAGTGATAGAGTGATTGCCTAGCATGTGTGAGGCACTGGGTTCATTTCTCAGCACTGCATACAAATAAAAATAAAAGTCCACTGACAACTAAAAAAAATATTTAAAAAATCATGGTGTACACTATGTATGTACAATTATTACTCATCAATTTAGAAAAAGAAAAACCAATTAATTCTAATTGCTATACATATTACTGCAATTTTTTCAAATTAATACTAAAAAAGTTATACAAATTTCTTACCTGCTTGAAATTTGTAACTGCTTTAATAACAGGAGATGCTGTTACCAGGAGAATATCTTCTGATGGAAAGTTAATCGCCAACTTATTTTTAGAAAGAGAGAAAAAATATAAATAACTTTAGGTCTTATTACAAAAATAATATGTGTGGGTGGGGGGATAATACATTTTTAATAATGTTATTAACCAGTGAAATTAAAAACCCAACTATTCCTCATCTAAAGGTTTTTGTTATTCTGGTTCCTGTTCACATTTATAAGGCATTAAGTAAGGAATGTTAAACTCTTATATTGATAAAATGAGTAACATTTACATTAAACATTAACAAAGACTTCTTGAGCAAGAAAACAAAGAAGTATCCTTCAAACTGGTATTTTGTATACCAGTTTAAAGCTATATAGATGACAAGAAACCTAATTAACAGTTAAATTAACTCCAATTTAAAATATTTTCATTCATCTTCAATCAGACAAAATTAAACTATCAATATTACTTAGCATCTTTCCCAAGTGCTTTGGAACTTCTATTTCCCCCTTTTAACCAGTGTATATTCTGAGAAGACAGAATCATTTTAATATTAGCTTTAACCAAACTTAACTTGCTATTGTTTATTTTCCTTTAGCTACAAGTTCTTCCTCACTTTGGCCTTAAAAGCATTTATTATTTCCAGATATATTTCTTCAATTCCACCAAACAATATAATCTGGATTTTATTCCCAATATGCCATTTAAACTGAGCATGTTCAAATCACCTAAACACCCTTACACCCTTAAAACCTATGATCCTTAGTCTCTCCTTATTTGAAGTTTCTATAGTATTTGACAATATTAAGACTCTATCTTTCCTTCATGTGTATATTCTGTCATTTATCTCCTCTTTCTATTTCCATTGCTACATCGGGTACTTACAGCTTCTTTATACTACTGGGGAAAAAAATAGTATTAATCAGTTGCCACCACCCAAAATACAATAAAACTAACTCATCTTTCAAGGTTTTTCCTTTGATCACTTTACTCCACTGCTCAACATCTCCTAACTACTTGTAAGTTCTCTCTAAATTCTCAGAATGATTTATAAGACCCTTCACGATCTGGACTTTGCCAAGCTTTTGTGCTTCAATCTCTGACCAATATACCAAACCATCAAGTGCATTAGGCTTTGCTGCTTCCAGATGGCGTCATGCTTTTCCACAGCAGAATATGCTGTTGCCTCTCCGTTTGGAATATCATCTGTCTGGTGGACTTTCACTCATTATTTGATACTGAGCTAAAAATCCACGTTTGAACAAAATATCTCTTCTTTAATTCACTCCCTATCAACTCCACAAGCACTCCTAAGATTAACAGTTGACAAGATCAACTGATTTTATTTCAGTGATTATTTTGTATCATCAAAATAATCCTTTTCGAAATACACACAGGTATATAAATACATATGGTCCAGTTATTGATTCTAATCAGAAAAGAATTCCCTAGTTGTATTTAATCCCTGATGGTTGTTTTACAAAACATTACTAGAGACGAAATCTCTTCTACTTTGGGAATTCAAACTACAGGATATTTACGGAAGGGTTTCTTTGTTCATTAATTACAATGTACTAAGTAGTTGGCACCTATCTGGTAATTAAATGCAACTAGCTAAGACAATTTAAAAAGTGGGCTGAAATTTTCTGTCCAAATACAAAGCCCTCTTGTCCTGGCATTAAGAAGACCAGAGCCTGGTTCAACCAGATTTGGTTTCTCCGCTAATTGGCTTCCCACTCACTCCTGCCCCTGAGACAACGCTTGCGAAGTACTGAAAATGTTTTGTGGGAGCCACCAAGCGGTATCCTATCGTCTGGGAACCCAGAAGACCCTGGGGTAAAGGGCGCGGCGAAAGCAAGACTCGGAAGAACGACCAGGGAGGGGTCAGAAGACCGGGGGTCGGGGAAGAAGCGGAGCCTGCCGCGCACCCGCCGCACCTGCTCCGCGCACGTGACCCCCGCGATGCCGCCGCCCACCACCACGAACTTCCCAGCCTTCAAGGGAGGGCGCGCTTGCTCCATGTCCTTGGACTGCCAGGGGTTTCCTGAATGTTTTGAGGGAGCTACGGGAATTCGCGTTTCCGGAGAAGAAGCCGCTGACGGCACTCACTTCCGGCCCCTGATCCGGAGACTGACCTACGGGTGCCCAGGAGCTCCAACTTACTATTCGCGCGTATCTGCCTTGGGTCGCGCTGTAGAAGTTGCGGATATCAAAGTTTCCTGAGCTTTGCGTTACTTTTACTACTCCAGAATGTAGTTTTTCCACAGAAGTTCTATAAAAACAAGATTTTAAGAAGAAAGAAAGAAGAAGATGGGTTTCTATCGCCGAAAGATGAATTGCTTTGAATTTCTCATTATTCTTTTCTGCCAGAACTTGTACAGGCTCCCATTTTAAACTCGGTGTTAGGAGTCTTCGTGGATCAGCATGCTAGTCCACAGCACACATTTTGTAGATGAAGAAACTGAAGCTTTTGAGGAAACCACCTGGGTGTCGCCCATCACCTAACAACTGCAGATTTTTTGTTGAAGCACAAACATTCTTCATGACAAGGCAATGCAATACTATTGAATTGTACTATAAGAAGTTAGCATTTCATTTTCAGTTTTGAGCTCAGTTAAAAATTCTAGTAATATATAGTGTTGCTTGTCACCAAAAATGAACATTTCTTTCAGGTTCCCAATAAGTAGCAGAATGTGTGAGTGCTGAAAGTAACAATTTCCTAATTTTACCATTGACCCCATTTTTGTGGTGTTCATTTGTTTTGAGAAATGGCTGTTATTTTTAGCTACTTTTACCATACAGTATTTACTTTATTCACTACTATTTCACTGTTACCTTTGTAGTCTTGTGTAATAGTCCCATAGAAGTTATATTGTATTATTAAGTTATATAGTATTATTTCTCAAATGGCTAACTGTGAAATTGATGCCCCTTTAATTCTTTAAACTCTGAGAAGAGCCCTTTTTTTTAATTTACTTATTGATTCATTGAACACAAATGGAGTACAGCTATTGTTTCACTGGTTGTACACAAAGTAGAGTCACACCATCTGTGCGTTCATGCATGTACACAGGGCAATGGTATCTGTCACACATTCTGTTATTATTTTTATCCCCCACCCCTCCCCCACCCCTCCCTTCCCTTCATGCTATCTATCCTTCCTCCCTTCTTGCCACCCTTCCCCCCAGCATTATGCATCATCATTCATTTGTCAGTGAGACCATTCGGCCTTTGGATTTTTGGGATTGGCTGATCTCACTTAGCATAACAGTCTCCAACATCATCCATTTACCTACATATGCCATGATTTTATTCTTCTTTATGGCTAATATTCCATTGTATATATATATATATACCACAGTTTCTTTATCCATTCATCTATTGAAGGGCATCTAGGTTGGTTCCACAATCTAGCTATTGTGAATTGAGCAGCTATGAACATTGATGTGGCTGCATCACTGTAGTAATCTGATTTTAAGTCCTTTGGGTATAGGCCAAGGAGTGGGATAGCTGGG
>JAJEJO010000228.1:275380-561689 GCA_020662805.1 Glaucomys volans
GATGTTGAACATTTTTTCATAAATCTGTTGATTGCTTGTAGATCTTCCTCTGTAAAGTGTCTGTTCATTTCCTTGGCCCATTTATTGATTGGGTTATTAGTGTTCTTGGTGTAAAGATTTTTGAGTACTTAGTAGATTCTAGAAATTAGTAGAAGAGCCATTTTGTATATCATGAAAACCTACTGTCTATAATTGCAGATATTTCCCCATATCCATAATAGTTATTGTGCTTTAGTTTACTAAGTTAAATAGTAAGTAGTTCAAGATGTGATTCCAGTTCCTATTTCTAGTTTAATCAAAGCATTTTAAGAAGGAAATAGTACTTTAAGCCCATTTATATTGAGTCTTACTTCTCCAGCTTATTTTCACATGAGATCCTGTGTTCCCTTTAGAGTGAACTACATTTGCATCTCCCAAGATCAGCAATTTTCTTTGTTCAGGAAGAGTTTGCACATACACTTTTGTCAACTACTTTCCCCTAGCTAATTCCTCATTGACTTTTGGTTTCATCATGCCATCACTTTCCCTAAGTAGCTTTATTTAATATCCTCAAGACTGAACTAGGTGTCCTCTGTATTCCAATAGCACCTTGTCATCCCCTCATTTAGACTTCCACTTTAATTACTTATTACTCAACCCCACTACCACCATAAAATCCTTAATCTCAAGAGTCATTCCTCTCTCCTTTTGTACCCCCAATGTTTAGTTAATAGTAGGTATTAAACAATAATGTGCTGAATAAACTAGAAAGTGGATAGAGTGTGGATAGCCCCAAAGTCCTCCTAAAGACTTTTAAATTCATTATTCAGGGACGAGATTCTCCTGTATATTATAGCTTTCCCTCCTCTTTATGGGGTTCAGAGACTGGAATCGAAACTCCTAGAGGAAATGGAGGGAGATAGGTGAAGATAGGAAGAAATCAAAGCAGTAGGAGGGTCTTCCCTCAAAAGCAAAGGGAAGGTGGTCCCATACTCTCCTTTCCCCTTCCCGTTTTGATGACTGGCCTTCATCAAAAAGATATAGTGACAAAATATGTCTCCCACAATGGACTTAACTTTTAGAAATTTCTTTTATGAACCTTCAGGGAAGAGCCTTAAGAAAATGCTCACAGTGTGTCTTACCTTAGTGTTCATTTCATTATAAAGGCAGGTTGGATGTGGGATGGGTTAAAAGTGAGATTTATGTAGCTTTGAAACACAGAATCTTCAGGGAGGGCAGCATTAGGGGTATTTGCGGGGTAGGGCAAGGAGTGAATGCAGAGAAAACTGGGTTCCAGGAAATATCAGAGACTTAGTGCTAAGAGGCAGCAAAGGAGCAGAAAAGATGGAACATCAGCTCCCTTTTAACGCTGGCTGGAAGCTTAGGAATGAAGGGCACACTAAACTGGTGACTGTTTCTGAGGAGTCCAAGTGTGTTGCTAAGTATTATGGTGTGTAATCAGTGGTGGAAAAGAATAGTGGGGGGAGTTGACAAGGTAAGTATTAGATATGGAAAATGAAAAAAAAAATCCCACACAGTAAGACCTGAGAAAAGGGAATGAAAAAGAAAGCCATATATTGATAGCTTTCTCAGTGCATTCCTTCCCAATGACTGAACAGTCCCTAGAAAGGAAGCCAAAGCAATGCTTCTACCCCAAATAAATCCTTTCCCAGTGACAGTACAATGGGACTCTGAAGGGAGAGAGATAAACACTTAATGCGGACCCCAGACCCTCCATTCTTCTCCAAGTTAAAATATTGCCCAGTAAGAACAAATCTTTAAATTCTCACAAACCTGTTTGCTGAGTGCCCAAACCAATATAGACCACCCCTCAAAAAACTGTGTGACCTATATAAAACCTATATAAACCAGTCCCTTTCTTCGTTCCCTGGGTCCATCAGTGCCATTTCATCCCTGCATCCCCTTTCTGACATGAAACTTTGTTCCTGAATAAACAACTGAGATAATTCATGAGGTTTGCATCCTGTCTGGTCTTTTTTTGCTAATAGAAAGCTTCATAGAAGGTGGAACTTACTCTGAACCTCAAAGGTCCAGTGATAATTGGATATGTTAAGAATGATGTGGCAAACCAGATAAGAAATTTCAAGGACCACAGCTTGCTGGCAGAAAGGAGCATGGAAAATACAGGAGATGGTAGAAGTTAGAAAAAGGGAGAGCTCAGGATTCATCTGGAAAAACTGAGAGAAATAAAACTATTTTACTTCTATTATCTTCCTTAATTTGCTTAGATGTAGCCCCATGTCTTTTCCTGATAGTCATCTCTAACTTTGAAACTATCAGATCAAAACCTAGTTTCCCATTCTTTTCTAAGTTGGTTTAAGTTCTAAATTTCAAGAGTATTTAATTTAATCAGCTACTTGATTGAAAATTGAAAAAGAACTATGAAATGTCATGAAGTAGTTAATGATTTATAGTTAATGATTTACAGCTTTTGAAATGTATGATCTGGGTTCAAATCAGACTCCAGTGTTTCTGTGCTGTATGGCCATTCAGTGAGTGAGTTGCCCCATTTGAGTTCAGTGAGGCCCTGAAGCTTTTCCATCATTCTCATGTAATTAAAAAGTCCACTGCTACCTATTCTCAAACCCAGACTCAGGCAATTAAAGCTTTACCTAACTACAAAGAGGCAAGGTTGGTTTCCTTTCACTTTCTTCTCCCAGCTTTTCTTACCACCAGAGTCATAGGCCAGAAACCTGACTTTGGGGAATCCAGTAAATCAGGTTCAGCCACTCACCCCAAAAACTAAACAGAAGAGGTAATGATGAAAAACACAAAGCGAACTTTATCATGTAGTTGCACCCTTTGCAGTCATTATCCGTCCTTTGAGTCCCATTGCCTTCCCTTGGTAGTTATACTGATTAAAAGTCCTTTTGTATTCTTTACCATTACCTTGTTTTGCGGGGCAAGCGGCCAGACTGGATCCCCAGAGTCAGGCCCCTGTCGGAGGATGCTGGTAGCAGCTTTGGTGAGCCCAGCCAGCACAAAGCATGCATTTTGTTCATTAGCCACTTGCAGTTACCAGCCCTGGAATGAGGAAGACAGAAAAGGACGATTCGTGCAGCTACTGAATTACATTCATTGGGAGTCTCTCCATTTCTTTCCACTTTAGGACTACCATTATTTGGTGAAGTAGAGAAACGAACTTTTGAACTCTATGGGCCCTGAAGTCTTACCTCTGGTAAGTTCTCCCTGACAGTGCACATTGGGTCTTGCTCTTCTTTTTTCTTGTCCTTTGGGGATATTTTGAGCAATTTGGTTTTGAACCAATTTGGACTTCTGCCTTTTGTCTGACAGGGAGGTTCAGAGTGTGTAACTTTGTGATGCCTATTGAAAGGTACACAAAGAAACCTGGTTAACTTGGGGAGATCTCTGTTGTGACTGGCATAAAAATGGAAAGTACTGATTCTGTGTTTGTGTCCCATATGGAGAATTTTTGGCTGTCTGGTCTATTGCTAGCCATAAAGAGATAATAATAGAAAGATAATTTATTATTATGGTATACCCAGGCCTTTGTACTTGAAAGTACATTCTGATTTAATGTGATTGTTTCATGTGTTCTTCTGGTCTGTTAGCCTGGTTGTTAGTCCATGTTGATAAAATCTTTGTTTTCTATTTTATGTTTGTTTGTATATATGTGTATATTGTGTGTTCTGTCCACATAGTATCAAATTGTCTAATAAACAAATGAACACTCAAATATCGAAAGGACATAAATACATGTATTAGTTCTCGTGACAAATTTTTGATAAATGAGCTAATTTAAATTTGCTGGTAAGACAAAAGTAAAGATATCTTCAAAATGATATTTTTTTGGCCTAGGTTACTAAATAATTTGGTTTGAATTTGTCTCTTTTAAGATGTTTAGAGTAAAATGTCCACTGCTTTTAGGTTTTTTGGGGGTTTTTTTTGGCAGGAAAAAAAATGGCTTAAAATACTAACTATGCTTGTCTGATACCTTGGTCTTTGTGGGTAATCTAAAAGTAGTTGTTAAAAAATAGGGTAAATTAGGTTTGGTATAAATAATAAACGTTTACAAATGTGTTAGAAGAGAACATCTGTATTATTTTTAAGTTAAAATAGTGTAAAATCAATTGCTAAATATAAATACCAGTATTCTTGGCCCTTTAAATTCTATAAGAAAAAAATACAGATTGGGGTCTTTTAAGTATGTTTTTATAAATTGTTGGCATATAGATAAAGCAAGTTGAGGTTGATTTTTTGGGGTCTTCACTAAAAAGCAAGGTTACTCTAATTAAAATGTAATTCTATATATAAAAATTTAAAAAAATTAATGGTATTTTAATTAAAATAGTATAAATAGAATAATGTATTTCATCTTAATGGGGAAAAAAAGGAATTTTATAAAGATTGTTTCAAAAGTTTATGGGGAAAAACCAACAACTAGGAAAAAGAGATATAAAAAGTTATAGGTATGGGGATATATTTTGGTAAGGAAAGTTAAAGAAAATGTTTTCGAAATAAAAAAAGGACACTTGTCCTAAAGTCCAAAATAGAAAAAGGAGAGAACAAAACTAGAATGGATATAGGTTGTTGAATGTCTAAGTAAGTTGCAGAGGATTTGTGGAAGATAAATCTTACAAAATTTATATGTGTGATTAGGTTGGCTATAATTAACACACTTAAGGTTAGCTAAGGATTTTTCTAAGGTCAAAAATTAATGTATTGGAGCTGGGGTTGTGGCTCAGTGGTAGAGTGCTTGCCTAGCATGTGTGAGGCACTGGGTTCAATTCTAGCACTGCATGTAAATAAATGAAAAAAAAAATAAAGGTCCATCAACAACTAAAAGAAAATCTTTTTTTTTTTTTTGAATGGGGGATTGAACTCAGGGGCACTCGGCCACTGAACCACATTCCCAGCCCTATTTTGTATTTGATTTAGAGACAGGGTCTCACTGAGTTGCTTAGGGCCTCACTAAGTTGCTGAGGCTGGCTTTGAACTCGTGATCCTCCTGGCTCAGCCTCCCAAGTCGCTTGGATTACAGGCATGTGCCACCACGCCTGGCTTAAAAGAAAATATTTAAAAAATTAGTGTACTAATATAAAACCAGAATCAGTTTCTCTATATTTAAAAATCACAAAGCTTTCTTAAAAATTCATCTGCTCTTATAACATTTTCAAAGAACCAACTTTAAAAACTAAAAATTTTGTGTTTTATCAAGACAATTTCTTGTGTCTATTAGGTAATCATTACCTAGGAAACTAAGTCTTTGAAGATTTTGATTTAAGCACCTGTCTGAAAGTCTTTTAAAAGATTGCTTCATATATCTGGCTAAATAAAAATTTTCATTTTTAGGTTATTGTAGTATATTTGACACACCACATATATGTGACTAGAGATATGTGTACCTCTCTGGGCTAAATATGTTTGAGTCGTCTAAATGTTGTGTAAGCATTTGTAAAATTAAATCTCTATAGGTTTAATATGGGTAAGGCAATCAATGAATGCTCTCTTCTATATAAAGGATGTATGTATCTGGACCTTTAACATATAAAGTGATCAATGAAACTTCTGGCATTTCTCACTATTTAGGTTTGACTTACATCTCTTTGCTTTGATTAAATAAACATTTGTTATTGTATACATGAGATACACTTGTACATATAGTAATACTTATAAGAGGTCTAAACCTATCTTTTGATTTTCATCACTGATGTTAAGTATGTAAACCTGTCAGTATAGTTACCCTATGGAGCCATGGATTCTGAAATTTACTTTCGAACTTAGAACTATGTTAATCTAGGGACACCTGTGTAACTGTGGTGCTAATTATCACTGGCTTCTTTGTATGTTAAAATATTCATGTTCTCCAAATGTACAAACATTCTAAAATGTAAAGTTTCTGGGAGCATTTTATCAAGCTGGTGTCCTCCAAACCAAAATTTGTTAGTAGTGATAGCCTTTTTCAGGCTTATATAAAAATAGCAAATTTAGATGGGGATTTATTTATGTTACTTAATGTTTTATAACTGGATGAAAGTAACCTGTTATCAGTAATTTATATATGAAGAATTATATTGCTCTTTATGCTGGAGTGGGAATTTAAATGTATTTTTGGAAAACTAATAAGAAGAATCTGATTGTTTTAAAGATTGGCATTGTGGAAGTTGGAAACATTTTACAACTTTTTCCATAGGGAAAAAATTTAAGAGCTCTCTCAGGCTTTCTGTTTGATTCATGTTTCAGAGGTGATGCTCTTATATGTTAACTGATATTCAGACAGACTTAGGAAACAATGAGTGTGAATTTGTTTTCTTATATTCCTAAGTAGAGTATTTTAAAAGGGGGCACAGATTAGCTTCAAATGTCAAAAGGCCAGCCACACTTATAGAATAAAGCTTTGCCTCTTGCACTACTCCATATTAGGATAACCCCAAAGTAGGCTAAAATTAAGCTCACTTAATGTTCTGCTTGAAAGGATGAATTTTTGTTGTAAAGACTACTGTGATCTCAAAATAGAAAGAAATAAAATACAATAATAAGTAAGGATTTGGGTATATAATCAGAAGTATTTAAAGACTGTAAAAGGGTTTTTAAAAATAGAACTCATAATATGTTTGAGTTGATAAATTGTAGGTTTTGTAGAAGCTAAACAGATATCAAAGATACATTAGTGTTGTTATAAATAGTATGTTTCATGGTTCAGAGCTATTATACAAACTGAATATAAAATTTCTTTTTGTATATTTCTTGTTAAACTTCATAACTGTTGCCTTTTAATGTTTTACAGAGTACAATTTCTAACAAAGTAAGTTAGAAATTGCCCTAAGTTAATTTAAGGCAATAAACCATCACCTTTAGGACAAATAGGATATGATACTGACTGCTGGTTTTAATACTGACCCCAGTTAAATGGAAGAAGTACCTATAAAACTATAGATGTAAAAAATTAAAACTCATTACTCTCACTTAAGACTGGTAGAATTGACTTCCTAATTTGGTCTCCAAAATTTGGAAACTAAAGTCAAGGAAAATAAAAGAGATTAAAAAAAAATAGCCCATACTTTTGCCCTTGCCTTCCAAGGTCAGCCAGGACCCAGGGAATGATGTGACTCCGGTAAGGGCCCTGCACCTCCAGGGAGTCAGCTGACCTCCTGTTAAGGAGGATTTTGAGGACCCAAGAGATAGGAAGTCCAGCCAGTGTACATTCTGCAAAGAGGAGGGTCATTGAAGAGATAAATGTCTCTGAGAGTTCCAGGGGAAGCCACCTGTGGCCAACAAGACCCTGGCCTATCCTGGCAGCTGGCGTAACTGGTAGAGAAAAAGACTGAAGGAACCAAGGGGGTTCTCACAAGTTCCACAAAATAAGCCCTGAGAAGTCTCAAATGATTTTAGCAGTAGGATAAAGAGGTTAATTTTGACCAACACAGGGATCACGTAATTGATCTTGAACACCCAACAGGGAAGTATGACCAAAGACAAACGTACTAATACAAAAGTAAAAGTAAAGTCAAAGAGTAGTCATACGTGGACCTTTTAAAGGGAAAGACAGTGGCCCTTTCAAATATCACTTGAAATGTGCACCTGTGTCAGAACTACCAAAAGTAGGTAAAGCCCAGAAGTTAAGGAGAAGAGGTTCTTTTTGTGTGACTGGCTAATACTAAAGCCCTTCAGCCAGGTGCCTCCTGACAGAAGGTTGAATTCATATCTTAGACAAGGGCCATCTATTTAGATAGAAAGAAAAAAATAACTACTTCTTTATCCTAAATACGGGTTTTCAGTATTCCATACTTATAGAACAATTGAAAAGGAGAGAGAACTCTATACAAAATTTATTTAGTTGGAATATCTTCAGACTTTGACTCTTTCATATTCTTCTTTATAATTTATAATGGTACTTCCACTTTTTATTTTTGTTTTTATTTTTATTTTTACAGACTGCATTTTGATTCATTGTACACAAATGGGGTACAACTTTTCATTTCTATGGATGTATACAATGTAGATTCACACCATTCATGTAATCGTACATGTACATAGGGTAATACTGTCTGTCTCAGTCTACTATCTTTCCTTCCCCCACCTTCTCCATCCCCAGTTTCTTCTACACCATCCAAAGTTCCTCCATTCTTCTCTTGCTCCTCTACCACCTGCCCCTCGTTATGTATCATCATCCACTTATTAGAGAAAACATTCAGCCTTTAGTCTTTTGGGCTTGGATTATTTCACTTAGCATGATATTCTCCTACTCCAACCATTTACCAGCAAATGCCATGATTTTATTATTCTTTATGGCTTCATATTCTTTATGAATGGTAATATTCCATTGTGTATATATACCACAGTTTCTTTATCCATTCATCAATTGAAGGGCATCTAGGTTGGTTCCACAATCGAGCTATTGTGAATTGAGCAACTATGAACATTGATGTGGCTGCATCACTGTAGTGCTTCTACTTTTAAGCTTAATAATCTGACCATTTTTGTTTATATTTTCAGTGATTGTTCAAACACACTACTTAATATAGACCAAGTAATTTGCAGAGCCAGACTGGCTGACACACTAGTTTCCTTAAGATTGAGGAATGGACAAAAGATGGGGGAATTGTAACAAGGATTTAAGACTCTTCACTTTTGGCTACATACATCTTGTGGGTGGCTAAAAGCAGGATTAAAGACTTGGCATCTCTGCCTTCATTTTGCATCCACCTTCTTTGTGTCCAGTCAGCTTGGATTCCAGGAACAAGGTATGATCTGATAAACATCTTGTGATGAGTTGAAGCTACCACTCAGGCAATAGCAGCTTCCTTATCTGGGACCAGGCTGTTGTTCCTCACAGTTCTATTTTCTACCAACTTCTCTTGTTTTTCTGTATTTCATCAGCATATCTGCTCCTATTTGCCTATTATATATGCATTTTCCCTGCTTCCTTACCAAAAGAACCCCAAGTTTCTTTGACAAAGTGTCACCTAAGAATACTTGTCTTCCAAGACTCTTTTTGCTGAGGTGTTCATATGAAACAGTTCCATTCAATGAGTAAGTGAATGTCAGCCAGGGATTTGGGGAATCTTTGATCTCTTGATATGGTTACAGCTAGTTCTTTGTTCTTTTTTCTTCCTCCTTCTTCCTGTCTGGAATGTGCATGTGTGATTAGGGGTAGAGCAGACACCTTGCATCTTGTTAGACGTAGATTCCAATTTGCAACTATTTCTATATTGAGGTTTTTCAGCAGTGAGCAAGAAGTCTGCCACTGTGTAGAATAACTTCCAATTAACACCTGTGTTTATCTACAGGTATATCTGAGATGGCAAGTATGTAGAGGAAGTCTCATATACTAATGATATGGAGGGGAAGCATGAAAAGATCCTTCTCTCAAGGCTTAATTAAACCACTTTGAAAACATTGAATTGACTACCTTCAAACCTCTCATTGCCTGAAACAAATTAATTTTTTTTGGTACCAGGGATTGAACCCAATATGTTTTTAAGTCTCTGTTATTTTTCTGTTGCTTATCACTAAACATAAGGTAGTGTCTGTTATGGTTTGGTTCTTCAATGTCCCCTGAAAACTCATGTGTTAGGCAATGCAGGGATGTTCAGCAATACAATGGTTAGGTTACAAGAGCTGTAACCTCATTATTGGATTAATTTATATGGACTACTGGGTGATAACTGTAGGCAGGTGGGGCATGACTGGAGAAATTAGGTCAGTGGGGATGTGGCCTGAACCTTATCTATTCATGTCCCCTTGTCTCTCCCTGTTTCCTAGATGCCATAAGCAGAGCAGTTTTCTTCTGCTGTGCCCCCCACTTCAGGTCCAAAGCAATGGAGCAGGTCAACTGTGGGCTACATTTTGACTCCATGAATCCAAAATAAACTTTTCCTCCTCTAAGTTGTCCTTTTCAGGTATTTTGGTCACAGCATTAAAAATTGATCAACACAGTGCCCCTTTTATTGTTAGGTATTTTTGTCACAGCAATGAAAAACTGACTGACACAGCATCCCTAAAGACATATTCATTTGATTAAGCCATATTTATTCCTATTGCTCACCTCAGCTTTCCCTTTAATATACTATTTTAAAGTGTAAAAAACTGAAGGCAACATTCAACATCATTTACAAAGCCAAAAAATGCTTTTAGTTCAAAAGAGTTCAATAATTTATTTTGTTATTTCTCAGTATGACTTATCTGCAGATTTTGCTATAGGAATGATGTGATTTATTATTTGGCAACCTCAGTGACAATTTGATTTCCTTACACCATTACCTGACCGCACTTCTGTCAATTCATGTTAATTGCTCCTACAAAACCAGTCCATTAATCTTTTGACTTGTTTGCATTGTGGGAGGACATGACATATTCTGTTAGATTCCAATTTGCTGCCATTCCTTTATTAAGATTTCTTAGCAGTGAGCAAAAAATCTGCCACTGTTCAGACTTATAGTTAACACTTGTGTGTATCTATGCATGTATCTACATCTAGAGGAACATATTTGGTTGAGATATCAAGTAGTTCTGTAAGTATAACTGTTTCCAAGACAATGGCATTTTTTTATTTTCTATTTTATTTTTATTTTTTATTTTTACAGACTTCATTTTGATTCATTGTACACAAATGGAGCACGACTTTTCATTTCTATGATTGTACACAATGTAGATTCACACCATTTTTGTAATCATACATGTACGTAAATAATGATGTCTGTCGCAGTTCACCATCTTTCATACCCCAACTGGCATCGTTTTATTACCAATTGCCATGGATTTTTATTTAATAGTTTAATATAGTAAATTTCTAAGTCTGAATATGCTTCTTTAGTTTCTTAGGAATTTGTATTTACCAAAATTAAGCAAATATGCTCACTAAGCATGTTTTATTTCTGTAAAGAAAAAATCGAATAGAATGAATTAAGAGAAATACATTTGGGTTATGCAAATGCAAATCAGTATAATCATTCTAAGATCATTTGAAAGTCTTTAAATTGTTATCTTTTATTGTTTATTCATTCAACAAATATATGCACTTGTTACATGCTGGAAATTGGTCTGGGCACTTGGGATATAGCTGTAAATAAAACAGATATTTCTGCTGTTCCAGGGGAAGAATATATACATACATGCATATAGGCATACATAAGGTTTATGTTGGCTTTTCATCACTGTGATCAAAACATCCCACCAGAACAAGTTAGAAGGGGAAAAGTGTATTTTGTGCTTATAGTTTCAGAGGTTCAGTCCATGGACAGATGATTGTACTGCTGTGGGCCTGAGGTGAGAAATAAATCATGTCAGAAAGGTATGATAGAGGGATGCTGTTCAGCTCATGGCAGCCAGAAAATGGAGAAAGAGAGAGAGAGAGAGAGAGAGAGAGAGAGAGAGAGAGAGAGATAGATAGATATCAGGGCATCAGGAACAAAATAGAAATTCCCAAAGGTATGCCACCAGTGACCTACTTCCTCCAGAACTATCCCACCTGCCCAGTATAGTTTTTCAAATTATTAATCCACTGATTAGGTTATAGGTCTCATATTCTGATCATTTCACCTCTGAATATTTCTGCATTATCTCACATGTGAACTTTTGGGGTTCACCTCACATCTAAACCATGACATGGTTGTGTTATCCAAAGCCTTTCAGCCAGCTAGACCTGCCCAGCCACCCACTACTAGAGACACTCGCTCCCAGAAGACCTCCAGGCCCATGCCTCAAGTGCGGAAAAGAGGGCCACTGGGCATGAGCCTGCCCCAACCCCCAGCAGCCCCCAAGTCTTTGTCCAAAATGCCATCACCTGGGACATTGGACAGTGGATTGCTCTGGTACTCAAAGAAGTGCCAGGTCATCCCAATCCCTTCCCCCAGTGACTTACTGGGATTGGCAATGGTTGACTGAAGGGGCCTGATGACCATCACCACTCAGGAGCCCTGGGTGACCCTTTCAATGGCAGGCAGGCAGATCCCTTTTCTTATAGATAATGGAGCCACCTTTTCAGTGCTGCAGGAATTTTGGGGACCCACTTCCCCTGCCAGATCCTCTCTTGTCAGGGTAGAGGGAAAACCATACCACTTGCTGATAATTCCTATGTGTCCCATTTCCCTTCTGGGAAGAGATATTCTAGCCAAACTGGGTGCCTCTATTTCCTTCTAACCCATCATGTGCCTCCACTGAGACTCTTCTGCTATTCCTCTCCTTATGACCGGGCAGAAATATACAACTCAACCTGAGTCTTCATATCCCCTTCCTCCCTCCCTTGTTGACCCCAAGGTCTGGGACACCCCACCCTCTGTACCCAAATACTCACCTGTATTCATTTGCCTGAAGGACCCAACATTCTACCCAGCCCAGGCCCAATATCCCTTTCCCCAAATGAGCCTCTTAGGACTTCAACCAATCATCCAGGATTTAAGGTAGAAAGGTTTCCTGTGCCTTGCCAACTCGCCTTATAATACTTCCATCCTAGCTGTTAAAAAACCTAATGGCTCTTACTGTTTGGTGCAAGACCGCTGCGTCATCAACTCAGCAGTTGTTGCCATCTTCCTCATTGTGCCCAATTCCTAAACCTTGTTTTCCTCTATCCCCTCCTCCACCACATACTTCTCTGTTGGATTTGAAGGATGCTTTTATCACTGTCCCTCTTCATCCTGATTTTACAGAATCTCTTTGCTTTCACTTAGACTGACCCTCTCACTCAAGTTTCTTCTCAGCTGACCTGGATGATTCTCCCACAGGGATTTCAGGACAGCCCTCACCTGTTTGGCCAAACACTGTCTCATGATCTTACCTCTCTTACTTTCGTTTTTTCCTCTCTCTTACAGTATGTTGATGATCTTCTATGTAGTCCCTCTCTCGAGGACTCCCAAGAAGACACTATTAAGCTTCTAAATTTTTTGGCTGACAGAGGGTACAGGGTCTCTCCAGCAAAGGTACAGCTTTCCCAACCTAAGGTTATTTACTTAGGAGTCAGCCTGTCACCTGGATTTAAGGCCATCACTGTAGAGAGAAAAGCATTGTTGCAGAACATGCCCACTCCATCTACAAAGGAAGAAATTCTTTCCTTTCTAGGGCTGGCAGGATTTCTACGATCCTGGATCCCAAATTTTTCCATCCTGGTGGCCCCCTTGTATGAGGCTTCAAAGGGCATTTCCACTGAACCTCTTCTTAACCCAGTGGAAACCCCTTTCCAGACCCTAAGGAAAGTCCTTCTTCAAGCCCCAGTCCTACTCCTCCCTGACATCACCAGATACTTCTACCTGTTTGTATCTGAGAAAAGTGGGTACGCTCGGGGGGTCTTAGGGCACATGTTCAGTCCCATCCTTGACCCATTGGCATACCTATAAAAAAGGCTAGATCCCACTGTAAGAGGCTAGGCACTATGTCTTAGGGTATTGGCTGCAGCATTTGTCTTAACCCAGCAATCAAAATAACTTTACTTTGGGGCTCCCATTGATGTGCTCTCACCTCATCATCTGTCGGAGCTTCTTATTTATAAGGGTCTGCAAACTCTACCACTCTGTCAGGTATTAGCCTTGCAAATTGCTCTTATGGAGGATTCTTCCATTTTCTTTAACACATGCCCTCCTTTAAATCCAGTCACCCTCTTACCCCTACCTTCCAACATACATGCTTCAGCAATCCATAGCTGCCTTGAAATTCTGGAAGAGTTACTCCCCTGCCCCTCCAATGCTCAGGAGGGGCCCTTACAAAACTCTACTTTCATATAGTTCACTGATGCGAGCTCTTTTCTCCATGAAGGGATCCGAAGGGCTGGATATGCCATTGTCTCCCCGGAAAAGGTTGTAGAGTCAGGACCACTACCTAACAATGCCATCAACCAACAGGCAGAACTAATCGCCCTCACCCATGCATTCACCCTCACAATGGGAGAATCCTTCACAATCTACACTGACTCTAAATATGCTTTTCACATTATCCTTTCCCATGCTGCTCTTTGGAAAGAGAGGGGCCTTTTAATAAAAGGAAACTCCATCACCAACTCCAGCTACATCCTAAACCTCCTTGAGGCTGTTCACCTGCCAGCCTCAATGTATATGCCTTGTACATTGCCTAGTCCATCAGATAGACCAATCATTCTTCTCTTCAGGAACAAGGCAGATGAGGAGGCTAAAAGGGCTACCCTGTCATTCACACCAGCCCCCATTATGACTCTTCATGATCCCTTACCTCCACCACCCCACTACAGGGAGATACTTTCTTACCTCCACCATTTATTCCACCCTAACCTTTCTTCACTCTTACAATTTGCAAAGACTCATCTGCAAGTATCCTCCTCTAATATCTCATTTCTGAAAGAACTCTGCTGCACATGTGAAGTTTGCCTATGAACCAATCCTATAGTTGCCAGGCCCCCCACTTTTCTGACTCACCAGGCCCGTGGCATCATTCCAAGGGCAGACTGGCAACTTAATTTCACTCACATGCCCAAAGTAAGAAAGTCTAAATACCTTTTGGTTATGGTGGATACCTTCTCAGGATGGGTTGGAGCCACCCCCACCTCCAACAAAAGGGCACTAACTGTCTCTATCTTCACCCTTCATGAAATCATTCCTTGCTTTGGAGTGCCTACATCCTTCCAGTCAGATAATGGGCCTGAATTCATCTCAAAAATTTCCCAAGAACTTGCCAAGATCCTTGGGGTCCCTTGGCATTTTCACACTCCCTTTCACCCAAAGTCATCACATAAAGTAGAATGAATGAACCGAATTCTTAAAACTGTCTTAACCCAGCTCTCTTTAGAACTTCACTTTGACTGGGTTAAACTACTACCCCTTGCTCTTCTGCATCTTCATTCACTCCCAAAGAAATCTGCTTATATTTCCCCTTTCAAGCTGATGTGTGGCTGTCCCATCCTTCCCCCTGGGATAGTGTGCCTTCTTGCCCCTCTTCCTTCTCATATATCCATTTCTCTCCTAAACCACATTCCTATGGGGTTACACCATCTCCTCCCTGCCTAAACCTTTGTCTGGCCCCCTGGCTCAATCTCTTCAAATAGGAGACAACGTTCTTATCTTTCCTCCTCAGGAGGCCACAGCCCCTCTATCTCCCAAATGGCAGGGACCCCATATGGTGATCCTGGCTATGCCAATGGCTGTCAATGTGCAAGATTTACCAGGATGGCTACACATTTCTCGGGTTAAGCTCTACTCTCAATCCACAAAGGCCTCTCCAGCTTCTGACCCTCAGGCATCTTCCAACCAATACTTGGCCATCCCAGTAGGACCTCTCCAACTTACACTGAAGGCCATCAAGCCTTCCTCCCTTCTTCCCATTCCAGAGACCAAGGACCAGAACACTGAGGCACTAGACAACCACAACCAGCCATGAGGACTGGACTGCCAGCTACATTCTTGCCTCCCCTACCATTTGCCCTATCTGCCATTTTCCTAAATATCAGATTTTTTCCCAATAGATCTGTCCAGGTGCCAGCCATTTCCTCCCTCCTGGATTGTCCATGGGACTGCTGAAAGACTGACTCCTACTGTCCCCAGGGATGTTTTACCCATTTTACATATGTTCGAAGCTGATGCTCAGAGGATCCACTCTTAACACAGACCAATTTAACTAGCCCTCTCATGTCATGGGCATGATGGATGTAAATGAGAGTGGAGTTCTCTCATCTCCTGGCAAGCACCCTAGATTTCAACAGCTCTTTGACTTTCAACAGCACCCCCTTGGAACAGGTGACCAGGAGTGTCTCTCTTCCAATTTGCTTCCAGGTGCATATCTTCTGATGGAAGTCACCCTGTGGGTTAACTAGAAAAGGGAAGTGCTCTCAGAAAGAGTATTGCCTCTGTGTCAACCAATCAGGTATTAATCAGCTTGTTTTACAGGAATATCAGGACCTCACAGGAAGGAATCAGAGACTGGCTACAAGTGCACGCCCCAGAGGAACTACCTGGTCCCCAACCCCCACCTGCTGCAATGACATCTCCCTCCCCTGAATCAGCTATATGCCCACACCCTGCAAGAAGTAGTTACTGAAAATGGATCTTCTCCCATGCACCCCAAAGGTTTTTAAATACAAAAATGGGGGAATATAATATTCTGTTGGCTCCCTGGCAGGTGGACGTACCACAGCAAGTTCACAGCTGCCAGTGCAGCCCTCTGTCCCTGTGGACCAGCCAGGTGTCAGTTGCTGCAGCAGGCAGCAGGCGGGCACTAGGTTTGCCCTGCAGTCCGGCTCTCACCTCAGGCCTCAGGCTGCCTACAACCAGCACACTGTCTGACCTCTCGAGGCTCCTTCCTGGGTGGTCAGGCACAGGACACGCCTGCAGGGGAAGGTAAGAGAGGATGACAGTTCCTTTGCCCCTTCGCTACAGCTATCCTAGCCAGCCATTGGCCCATTTGTCAGCCTGTGCTCAGCAGCCATTGCCTTATCCCTAGACCGTGAATTTTAACTACTCAGCAATTGGCCCAATCATCGTTAGCCCGGGAAATTCAATGACTTAAGAGAAGCTCCCCCACCATTCTTTCTCTCTCTCGCTTTCTTTCTTCAGGGCAGACACTGTTTGTCTGCCTAATAAAATTTCTTGTGTGAGTTTCTGGGTACTTTTTCACTTTTCATTGGTGCCAAAACCTGGGATGGGCTCTTTTACCACCACTTAGGCGAGTGGAATCCCATTTGATGGCCCAGACCACACCCCCCCGATGCTGGTCTCACCTTCCATTCACCCAGACACTAGGTTCCACATCCACCACCAGCCTTCAGATTGGTGAGTTTTTCCCTGGTTCAACTTAAACACCCCTCTGCTGAACTGAGATGCAATCATTGATGGTCTAGTGCCCTTGAGGTGGTTGAGGAGTTGGGGTTCCCCCAGCTACGACTTTCAAAGTTACAGCTGAACCCCTTAGTTGACCTTATCTGATGGGTGGGTCCCTGATCTTTATGGTGGAGATTCTCTCTCAGGGTTAAGGCTCCTCTTCACTTTCTCTTTTGGAAATACTGGTGTTAGGTCCTAAACTCTTTTGGCTTTTGCCCTGCACACACTGATGGTCGGGTGATGACCCCCATCACTGTGCTGCCTTCTCATCTCCAGCCAACTAGGCAGTGACCTCGGGATGCCTTGGGCACTGACTTGGTTGTTTCTCAGTCTCCACCAAGGGATCTAGGTCTTCCATTCCAGCTGATTCACCCTTGGGACATTTACTAGAAAATCTTAAATCCCTTCACCTGATCCCGGACCTAGAGCCATCAAAACTTACTTACTTATGTAATGATGTTTGGCTAGAGTATCCTTTAGATAATCAATCAGAATGACCAATTAATGGCACCCTGGACTCCAATATTTTACTGGACTTATACAACTTTTGTGAGCAAGCAGGCAAGTGGAAAGAGATTTTTTATCTTCAAGCCTTTTCTTTCGTGTGCACTAAACTTGATCTTTGCTCTTCCTGCAAACCCGAACACCTCTTTTTCACTTCTCCTCCCTCTCTTAATCCCTCCTCCTCCTCTGGCTTTGACCCGACTGACAAACCACCCCCATACTGGTTCCTGAAGTGGAGACCCCTCTGGCCCCTGTTCCTCCATCTCCTTTGCCCCATTCTGTTTCTGCTTCTGCTCTCCTGCTCAGCCCACCCAGTCTTCCCACCATGCGGTCTTGCACACATGTTCTAGCCCCCCTTATGGGAGGTGGCTGGTGTGGAGGGAGTGGTCAGAGTCCAAGTTCCTTTTTTGCTGTCCAATCTTTCCCAGATAGAGAAGTGGCTAGACTTCTTCATCCCCAGCCCCACAAACTTCATTAAGGAATTTCAGTGTCTAACCCAGTCTTATGACCTTACCTGGCATGACATTTATATGATCATGTTCAATACCTTGACCCCTAAGGAGCACAGGAGAGTCTGGGAACAGGTGCACAATTTTGCAGATGCGGTTCACCAGTTGACCCCAACCCATCCCATTGGGGCTGAAGCAGAACCAGATTGGGAGCCCCAATGGAACTATAACACAGGGACTGGGCGTCGGTGGCAGGATGAGTTCTAAACCTGCATCCTTGCAGGTCTCTGAAAGGCTGCCATTAAACCCATTAATTATGATAAACTTCAGGAAGTAATACAAGACAAAATCCACCTTTCTGACTTGCCTCACAGAGGTCATGCTCAAATATACTAATCAGGACCCTGAAATTTCGGAGGGACAACAGTTACTCATGACTTACTATTTTTCCCAAAGCTGCCTGGACATAAAGGCTAAATTGAGGTGGTTGGACAGGGAGTCCCTTACCCCACAGCCAGAGGTTCTATCAGTGGCATTCAGGGTGTATAATGGAAGGGAAGAAAAAAAAAAACACCTAAAACTACTTGGTGTTCACTTCACATCTAAACCATAACATGGTTGTACATTTTAAAGTGCTAAAGTTATTGAAAACAATTAGAACAAGGAAAATGGGATTAATAATACGTCTGAATGTGTACTTTTGGAAATTTTAATTAAGGTAATAGGTAGGTCTCACTGAAAAGATGATATTTGAGCTAAGACATGAAGGAGGTGAGAAAGCCACGTGGATGGCTGAGAGAAGAGCCTTACATAGCTGTGGGTCAGGAGCAGATTGGTAGGCAAAAGTGCAAAGGCCCTAAAACCATAACATTTCGGGCATGGAGGAAGCCAGTCTGGTTGGAACAGACTTTATGAGGGGTAAAAAGTACCATAAGAGTGAAAGAGGATCAGGGAAGAGTGGGCAAATTAAAGAGAGCTTTTCAGGCCATGTAAGAGTGTTGGTATTTATTTAGTGAAACAGAGTGTTTGGAGGGCTCTAGCAGTATGGCATGTTCTGAAGGCATGGTCAAAAGAAACAAAATGCCCAAATAAGAGGTATTGGCTTGCACCAGTGACAAATATTTAAATTCTGAATCTGTTTGGGGGGGAAGAATCAATAGGATTTGAAGAGGTTGGCAATATAGTTTTTATTTATTCATACCAGATAATCCTAAAACTGAAAAGGTAAGCTTATGCCAAAATAAGAGACATTCACCAAAAGTGTTCTGAAAAAAATGGCACATACGATCATATTCATTAGTGACCTTGAAAAGAGTCTTTTTCCCTTTTGGAGAACAATTTCTACTTTCCTACACTCTTAAATTCATTCTGTTCAGGATTTACTCCCACAAGCCATTAAAATTGGTTTGCCTTGTAATTGTTTATCCCTGGTCAGAAAAATGTCCTCTGGGCAAAAGCAGAATTGTATGATGGAAGAGAAATGCTGAGAGAAAAGAGAAATGTTACTCCAAAGTTTGGCTGGTGTAACCAGAAGGAATGCTGTTCTTTTCACCGAGAGGGAGAAACCTACAGGTCTAACAAGGAACAGTACCTATTGTCTGTTTTCCCTTCTTTACTCCTTCCCTCCTTTCTCCCTTCTTCCTTCCTCACTCTTTTCCTTCCTTTGGAGATGAAAGAAGGGGGTTATCAATTCTATATTTTATGTTGTTTTATATGTCCTTTAGAGATCCATTGGCAGTATTGAGTATACATATATCTGAAATTCAGTAGTAATGTCTTGGCTTGATACCTCTATTTGGGAATGGTCAGCCTAAAGGTGCTATTTAAAAGTCATTTAGACTAACTGAGATCACCAAGGGAGTAGGTATAGATAGAGTAGGGAAGAGGACTAAGATCTGAACTAGTTTTCCAGTGTTAGCAGATCATGTGAGAGAGGAGAGTCTACCAAAAGATTCTGAAAAATGTGACCAGTAAGGAAGGAGAAAAATCAAGAGAATACAATGTCTTAGAGTCCCAGCAATGAAGAATTTCCAGTGGAAGGGAATGATAGACTGTCAAATGCCATTGATAAGTCAAATAGGTTAAAACTGAGAAATGTCCATTGGATTTAGTAATGGAGAAGTCATTGTCAGGTTGACCTTTAACTTCTCTTCAACTCCTGGCCTTTCCAAAACAAAAATTAAGATATTAAATATGACATCAGGATAATAGGCATAAGCCATAACTGTCTAGGCAAAACTTGACAAAAGCTCACCCTAGTCATTAGTGACCTTTAAAAGTACATTTCATTCCCCTTTATAAAATGTTTCTTCTTTTTTCTTGAATTCACTGTAGTCAGGATTTTGTATCACAATACACAGAAATTAATCCATTTTGTGATTGTTTATCCTGGAAAGTGTCTTCTGGACAAAAACAAACAAACAAACAAATACACACTGAATGCTGGAATTATATTTCCTTTGTTTTCTGATGGATTTTAGTCAGTAAATTGCTTATGTTTAAATACATGTGTATATATGCGTACATATAAGTGCGAGTGCTTTTGTGTCAATCAGTGCTTTTTACTACTTCAATTGTGAATGTTGGTCTGATTTTATTTAGATAGGGTAAACGAATTTTTCTTATTAAGACACTAAGAGTAAATAATTTTTACTTTGAAGACCATATGTTCACTTTCATAATTATACAACTCTCACTGCAGCACAAAAGTAGCCATAGACAATAAGTAAATGGAATTAGTATGGCTTTATTCTGATATAATTTTAGTGTGGGTTATGAAATATGAATTTCACATAATTTTTTCATGCTTTTTAAAATTTAGCTTTCTATATTGAGATAATTAAAAAGATTCCTATGAAATTATAAGAAATAATATAGAAAAATCCATGTACTATTTACCCAGTTTTCCTCAATGGTAACATCTTGAAAAACTGTGGTGCAATATCACAGAAAGAATATTGACACCTTACTTGCAAGGTGTAGAACATTTTCATTACCATAAGGAACTCCTCATGTTCCTCTTTTTTATATCCACACCCACTTCCCTCCCAATCCTATCCCCTCCTTAATCTCCCTGGTAACTACTAATCTGTCTCCATTTCTGTAACTCTGTCCTTTAAAAAATGTTATATAAATGGAATCAAACAAGAAGTAACCTTTGGAGTTGGACTTTTCAGTTGGCATAATGATCTGGAGATTCAATTGAGCATTGATAGTTAAACCTGTTTTAGCCAGTTTTCTTTGATGGCTCTTCAGGAGGAGAAAAGATTGTGCCACCTCTTGCCTGCCAAGTGAAAGTGGAAGTCCAGGCTTGCCACATGGCCTGCACTGGTAGCTGGGATGGAGGTGTGGGCTCCTTTTTACTCTTGGGAGAGGATGAGTATTCTGGCTCCCCACATGGCTTCCTCAATGGAGATTGCCTCATTACCCCTGAGAGATGGTGAAAGTCCTGATTCTTGACTGTGTTTCTACTGATACCACTCATTAGGGAAAGGAAGGGGCATCTCATTATTCTTGGTTTGGGTGGATGTTTAGATTGTTGATACTCAGGGGCACTGACTTGGAAACTTCCTCCAAAGTTTTGGCTCTGTGTGAGTCTCAGGTGAGTTCTCTCTGCTGTCTCTGGCTAAGGTAAAATGTCTACATACTAGTATTTCTCTTGTTTCATCCTTTAAACAACCCAGGTGCAGTGTGGGCATAGGAATGGGGACATCAAGTTGTAGACTTCCCCTTACCTCTGTGGGGACTCTTGGTGTGTTTAAATTTTTTTTTTCTTTCCAGAAGCTCTGTATTCTGTAGTGGGAAGGGCTTACCATGTTCTCCTTGGATCTAACGCTGGAAGCAAAGGTCAGTGTTCTATTTCTACAAGTTGATTGATTATCCTCACATTTTAATACATATATTCATTCTATTTTTCTAATAATGTCTAAAACTTTGCAGTGTTTCCATTATCCTCCCAAAGAATTTAAGAAATGTAGCATGATTTTATCTTTCTGATACCCTCTAATCCATCTTCCACATATATTTGTCATTGAGTATATAATTTCTATTTATTCTGTTGTTTTAAATTTACATTTTATAAATCATACATATACAAATAATCAAATAATTTTATAAGACTTACAAGCAAAATAACAGTTTCCAATTTCCAAAGTCTATTCCTTAGAGTCAACTATTTCAACATTTTTCACAATTTCTCCTCATATTGCCCCCTACCTTAAAAACCAAAAAAACCTAAAAACTCGATGGCCTTCTGTTTATTTCCTTCCTTCTGAGGAAGATGTAACTTTCTGAAATAATTATTCTGAATATTTTCATGTATACACACACACATGCACACACACACACACACACACACACACACACAATTTCTTTTGATATATTCCAAGGGAGTCTAGCACAGTTTTGGATTAAGTCAGCATTTGATATTTATATGGTTTCATTCAATGTGAATCTCTTATTTCCCAAATCCCATGACATCTTTTTTTGGTTTATTTTTTCATAACTGTGATGAGTCTTTCTAGTGTAAATTGAAAAATGTAGGACCCCTTATTCAAATTTTGGACAGGGACAGCAGACTAATAAACCAAGCACAAAACCCTTAAGATCCTGAGGCCCTTGCTGAACCCAAGGTGCTGACTGCATAGTTGCACACCCATAGACTGCATAGATTGCTCTGTTCTTAGGTTTGGGGAATTATAATATAAAAAATATTTATCCCAATGCTATTTCTACTGGGGGAACAAATACAAATGTGACCTGAAACATTATTTTGTGGGAGGGGATGATTTACTGTTTCTTGTGCCCGTGATTCTACATCTATGGTACCTCACCTCTCAATACTGCTTTAATTGTGACACATAATAAACACAGTGTGGTAAAAGAGCAGGATAGATAAATTGACAGATGGAATTTGGGATTTTGATATGCAGTTGTGGTGGTATGAGATAGCAGTGGGGAAAAGAGAGATTGTCCAACAAATGGAGCTAGAGAAAAAGCATTTCCACATGGAAAGAGTAATAATGATTACTTTGTGCAAAAATCAACTCCAGATCAATTAAAGATTTCCATATCAAATCAAAAATTTAAAATATCTTCTATAGAATATAGGATTTTATTTTTAAAAATCTTTGGGCAGGTACAGTTTCTTAAACAATTCACAAATAAGTATTAGCTATTAAAAAACTTGAAAAATTTACTATAGTGAAAGGAAGGGTTTGGGGCTATATTAAAAGCCAACCTAAAGAATCAAATGACATGTAACAAAGTAGGAGAAAATATTTATAATATCCACTAACAGAATCAACAATATACAAAATAATATCCCCTTCAGTGAGAAGAGGACAAGTAACCCAATAGAAAAATAGATAAGAGGAGTGAGCAGGCATACTAAAGAAGAAGAAATACATATATAAAATAAAATAAAAATTGCATTCTCTTTAGTAGTCATGGAAATACACATTAAAACAGTGAGATTTTATTTTATGCCTATCTTTTTGAGAAAGTCTGAACATACCAATACATTAAAAAAACCAAAAAGCAAAATCCTCTGTGCATTGCTGCTGAGAGTGTAAATTGCTTTAGCTGCTAGAAAATGGTTTGGATTTGTATCCCCAAATTGAACTTTTATATATTTTCCAATATACCATTCATGTATAAATTTATTCCCCAAAGGAACTCTTTTTTGCACTTGTACAAAACAAGCCTAGTGCTTATCAAAGGGAATGGATGATTAAACTGTGGTGACTAAATTCAACCAATGGAATTTTATATAGCACTAAAAGCAAATTAATGGTAAAGCTATGTGGCAAAGTGGATCAATTATAGCAGTAAGTAAAAAAAAATTAAGTCCCCTCAAATTATATACAGACTGAAACTCTCTTTATAAATTTTAAAGCAATGAAATATACCCATTTATGCACTTGCATTCTTTCTGAGTGTACAAAAATACAAATCAAAGCTATATAAAACTGGAAGAAAGGGAAGGATGACCAACGATACCTGATGAAAACAGATTCAGGTGGATGGTTACGTGACTAGAGGAGACAGGATAGGCAAACCAAATGGTTACAGGTAATTTATTGACCAAGTTCTAAATTGTATAAATAAAATACCATGCATGAACTATGATGAGAACAAGTTGTGATCCAAAGATTATGATTAATCCAATTCTGTGTTTCTGAGATCTATAAAATAAAATGTTCTCCAAATGAGGATTTCCTAAAACTTTTATCTTCTTCATTTTAAAAATAGTGCATAAAAAAATTATGAGACCTCACCTGGCTAATTGATGTTCACTGAGAGGAAAGATCTTGTGCAGTGGGATGAAGAGAACACACATAATGTGTTTGATGTTTACAGCGATATAAGCAATGTGTGCAGATTCTGAAGGAAGCCTATGTACTGTACAACTCACAGACGTGGTAGTGATCTCAGAAGTTGTTTGTAAGGATAAGATGTTTAATGGTGTCATGATCTACACATGAATTCAGTCCAGTACCTCACATTGGTGCTCATGTCTTAGCTATAAGTCCCAGTTTTTAATAGAGCCTCTAAGATTCTACCGCAAACTGGCCACTATTGCGACCAGAAGCATTGTTCTACAGCAGGGGTCAGCAAACACTTTTCTGTAAAGGGTTACATAGTAAATATTTTAGTCTTTCTTTTTTTAGAAGTTTTTACTGGTGCATTACAATTATACATAATAGTCGGATTCATTGTGATATATTCGTATACACGTACAATATAATTTGATCAATTTCATTCCCCAGTACCTCTCTTTTCACTCCCCTTTCCCCGATCTCCTTCCTTTTCCAACTATTCACAACTGTATAGTTGTGAAACAGCCATAGACAAAATTAAAATGGTTGAATGTGGCTGTGTTCCAATAAAACTTTTAATTGCAAAAACAGATGCCAAGCCAGATTTGGCCCTATTTTATATTATCCATCTGTGGATTGACCTGACACCTGTTTTATTCTATCCATCCAAAGTTGGACTCTATACCTTATGTTGGGGGAATGAGAATTCAACATTCTTGCCAGCATGGTGAGATGGTCTTCAGCATATACCCTGGGGTTTAGGAATTCTTCCTCTTCCAATGAGGAAGAACAGAGCCCCATGATCCACTGAAGGAATCTCTACAATGGAATTATCATAAAGTGATATTATCTCCCTAGTTAGCAAATTTGAGATGAGGATTTGAAGGAAAATAAACAATAAAAGGATTTGAAAGAGTCTCAGTTTTCTTTGGGGAGTGAGATTCAGGAGTGCTTTTAGAACCCAGGATACCTTTCTGAGCATGATGTACACCCTGTCTGTGTACACTTTCACTGCTTTTGTATTTATAAGTTTGAACCAGTTTGAAAACAGTAATAGCCTTTATTTTACCAGTTACTCATTCAGAAGTTCTTTTAGGTAAGTTTTGGAGTTCATTGGTGGTCTTTGGACATTACTTTCTTCATTCTGTTTTTTAGAATGAATAACAAGCCCACTTTTGCAGTGACTGTACAAACACACACACACACACACACACACACACACACACGTGCACATGTACTTAAAAGGGAAGCCTAATAATCTTCATAGTCTGCTTCCCTGATTCACATGCTTACTGGAACTTTTGACAGATTATAGAACAGTGCCTTCAACATGATACTGACAGAGGTGTATACACATGTCTTTGGGTGTGCCATTGTATATGGTAAGATATTATTGTAAAAAATCACATTGAATATTGGGAACAAAGCAAAAGTCAACAGTGATATGTTAAAGGATTCTTTGTTGCACTGTCCTGAGGAAAGAATGATGACCTTGGGTAGAGATTTATTCAAAGAGGAAGCATTGTTTTTGATTTTAAAAAAAAAAGAGGTAGCTGATAGAAACTAAGAAACAGGAGAATTCATTGTTTATGACCAATGGGCAGTTGTCAGCACTTTAAAAATGATTTAATAATGGTTATTAAATCTATTCGTCCTACAATAAAAATTGTTTCAGTGTATTTTGAGCAAGCCCCTCAGAGGGGAAAACACTTGTCAGAATAACTGAGGCACTAGAAAAAATAATCTGGTGCCCTAATTACTGGGAACCCTTAGAGTTTCCATAGAGTTTTTTAGTCATTTCCCTCATGGAAAGCCTTCTGAAAAACTTCTGTCAATAAATCCTTGAGGTATCTCCCAAATATATTCTGAATGTGTTCAGATCTCTTTATCGCCAGTGCCACAATCCTCATCCAAACTATCGACAATCTCTTCTCTGAACCTTTCCAGTAGCTTTCTGGCATTGTACTTCCTTCTGTTAGACTGCCCTTTCTCTCCCTGGCACTATGTAAACACAAATTTGGTCAAGTCATTTTCCTGTTTTGTACCATCCGGGGGCTTCTCATTTCCAACAGAGTATAGTCTAAACTCCTCACTGGCTTAAGTGTTGTTTTGGATCTGGCTCTGCTTAGTGCTCCAACTTGTCCCTGTTCCCCTCACTGAGTCGAGCTCACATTTCTGCACCTATGTCAGTCTTCAAATATGTAATGCTAGTTTTCTCCTGCCCTGGGGATTTTTGCACTTGCTGTTCCCCATGCTTGGGTAGCTTTGTCTCTAGATACTTACACAGTTGCTTCTTGTTACACTTTGAATTTCCATTTTAAGCATTATCTCCTCAGAGCCTGTCAAGACCATTCCCCACAACATTGACCCCTGGGCGCTTTGAATCCCATCACTCTGTTTGGTTTTCTTTAGAGTGCTTGCACCTTCCTGAAGTTATTTTTGTTAAATTGATGACCCTGAGGGAAGGTGAAATGGAGAAAGGGGTAGGCAGCAGTGGGGATGTCAGTTATAGGGCAGGGGTACGTCTGGAAAGAGGCAATGTGATTATATCTTCTTTTGGGAAAAGATGGACTAAATAATCAAGTCCCATGTTTTTAAAGGAATATGGTTCTCCAAGGCTTTGAATATTCTAAAAATTTATAAAAATTACAACAAAAGGAAGGAAGAGAACATGCAGTTCTCTGCAAAATTATTTTAAGACTCCTATTTGTTTGCTAATTAAATATGAACTACAGAGAGGTAGCTCCGTCTAATGTTCTTAAGGTGAACTGACCCCCTGCCCTTCTGCTTATCAGCTGTGTGATCTTAGACTAAAGCCTCTCCGCATTTCTGCATTCTCATTTGTAAAAGTGGGGTAATTATAGTAGTCATCTATTTGTAAATGTATTGGGGGGATAAAAGTATGTAGTTAATATACCTATGCTATTGGAATGGCCTGTGGCACATAAGAAAATATTTATGAATGTCTTCTTTTATGCTTTAGATCTAGGAATTTTCCCTGAAAAGTTCCTGTTTTGAAGGTATGATCTCCAATACGTCAAGGTCAGAGGTGGGACTTTGAGACAGTGATTAGGGCTCTGACTTCATTAGTAGATTAATCCATTTGATGGTTAAATAATTTGAATGGACTATTGAATAGTAACTAGGCAGGTAGATGTGACTAAAAGAGTGGGTCACTGGGGGTATGATCTTGGATTATATCCTCGCTCTTCCTCCCCAGCTTCCCAGCTGCCATGAGCACAGCAATTTTCTCTGCCGCCCTCTTCTACCAGAGTCCTGCCTTGCCTCAGGCCTGGGTGATGGAGTTGGATGACCAGGGACTGAGACCTCTGAAACTGAGCCAAAATGAACTTTTCTTTCTCTAAGTTGTTCTCATCAGGTATTTTTGTCAGAGCAATGAAAAGCTGACAAACACACATTATCTATCACACAGCACAGAAAACAGCTCTATCCCTTGGTTTCTCTTAAGAGAAGTGAAAGGTTGGAATTTCTGTTTCTACTCTGGATAAGGTGATAGGAGGGATCGAGGACTTTTGAAGCAGTTTCCCAGTTTTGTCCACAAAACTTCACAATGAACAGCCATTTTTGTATTTCTTCTTCTGGAAACAATGAAGGAGACCTCACCAACAGTTGCTGAGGAGTGGTGTGGTGCAAGTATGTCATGTCCACCACCCAGTTGTGCCAAGGTTGCAGAAAGGTTGCAGAAAGATAGGTTGCAGAAAGGCAAAAAAAAAAAGAAAAAAAGAAAAAAAAAAGTATCCAGAGATGGCTTGTGATACATATGATGTATTGGGGAAAGCTTACAAGAATCAGTGACTGCTTCAAGAAGAGATTAGTGCCAACAGACTGAACAGATAGCACTTCCATCCCTCACTGTTCTTTGCCAAGTAGCTGCTCCTCTCCCTCACCGTGTTTAAGCCAGTGGCTGCTGCCTGGATGAGTGATATATCCTTTCCATATAGTGCCTTCAGATCCATCTCAAACACCTCTGAGGAAGGGGCTTTATATGGTAGACTGGAAAAGGAGTATGTCATCAGAATTAGCTTTCTTGGGATGCCGTATGATCAGCATCCCAAGAAGCAACTTTCTTAATGTATGCAAGAAAGTAGCTTACTATAGATAACACTAATTCGCCCTAGTTCCCAGTGTGCCAAAGCAAAAGTAGTGTCCTTCAAGATAATAACTATCTGGACATTGTTCCCTTAACTTGGCTACATTTTTAGGAATGAAAGGGGCGTTCAGGAACGTGGTATTCTACTGTCCCCTTTTTCTCTAGAGATGATATGAAGTAACAGCTGAGAAATACTATGAAGGACTATAGAAAAATGTTGTACCTGATTTGATTAAGTAGACACACACTTCACTCCCACAGCATCTAAATGTATTCATTAAATAGATGTAGCAAAGTGGAAGAATTCCCTGTTATTTTTTTGTTGACTTGTTTATTTCCTTTCTTCAATCAGAACAGACAAAATTGATGAGAAGGAATCTAGACTGTTTTGGTTATTATAATATCTATAGCATCTAGAAAAGTATTTGACACAGAGTAAGCACTCATCGGATGTTTGTTGAATGAATAATCTCAGCAACCCTTCCAGGTAGGTGTCATAAATATCCCCTGGTATAAATTTAAAAACTGAGACTAATTATCTTTTCCAAGATCACATGTAGTCACTGTTGGAGCTGGTTTCAACCAGTGCTTTTAAATATCCCATAACATCATATCATGTTTTCCTTTTAAGATATTGATCTGTCATTTTCATTTTCATTGTATCCTAAATTTCTCCCAGATATGAACAGCTGATTGCCTGACACAGCCCCTACTTTTTCACTCATCCAATCCAGCTAGCAAATTGGTAAGGGAATAATCTATAAATATGTGGATTTTTTTCACATCATTCTGTTAAAAATGTCAAGTGATGTCCTGTGGAAATGAATATTCCTGCCTACATCAACCCTGTACTCCCATATTTATTCCTGTTTTGGTGTTATCTTTCCTGGTTATTCAGCTACACTCATCTCTCTCTCCATATATACACATCTTAATTTACTAAGTGAATAATTTTTTGATTCAGGAGAGTTTTTAAAGTCTTCTTAATCACAGAAGAAAAAAAATTCAGTCACCAAAGTTAGATATGGACAAAGTCCACATAAGAGTTAACTTTAAAAAAAAAAAAAAAAATACCCAGAGCAAAACAGTAAGGAGGAGCCTCTGGCTCCAAGTGACTGATCTTGGAACCTGTTTCCAAGATTATAACCTGGTTTATGCAGCTCTCAGAGCCAAAGAAACTTTACCAAAGGATTAAAACTTATGTAAACAAAGATTCCTTTATTTACAACTCTGCTTCTACTTCTCTGAAGACCAAGAAGCTCCAGCTTACATATTTGCAGTGGTTTATTTGTACTCGTTACATACTGTGTAATTTTTAAAGAATTTTCTTATCTTACAAAATAGAAGCAACAGTGAGCAGAGGTACTGGTGCATGTTAAGGTAAAAAAATGTTCATTTACTTGGGTTGTTGTGGGTTGCAATCCTGTCACTTATGCTTGGAAAAATATAAGGTAGACTTTAATATGTAACTAAAAATTGAAGATTCTTTGGGTTTTCTGGTTTCATTATCTATACTTTCCTGATAGCATTGGCAACTCTATTTAATTCAGAATTCACTCACGTAATAACAATAATATTGTTAATAGAGAAATATAGAGATAGATACTTTGAGTTTTTAAATATGTAGTTACAATTGGTTTGTAGTATTAAAAGTGAGCCTAAATAATTCTTGATAACATTGTTTACTTCCTACTTTGTCACTAGCCTGAAAGGACCCCCTTTGTGTATTCGTTACTTCCCATTCATACTTCAAATTCTGATCAAGTGCACTTTCTTCACATCTCTTCCTCCTTTGAAATCCTAGTGCATTTTTAGTTATCTATACTTCATGTGTATACACACTTTGTTGGAGTCTTCATTCAAAATTGAAAAATGAGAACATAGTTATTTTTTAAAAACCCAATTATATGAAGCATAAAAAGAAAGAAGTCAATTTGGTACATATCTTTTTGTATTTCTTTCTATACTCCTGAAAAACATAAAAAACAAATATATGTAATTGTATACATATGTTCCTCTCTACTTTTATTCACAAGCATAGGATCATCCTTATATACATGACTTGTTGCTATAGTCACTTAATTCTGTTCTATGGCAATCTCTTTAGGTCAGTATGTATACCTAAACCATGCTTGGTCCATCAGTCTTTTTTTTTTTTTTTTTTTTTTTCTGTTGCGGTGCTGGGGATTGAACACAGGGCCTTTTAGCTTGCCAGGCAAGCGCTTTACCAACTGAGCTATATCCCCAGCCCTGGTCCATCTGTCTTTAAAGAGCAACACCCATTTCTGCAGAATAGATTTCTAAAAATAGAATCACAGAAGCACTATCTGCCCTAATTCATGAGTCCACTGTGTTATTTTGAATTGCATTTTCTTGACAACTAATAAGATTTAGCATATTTTATAAAAATATTTTCATTCATTTGCATGTTTCCCTTTTATAAAGGCCTGGTTCATACATTTTAGCCACATTTATTTTTTTTTTTAATTTTCAGTTCGTAAGTCCTTTTCACATTAGAGTTATAAACATTGCCTTCCATATATGTTGCAAACATTTTTTCCATGACTTTTTAAAATTCTACTTGTTTTTTTTCCTTTTATGTGATATATATTACTACATAGTAGACTCTAAACTTTATTCCACTATAGTTTCTTGGTTGTACTTTCTTTTTTCTGTTTTATTCTTTTAAAAGAAAGTTTTCCTCATTCTACCATTTTCCTAATTAAAAAAAAATTTAATTTTTAAAATTAAAGTCTTTAATCCCTTACTATTTCCATTTTTGAATGTGGTGCCAGGAAGGACTATCACTTTTCTTTTTCTTGCTAGATGGACATCTATTTATGATATGATCATTTATTGAATAAGCTGTATTTCCCACTGAACTATTATTATTTATCATACATTTTCATTTATAATGATGCCAGTTATGGACTTAGTTTTGTGTCAGCACCTTGTCTGTTTGTGCTCATAACATGCTGTTTGTTTTAATTAGATTAGTGTTAGAGAGTTTTCATACCTCCTATGTAGGCAGTGCCTAACATCTTTTTCAGTTTTTTAGGCAATTTAATATGTATTACATATTTATTCTTTCATATAAAATTTAAAATGACATTATTTAATTTTAAAGGAAACCCTACATTAATGCCTATCATGATTAAAATTGTACTCTATATTTACTTAAGAAAGATAAAGATATTAGTTTTTTTTTGTAAACTAAGCATGGAAATCTAAAATTTTTTTCAGAGTGTCCATCAATATAAAATTTTCCTTTCTTCTTTCTATAATCACTGCACATTTTTTTCAGTTTTCCAGGTGTTTTATAGTTTATTATTGTGAATGGGATTTTATTTTAATTTCACTATGATACTATCTTAGTTTTGTATATTTATTTTACATCATGTCACTATGTTAAATCCTTTTCTGAGCTATAATATTTTACAAACATTTTTGTTTTGTAAATATTAATAATCATCTGCAATTAAAGAAATTTTGTTTTTTAATTTATAATGCACATTTATTTCATTTTCTTGTCCTAATTAGCTGAAAATACCAAAACAGTGCTGTATAATAATTATATTGGCAGGCAAATATTTATTTGCTCCTGTTTTTAATGTGACTGGATTACTTATTTCACAGGACATTTATGGTGCTTAGTAAATTCTCTGCTATGTTACTGCCATCGTCTTCCTCCCAAGATAGGAGCAATTTCTAGCATATTAGTAGAGGAATTGTTATTTGATGTGAACCAATCTTTTCAGCCAGTAAATATCAGGGGCCTGAGGGTACAACTTATTCTCAGGTATTAGAAATATCCAACTATTTGAAGAAAAAAATTATGTTATCCTTGTCTCTTGCTGGGATAATTTACAGTTCCCCAGGAACAGTATTCTAAGTACTTTTTTCTCCTTTGTTCAGAATTGAATTTGTAGAGGTGGCCAAGCCACCTTGTTCAGGGACAGCTTGCTCTAGTTGTAGTTTGTCTCCCTGAAGGAAGGTAATAATAATAATTTGTGTTTTTGCTGAGCCACTAAGATAAACTAATCAAAAAGGGAAGGAGAATTCCTGTAGACTCACTCAGACAGAACTGCTTCAAAAGTTCCTAAAGATTGCTTCACTAGGTTTTGAAGCATTGTCCTGTGCAGCAGTTTCTGCTTCTCCCTTGAAATGGACTAGTAACTGATCTGGAGAGAGGGCTACCACCTTTAGAAGCCCTAGACTCATCTTTTTCTATGATTACTGAGCAACTATTGAGTATGGCTGTGTTCTATTTACTGTTTCATAGATATGAGGTTCATTATCATTTCCTATTATTTCAAAGATGTAAGCACTAAGAAATACTATTACCATGCAGATGTAGTAGAGGGAAGGAATTTTATTATAGTAATGTCATTTGGATATTTGAACTCTTCACAGTTGTATTAGAAAATCAAATAGTAATCAAAATCAAATGAAAAATCAATAGTAATCAAAAATTACTGTTGATTAACAACTTGCTTTTCATTCAAGTTCATTGAAAATCATCAAAATTCTTACAGAATTTGTTACTAATTTACTTTGTCGATTTCTGAGAAATCCCTATCAATTTTATCTAGACTTATAAAAGAATCACATCATACCTGTTTCTCTTTTACTTATTGGCACCTCATTTTTGAGGTCACACTTAGATGACACTAACTATAAACAGCAATGAACTGGGCATTTTCTATTGCAGGACTTTTTTCTATGAACTGAACAATGATGTTTTATCTTTGCCAAATATTAATTTTTTTATTCTGGCTGGTCTCTAAAAAGTTTAAAAGATCGTGACAGGTAGACAGAGAAAGAGCTTTTTGAAAACATCATATGTAGATTCATGAGAAATTTCTTTGTGATTGAAAATGGTTGAGTTTCTAATTATGGACTTAATAGAATGTGTGAGTCTATCATCCTCTGAACAGGAGTAATTTATCATCATCTTCTGAACAGGACTAATTTATTCTAAATAAAGGAAACTTGTTTTCTAAGATTGTCTTGTGGGATTTTTCTGTTCTTCATCTGTATGAAGTTGGCCACTAGTGCACAGGAAACTTCTAGAAAGCCTGGTCTCCTGAGATTCTTCCCCTAAGGAATAAATTCTTTGATAATAGTAGGGGAGAATGGAATGACTATATAGACATTTAAGATAGGTGAAAGTTAAACCTACCTTTTATAATATTGGAAAAGGAAATTATGCAAGAGGTGGTTGGGGAGAAGGACTAGCATGATGTCTAAAGTGGTACGTTTTCAGGTAGATTGGTGTTACAAGAGTCTGTGTGGGTGATGAAGAATTGGAAATGAATTCCTTATTCATGCCCATGTACTCACTGGAAAATTTTATGCATCCTAAATATTTCCTTACCTTGATTTGGAGAACACTGTTCTAGACCATCTATGAACTTGTGAAAAAGATGGGTAAAAACAGGTTTTATGAAAATGCTCATTGTTAGCATGTCTAACAAGTTGTATTGGTAGAGAAATGCTCTGGGGATAAAAGGGAAATATTTTTGGAAAGAGTTCTGCTGTGAGTCCCACTCCCATCTCCATGAGGAAGAGGGGGATTTCTCCATGCCCAGCAAGCATGACTCTAAGTTTGCTTTGAGTGCTTTATATTTGTCTTCTACAGATTGAGGCACACAGGGGACTGATGCTTAAGAAATGTAAAAACTAGCTGAATCCATCTGCCCTATGAACCAAGTAGGGCTGTATTTAGGAAGGAACTGTATTCAGTGAACTCTGGGTTAACTAGCGGTTGTTTGGGGTTATCCTAGATCTCAACTGAGTGTGTCATATGGAGCAGTGATGAGACCTTAATAGAAAGAGTTTAAAGGTGTATGTTGCTTAGCTAAAGTTGCAGGGAGAAATTGTGTAGGACCAGTCTGGAGATACATTTACCCTGACAGAGATGATGAATGAGGGGTGAGATCTCCAAACAATCCACACAAGTAGGAGAGAGAGAGAGAGAGAGAGAGAGAGAGAGAGAGAGAGAGAGAGAGATTGATTGATTTAAATAATCTGTAATCTGTCCTGGCTAAGGTAGGCAACGATGACATTTCCTGCTTCATTAAACCCTCCCCTATAAGTTGCAACTTCAGAGGAGATAGAGCAGCTTTGTTCCACTGTGGGGGAGGATCTCAGGATGAAGAGGGTGAGAGAAATGGGATGGAGAATAAAGAAACAACCTTGACCCTCTTTCCCAAGTGGAGGCTTTGGAGCTTCTGTAGTGGGAGAGAAGGAGCTTTAATTTCAATAAAGTGCAAAGTAAATTGGATACTTTAATCCAGAACTGTGCCTAATTTTGGAATACTAAAAGTGACTACAGGACTCTTTTCTTTTGAAAGTCAACATAAAGTAGTGTGTCATGTCTGATATTTCATTTCATTTTAGAAAAGGAACTAGTGCTATAAAATGAAGTTGATATGCAATGGAGGGAGAAGAATAAGACTATTTTCTAATGTCACCACATAAACTCCATTTGTTCAAGGTGGTTGCACTTGCAGTCCATTTCTAATATAAATACTGCTTGGAGCACAAAAGTGGATTATTTCAACTTCAAAGTATTTTTAAATAACACATCTCTCTTAGGGATTATGGTTTTTCCTTCCTGTAATTCTCCCTTCACTTCAGCATCCCATTGCTAGTTTTCCAGCTTATACATAAATATTTTGCAGTTCCACCTAGAGACGTTTTTATGAAGCATGGGAATAGATTTGGTTTCAGAGGCATGGGTAAGGACAGGCAAAACATTTGAGTCAAATTTGGGCTACTCTGTATTTTTAAAGTAGAACTTTTTGTTTATAATAATGATACTCAAAATCTTTCAAAAGTTATTTATTTATTATAAGGCAGGGAATACATGGGATTATATGTCCCACATTTGAAATTAGGATAGAAGGTAGAAAATATCTTAGGGATTTCTTAATATAGCAGCTTAGAGAAGGAACAAAGACAAGACAGAGCTCAAATTGACAAAATTTTCAGTTATTTTGCCTAGCAGAAGGAGCTGCCAATTATTAAAACTTATAATATGTCAGGTTCTCTGAGAAGCACTTGGCATTATTTATTTAATTTTTAAAATTATTTGTCATGTGAATATTTAATCTTTTAGGGATCTGACAAGATATTTAGCCACCTCTTGTTTGAGTCAGTTCTAGGAAGCCCAGTGAGATCTACCTAGATGGTTCCTTAGTAATCCCTAAAGCATCAGGGATATTAGGTTTTTTGGGCATATGAATAAGGATTAAATCAGATGTGTCAATTTTTGTATGCTCCTTGACCCTGAACATTTCTTTATGTGATTAAAAATTTCTATAAAATTCTAATTACACATAGTTTGGTAATATGTGCACCAGTGTTCATTGATATTGCACATATATATACCTATATTTTGTCTTGCACATTATACATTTTTATAGTAACAACCTGTGATTTCATCCACTTTTTAAAGAATATAATATGATAATCCTGTTGCAAGAGGATAAATTTTATTTGTGTTTTAACATGGTTAAAAATAGCATATGAAGAAATGCTGTGAAAAGCCCTTTGGAAGACCTCATTTTGGGCAAAGGAACTGAATAGGTCCTTCACAGAAAAAATACAATTGGTCAACAAATATGTGAAAAAATGTTCAACATCTCTAGCAATTACAGAAATGCAAATTAAAAGTGGGATAAGATTTCATCTTACTCCAGTCAAATGACAATTTTCATGAATACAAGTAACAACAAGTGTTGGTAAGGATGTGGGGGAAAAGGTACACTCTTATATTGCTGTTGGGAATGCAAATTGGTGCAACCACTCTGGAAAGCAGTACAGAGATTCCTCAGAAAACTTGGAATGGAACCATTTGACCCAGTTATCTCACTCCTCTGTATATACCCAAAGGACTTAAAATCAGCATACTACAGTGATGTGACCACATCAATATTTATAATAGATCAGTTCACAATAGCTGAACTATGCAACCAACCTAGGTGTCCTTCAACAGATAAACGAATAAAAAAAATGGTACACATACACAATGGAATATTACTCAACCATAAAGAAGAAAGAAATGATGGCATTTGCCAGTAAATAGATGGAACTGGAGACTATCACACTCAGTGAAATAAGACAATCCCCAAAAACAAAGGCGAATGTTCCTCTGATAATGTAGATGCTAATTTGCAATAAGTGGTGGAGTGGGAGAAGGAAGAATAGAAGTTCACTGAATTAGTCAAAGGAGAATGAAGGGAAGGGAGGGAGCATGGGGATAGGAAAGACCATTTAATGAATTGGACTTAACTTGCCTATGAACCATATATGAATATGAATATATGACCAGTGTAACTTTACATCATGTACAACCACAAAAATGGGAAGTTATGCTCCATGTATGTATATGCCAAAGTACATCCTACTGTCATGTATAACTAAAAAGAACAATAAATTTTTATTAAAAAATTTAAAAAATAAAAAAATCTTTAAATTGCAAAAACAAAACAAAAACAAACACTAAAAAACAAGAGACCTCATTTTAAGAAAACAGATTGCTTCTTGTCCCATCCATTTTCTTTCTTTTATCTCTGTGTGGATATGTGTGTGTGTGTATGTGTATAATTTCCAAGTGGCACTTATGTCATTTCTGATTTATGTGCTTCTATTTTTTTTATTACAAATCTTGGTATTAAAACTCACGCTTAATGAGGCTAATTGTTTTGGCTACCTAATATTTAAGTTCACTTTGAACTATAATTTCAGCAATATTTTCATGAACATATCTTTGATTTTGGTGTAATATCTTTTGTTATGTTTATATGAAGAATCAATTGTTTATGTACAAAAGAAGAGCTTACAGGTCAGACTGTACTCTGAGTTTCTGTGCTCCAGGTGGGACACTGATCACTTGTTAATCTGTAAGCCAATTTGGATGCTAGCTTCTTATTAGGTCTTACCTGCATAAAATTATGGTGACCTTTGCAGTTATTTATAGAGGCTACCTTAAGTTTTAAAATACTAAGGAAAAGATTACGATTAGGTCATAATCATACTGAACTTTTCTGAGGCAATATTTCAAATAAAAACATATGATGAAATGTAACCATAATGATAACTATTTTTTAATGAGTAGACATTACATCCTGATGCCTTCCTGTATTACAGATGGAAAAACCATTTGTGTCGGATCACTGAGCTTGGTCACAGTGACCAAGCTCATTTTTGGTGGTAGAGCAGTGCATTATCCATTTGAAGTGATCTGGCTCCTAAACTCAAATGTGCCCAAAGGACAACATGTACTAGAGATGTGTGGTATATTAAAGAGCCTCAGTACATTATGTCTTAGAATAGCCATTTTTAAGCATTCATTGGATTGTTGTATTTTGGTGTTTACAATGAGAAGGCACAAGAGGGTCTTGCTATATTTGAATGTACTCTAGAAAAGGAATCCTACTCCTGCAGCATTTCACAAGTCATGGCTATTAGAATCTCCCAAACATCTTGACCTGTAGGTTTACTTTTTTCTTATTTTTTACTCAGATGTTTGAGAATCAAGGTGGGGCCAAATGCAAAAGTTGTTGAGTGGTGTGTGTGTGTGTGTGTATATATATATATGTGTGTGTGTGTGTGCGTGTGTGTATGTGTATTATATTTAATATATTATATATCATATTTAATATATTATAACTTAATATAATATATTATATTCTATATATATATATGTATTTAATCATTTCATTATTTTGGTCAATGCCATAATATCCCAGAATTTCGGTTAATCATAATCAGCTAAAATTTACCAAGTGTTTTATTGTCAGTTGTTATTACATACTAAGTGCTTTTTCCTGCATTATTTTTTGTCATTATATCTCTGCAAGACATCTATTTTTTCCATATGTAAATTTGGGGAATTGAAGCTAAGAAAAGTCAGGAAATACATACAAAGTTTTGCCAACAACCAGGATCCTAACAAAGATCTGCCTGATTCCCAAAGCACTGTCTTTTTCACTGTACCATTGACCTTACTTATAGTAGTTTTCAGTGTCCTGTTGAGTGTTTACTCTTTAACATCTCCATAGGAAATCCTGATTTTATTTTAACATTATGCAAGTTGAATACATTTAGACAGTAAATCTGGTATAGACAAATACAAATTACAAAGTCAAAATCAGATAAAGCTCTAAAAACTTAGGTTGGATTTCCAGGAGTCGAAGGGTGTAGTCCTGTTTCCTTACCTCTTTTACTTTTCAGTGGCATTTCTGCAGGAGGGGTTCTCAAAAAAAGAGGGTTCCTTAGGCACTTCCTAAGAATCAGTCTGAGGAAGACTGAGGAGGTTTCAGAGAAACAAATTTGCTTCTATTGTCTTGCTCCTTTTCCTGTCTTATGCTGCCAGCCTTCTCTTCCCCAACCCCCAGATTAACATTTTAGGATCTTCTAGACCAGATTAGGAGAGGGGCTTTAAATCCCAATCATACCTAGTCATCTGAAAGAAACTGATTGCCAATGTCTGAGGCCAGAAATCTGACCAGAGGTCTCATAAGGTAAAAAACTCTTTCATGCCTTTTTCTTCTGTTTTTTCTCCTTTTTCTTTTCCTTGCTGTTCACCGCTACTCTTCCTCCATCACTTTTCTTTTACCAGGTGCCTATCACATTCCCTTAGGGCTTTGCTCTTAGCAGCATGTTAACAAACTTCAACATTAGTTGACAGGAATTTCTCCTTCAAGAGAGATTTGTCTTTTAGTCAGGGACCCCTGAAACTAAAAAGTCCTATGATACACCAGAATGAATTTCAAATTCTAGAACATTGTGGGAGTTGATTCTGGGCAGGGTTTCTGCTCAGGAGTTGTTGCTTGATCAGATTATTTGTGTTTATGAAAGTAGTGGCAGATGTTCAATAGAATGAAGTGAATTATCACAAATCAGAGCACAATTTTGTCACGGTTATTAGCTGTAGGGGAACATAGGCTTCAAGTCTTCAGGTAAACTCATACTAATTAATCAGTAGTTCAGTTCCAGAAATGTTTTCTCCATGTGTTTAAAGGATGATCAGGGAATTATGCCCATGAAGATGAATAGTGTTTCTTAATCTAAGTGTTCACATTTCTTATGGATTTAATTTTCCTTTTTATAATGCCCATTCATGATTTCAACATTAAAAGTGTTCAGTTTATTAATATTTTGTTTGTTATATGTGTGGTAAGATTTCTGGAAACTTAAACTCTATCCTTTTAGAATTTTAGAATTTCCTCCTACTCTCCGAATCTATTTACAAACCAGGTTAACTACCCAGATGTGTGGTTTCTGTTTTGTCTGCTATTTCTTTTTAAGGATTTATGTGCCTTTTACTGATCACAACCTTTGTTCTAAAGAACAAAAATAATGTTCTTACAGGGAAGAGGGTGGATTTTTAGAACCTGTATCTTGTATGGTTCTGTCAAAATTTTGTAATTCTAGATGCCATTGTGCAGTCCAAGTGACTTTGCATCATTTGGTTATTGGAGCAAGAAACAAATCCTATTTAAGATGTGGGTAGATTATTGTCATTATTCTATTTCATTATTTTTTTTTATTACTTCTCCACATTGTTTTGTATGCACTTACGTTACCTATCTTTATCCCTCTCCCCTTTTTTTTTTTTATCCTTTCTTTTTTTAAATCCTCCCAGTTAATAACAAAAGTACCCATGGTAATACCACACCATTCCTTTGTTCATGAAGTTGTAGTTGTCATGACTAAAATTGCTATAACTGATGGAACACCAAAAGCATGGCAGGTATTTTGCATATTTTATTTTATTCTTTAATAAAACTCTACAATCCCTGTGTAACAAAGGTCGCAAGATGCCATACTCTATCAAACTCATTCCACTGTATTAAATTTCTAAGTTATATTAAAGTTCACTTATTTATTTGTTTATTCATTATTCATGGAATACATTTATTCAACCAATGTGTACTGAGCACCTGTTTTGTGCAAATAATGAACTTATCTGCTGTGGGAATTACTGAGATAACACATACATTCCTGACCTTGGGTGTTTACAGGCCAAATGAGGAAATAACACCTATATGGTTATTATATGACCAAAACATAAGGTAGAAAATATTAATTTCTCTTAGGTAGTCTCAAAATGCAGCTACTAAACTAATATTAAATACAAAAGTAAGATAAATTGACATTTGATCAATGACTGAGTGAATGTTTGAAAAAAATGATATTGGAAGAATTATGCAGATAAAAGTCTATGTAAATTCAAAGGACAGCTGAACAGATCAGAATACATTCCACAGAGAATGTAGCATTTGAGGGGAACCTGGGTATAGATCTCAGAAGTGGGGAAAATCTTTAAAACTTTTTAAAAAATTTGTTCTTTTTAAATACACATGACAGTAGAGTATATTTTGACATATCATACATATATGGAATATAACTTATTCTAATTAGGATTCCATCCTTTGGTTGTACCTGATGTGGAGTTTCACTGGTGATGTATTCATATATGAACATAGGAAAGTTATGTGCAATTCATTCTACTGTCTTTCTCATACACATTTCCGCTCCCTTCCCTTCCTTCCTCTTTGTCAAATCTAATGAACTTCTCCCTGCCCCCAATGTTGAGTGTTAGCATCCACATTTCAAAGAGAACATACGACCTTTGATTTTTGGGGATTGGTTTATTTCACATAGCATGATAGTTTCCAGATCCATCAATTTACTGACAAAAGTCATAGAGTCTTTTTTTTTGGCTGAGTAATATCCATTGTGTATATATACCCCATTTTCTTTATCCATTCATCTGTTGAGCAGCACCTAGGTTGGTTCCATAGCTTAGCTACTGTGAATTGAGCTGCTACAAACATTGATGTGGCCGCATCACTGTAGTATGCTGATTACAAGTCCTTTGGGTATAAACTGAGGAGTGGGATAACTGGGTCAAATGGTTCCATTCCAAGTTTTCTGAAGAATCTCCATACTGCTTTCCAGAGTGGTTGCACCAATTTGTATTTCCAACAGCAATGAATAAATATACCTTTTCCTCTTTATCTTCTCCAATATTTATTGTTACTTGTATTGATAATTGCCATTCTGACTGGAGTAAAACTACACTGAGAAAGGATCTTTCAAGTGAGCAAATTGTATGAGCCAGGGCTTGGAGGTTGTTAAATTTCAGTATGAAATTGATATTTAACAAACAAGGGAAGCAGTAGTGATGCAGATGGAAATGTAGATTAAAGACCTGTGGGAAGGACCTTGGGGGATTAAGTATAGGATGTGGGCCAATTCACTCAGCAGTTTCCATAGAACTACAAAAGAAAGTTTTCCTAGTTGAGGATTAAAAGTCTCAATAGAAAACTGAACATAAAATCCCAGTTGGTTTTGTATTACCAGCAGTCGTTCAGTGCAGGAAATACTTAATAAATGTGCGAGAATGTTTTTCCTCCAACTTTCTCCAGTTGAAACTTAAAAAACAAAATAAAGCAAAGCAAAACTATCTCACATAGGGTAAAGATTGTTATTCTCAATTTCAGTTTTTTGCATTTTAAATAAATATTTTAGTTCCATTATTCTTTTGCCTGACCTATTTGTCCAGTTCCAAGACAATCTGAATTGGCATGGCCCAGGTAGGATAAACCACAATGAACAGTGGAAATCGAAGAAAAATGCTTTTGCTTGAGCATGATGTAGAAAAATGATCTGGAGAATTGGTCTGGACTGCAGGATCTGATTAACCTGAGTTTCAATCCTGAATCCATCCTTATTTATTGTATAACATTTACTGGTAGAAGTTAAGGAGTAAAAATGAGCTGACTGTTCCAGCACATTGTATTATAGGGTTTTGTAAGTATTAACAATTATGTATATGGATATACATGTGTATAAAGCACATATAAATGGTACTTAGAAGATAGGAACTATTTTCTTCTAATTGTTCTGATTTCTTGTTTTACTGAAAATATTTGTGATTTAGTTTATTCAGCTAAGAAGGAAGAAGACATTATATATAATAATATACCTTATTATTCCTTAGGTTGGAGGAAATATTTAAGCATAGACAAAGAGTACATCTCTGGTACCCATCTTCACCCCAAACTAGAACATAGCTACCATGAGAATGGGGGATTTTGTGTGTCTGGCATACTGATGCATCTCAAGCACTTCAATCTGGTTGCAGGTGGGTGCTCAGCAAACATGGAAGGATGAGTATTTTGGTTAATATCTTAACTCTACTTACTGCATGCTAGCCATGTGACTTTGTGCATATCATTTTGTCTTCTGCCTCAGGTTCTTTTATCCCTACAAAATAGGGATAATACTTATTTCATAAATTTATGCGGATTAAGTCAAGGAGTACATGTGAATGAGTTCAGAACAGCATCTGGAAAATATATGTAAGCATAGCATAAAATAGCTGTTAGTGGGAAGGTGATGGGTGCCAATCATATCAAGTATGAGCTGGGTGGGGTAAACATATAGGACCATTCAGGCATAGAATAGAGTCTCTCTCTTTAAAAAAATACTTTGTTCGGAGGAGAACGCCATGAAGAACGCCATGAAAACGCCATGAGGACGCCAGGGAGAATGCCATGAGAACGCCAAGAGAACGCCAGAGAGAACGCCATGAAAATGCCAGGAGGACCCCATGAAAATGCCAGGAGGACCCCATGAAAACGCCAAGAGAACGCCGTGAGAACGCCAGGAGAACGCCATGGAGAACGCCATGAGGAACACCATGAGAACGCCGAGAGAACGCCATGAGGAACGCCATGAAAACACCATGAGGACGCCAGGGAGAACGCCATGAGGACGCCATAGAGAACGCCATGAGGACGCCATGAGAACGCCGAGAGAATGCCAAGAGAATGCCATGAGGAATGCCAGGAGAACGCCAGAGAAAACGCCATGGAGAATGCCATGAGGGAGAACACCATGAGGGAGAACGCCAGAGAGAACGCCATGAGAACGCCATGAGGGACGCCATTAACAGCAGCTGTGTAACATGTGTTAGGCGCTAGAATAAAGTGTGTTAAAAGCAACAACCTTGTGTCGCGTCTTACCGCGGGCGGAAAGACAGCGATACCTTGCGATGGAAAAAAATATACTAAAACAGGATTTGTAAACAGCTTTAAACATTTTTATTCCCATTGACCTGTATTACTTGTATTTCATTAATATGGCAAACTCATAAAACAGTACTTCTTGTATTATTTTAACTTGGGCAACTTCTATGCTAAAATGTTTTATATACTGGCAACACCTGTGAGGAGTATCTCAAATGGATTGAAAGATAAAATGAGAATTTTTTTCTTAATTAAAAAAAAAGAAATTTTGAGCAATAATGAAAGCATGTGTATTATAGAAATAATTTTCACAGCAAACTATTTGGTAGTAAAATTATATAAATATAATGAATATTTTCCAATATTCATTTAGTGTTGTATAATTTTGTGCCACCTATAATATTGTTTTCATAATTAATTCTATTTTAGAATTACTCAAAATTTTACATATGGATCTATAATACACTGCTTAAAGGAATTTTAGAAGTTTCTAAAATCTACTATTGACTATTAAAAGGACAAAGACTTAGAAACAATTTGAAAGCCTATAAAAAGGTTATTTATCAATAGTCATCAAATTTTAGAAGTAGAAATATGCAATTCAAGACACAATTTTTATTCTCCAAAATTTGACATTCTTTAAATAAGTATAGGATTAAAAAAAAAATACTTTGTTCTCCCTCATCATCTTCCCAAACTCTGCAGTGGCTGGATGCCTCCTCCATATAAGGTATGGCCCAAAGTCATTCTACTGTGACAAGGTGGTCCTTGTAAGGCATGTAAGGAGAAACTTTCCCTCCACAAAGGAAAGGGGAAGGAACCAGATTTTATTTCAGGGAAGATTTGCAGCCAGAATCCAGCTATTTTCATTACAGCAATGATTTCATTTAATCTTCACAGTAGCTCTCCATAATTTATTATTTTTTCATGCCCCATATGGGAAAACAGAGGTTCAGAGTAACTTGATTTCTACTCAGATAAGTGTATTTCTTGTTATTAGTAGATGCACAAGGGGCCTTGGAAGCACCAAGAAGAAAAGTGACACTGCATTATAAAGGTTTCCTCTGTAGGTATAATGAGTGACCTTTATTAAATAATTATCAGACAAGCAGATGCATTTGTCAAATGTCCAAATATTGCCTTTCTCCTAAAACTGTCCTATGGCTTTTCACTAATAGACTTATACTTTTAGATTCTTTTTCATTATCTAACTGGAAAATGATACCTGGTCCTACTCACCGCAAAGATCTTGTGATCTAACTTGTAAACTTAAAATGTATTCTTGTATTCTTATTATCACTGGATCTTGTTACAGAATTCTAACAGAAGTTGTCTGGATAATAGAGCACAACAATCAGTATGCAGAAAATATCTCTAAGTTCCCAGAGGAAAAATATGAGCTGCTATTTGAATAACTGTCACAGCACAATTGTTTTTTAAGAATATAGTTACCCTAATTCCAACCACTTTATATCCTTAAAGCAAATAAAATACTATTATATTAATTCATGTATTGCTCCACTGAAAAGTTATTTAGCTGTCTGTATGTAAAAATTTCATCTTCTATTTGTCTTTTAAGTTGATAAATTTACTAAGCACAAATTATTAAATAGTTTCATGACTGATGAGAGTATTCAGTTTGATTGTCAAAATCATGTCTGAGCATCATGGATAAATTTCTAGGTGTTTTTGTTTCTCCTGTTAGAATGCCACAGAACTGTGACTAACTATGCTTTTTAATATTTCATTATGTACTATTAATAAATGTTTCAAAGCAAAGATATTTCAATCAGTATACATATTTTCCAAATAAGTTAAAGAACTGCATGTAAAAGAATGACCTATGTAAACTAGTATGGCTTCACCAAAGTAATACAAAATAAAATAGTTTTCACAGTTTAAGCAATAGGTAAAGATTCAAGTTTCACTTATGAAATTTGCTTATGAATTCAATGTACATTTTAAATCAGTGATAAGAATAAAGGGAAGTATACTGAGGTATATTATCATTATTCAAATGAAAGAACTTTTTTTCTTCAAATAAATTGAGAAACATGACCATTTTCTCCTTCTTGCCCTACTCCATCAGAAAGCCCATTTTTAGTGAAATTCACTTAATTATACTTTATTATGGAAATCTAAGGTTTTTATTCAATAATTATTTTATGGAATTTAAATATTTAATTTGTAATGCTATATCTATTTTGTTGGGAGATGGGATTCATTCCATAAAGGATTTAGTAATTCAAATCAATGCAAAAAAACATAATTAATGTTCTCTGAGATAATGATACATTATATATATTATATATTTTTATATATAATCATATTATATATATATATGTTCTAGAGCAACTTAGTTATTATGTTTAGTTACATGGAAAAACAATATATGCCATAAAATGTTAGGTGTTAGCTTCTTCCATAATGTATGTAATGTGTTTGGACAGAAAGTTGCTTAATCCACTGTCAGCCAAAATATGCTGGTCAAGTCATTTTCAGAAGACAACTATTAAGATCTATGTCAGTACAATATCAATGGGCAGAAGACGGAAGCTGTTCAAGTAACCTACAGAATGTGTTGGTAGGATAAAGTTTCTTGATTGTACACCAGGAAAATTTGTAGAATGGAGAAATAATTAAATTCTAGTTTCTGCTTTAGATACCTAGCAATGTTCAAGAATGGTGCATGAAATACATAAATAATACAGCAATAGTATAACATTATATACAGTACTTTAAACGTAAATAAAATAGTAACAGAAAGTTACTCTCATAAGTACATTATGTGAAATGATGTGAGGTAAAGCTGGAAAAGAGGACTGGGGTTAATTTTTTGGAGGGACTTGAATGTCAGGATAAACAATTTCACAAAAAGCAGTAGGTAAGAATAAGCCTCTGGAAACGTTTGTGTTGAAAACTAACAGGGAGAAATGTACATTTGGAAACTTTTTCTGCTATTGGTGTACAATATTGCCAGAGGTAAGAGGATGATTGGCAGCCTATTTCATTGATCCTGGCTTGCAGTAAAGAGGGCCAAAGCTACATCGTAACTTTGTTCTGATACGAATGCATGGAACAAGGAACTTGAGCAATTGGAGATAATGCCTAGATTTCAAGGTTGAATTATAGAGGAAGAATGGTTGTGCTATTTTTTTTTTTTTTGTGGGAAGGTGGGCAGGGGGACTGGGTTTTGATCCCAGGGATACTTTACCACTAAACTACATTCCCAACCCTTTGATTATTTTTTTATTTTGATACAGAATCTCACTAAGATGCTGAGGACCTTGCTAAATTGCTGAGGCTGACCTTGAACTTGTGATCATCTTGTCATAGCCTCCCAAATTGCCAGGGTGTATTCCACCATGCCTGGCTGATTGGGCTATTAAATATATTGAAGAGTTGGCAGGAGAAGCAGGTTTGGAAGGCAGGGTGAGAAATTTGATTTTGGTTTTTGTATTATGGGTAGGCTATAGATTGAAACCATGAAGGCTTATTTTTTAGTCATATAGTATGTCTAAACAGATCAGTAGGAATATTCTCCCTGAAGTTACCCAGGGACCCAGCTTCCTCATCAGAACTGCTGCAGCAGAGGAAAGAGAAAGACAAAAAATACATAGACATTTTACCAATTTAATCAGACTGGAAGTGACACACATCACTCCTGCCCATATTCATTGGCTTTTAGGCCCATGTGAGTGCAAAGGGGCTGAAAATTATAATCTCTTGCAGGATATTGGTGAGCAATAATAATGCCTCTTACAGACGCATTGACTCTAGGATGAATCTTTCCTTAACTCTGAGTAGTGTGTACATGAAAGGGAGAATTAATGGGCAGGAGGAAAATACTTTGTCTTACTTTATGTGAAACTTCCTATTCTGCACTGAGACACATTATCTGAAGGAAATGTGGACTCATTGTGCTTTCCTACTCTTAAATATTATACTCTGAGTATAATTTTTTTCTGATGATGATATACAGGATGTAGAGAAACAAGAGGCTCATTACATAATGTCCTCTTAGAGTACTTGTGACATTCTAGAAGTTTTATATGTGATATTACTAAATAAATTCTTTATTCTGAGTCTATTGCAACATGGAACATAGAGAAATCATTTGTATTTCTAAATGTTTAAAAATATAATCGTGTAAAAATACTTGAAAGTGTAACTTACTCTTAACGAAGGATGTCTGTGATTTCATGATGAGAAAGTCTTGAATAAATTTAGTCACTAAAATCCTACTGTTGGTACCTCCACTGACAATCAAGTTATACTCATAATTTTTACAAAGTAATTGTGGAAAATCAGGGAAATATTTAGTGAGCTCCACGGCAGTAAGATATTCTCAATGTTGATATATATATTTACATTGTTGACTGATTTGCAAATGCCAATCTAACTAGAGAAATAGTACTAAATGTGTTTAAATGTTCACTTTAATAAGAAACTAAATGAATAAATGTTAGGAAGAATTTACTACTAATATCTACCAGATCAATGTAATGTCATCTTTCCTTCTCAAAAGTCTCTCAGTTGGAATGAACAGTTATATAGTCACTACTATGTTCTAATCTCTAACACATGAGGTTGTTAAGTTACTCTATGTAATTCTTTGTTTTTAATTGCTGGAAATTGTGCACTACCACATGCAATGTCCTTGAACATGACAGATGATTAGGGTATTGAAGTAAAAAAACTCAGTGACAAACATATAAATACATATTATTCATAAATCTAAATGTATTACAGATAATATTCCATGTAGAGATGTGATAGGTAATAAAATTTTATTTAGACTATTATAGGAAAAATTTTAATTAAACCTAAGAAATTATAACTTAGTTGAATTCAATTTGAAATGTTGAGCATGAGTCCACTTTGAAAGAACATCAGTTGAACATCACAAGTAGGAATTTATATGCCCATTTATTTGTTTCAATATGCAATTCATGACATAAAATTCATTATAAATATCTTTTCCTATTTCTACGCACTCACTAGAAAAACAACAAAAACCTCAATAATTTAGTAATCTAAGGCACACTTCATAAGGGAAAATTTTAACATAGAAATCAAGTCAAGAAGTCAGATTCTAAGATTGAGATGCCCTTTTTTGTATTTTTTTAAAATACAAGCTAAGTGCATTTAGAAATGGCATAATGCAGTATGGTAATAGTTTATATGAATTGATATTTCTTCCAAGGTCCTGACTCACAGTCAGGGGAAAGCAGACAGCCTGGAAGAATCTGACTTAGAGCAAGGCATTTCATTCCATGTCCAATAGTGTATTTCTCATCAAAAAAAGTACATTATGCTCATAAAACCTTGCTAGAAGCATCCAATTAGTTTATCCAAGAAAATATGTTGCTATACAACACATAGTTTCCAGAAGTCTCTGGTCTTTTAATTGAAGACATGATTAATTGAATACAAGTTGCTCTTGAAATACCCTGCATATAAAAATGACTGAGGTTTGCTGAAAGCCACTTAAACAGAACAAAGGGCAAATATATATTTAATAAAAGCTTACTGCTGATACCACACAACAAAACTCTCATGGACACAGATTGCTTTTATAGTTTAAAATAACCTTTAGTATTATCAAGTACAACAGATGGTAGAATTTTCAAAAATATTTTGACTGAGTCAGGAGCAATAGTTTTTGCATTTATTTTTAAGCTTCAACTTATTTCAGAAATCTAGTGCAAAAAGGGATTGCTTAACAAGGATACCTACAATGGCTGGTATTCTAATGCTCACAATCAAAATGTGACTACTAGCTGTTCACAATTTACCAAGTTTCAAACTACCATTTTCTCCTTTGTTCTTAAACTTGGATCTTAAAAATTTAGTTTTAAAATGACTTTTAAAAAATAAAGCTGTATAGCAACAATATATCATTTTTAAAGATATTTTCTTTTTATTCTGGAACCTTAATAAGTACTAAATTTAAGATAAGTCTAAACAATTTGCATGTACTGCTAATAAACAAGGGGAACAGTCATACATCCACTCTAGAAATGAAAAAGTCACTCTTAAATGATACAGGAAATCACAAGAATGTTTATACATAATGCATTGAAAACCATAGACCTTTAAAGGGGTAAATAATTGAGTGGTTCCCTGTTTAAAACCTCAGCTGCATTCCTCTTGCCATATGTATTGGACCCCACATTGGTAGGTGAGAGAATGGCACCAAGGTTGTTGCTGGAACGAACTAAAAAATTTGCCAGGCGTTGTGTTGCACATGTGGCAGTGTTGCATTTCCGTTTGTCCACCTGGTGACTGGTAATGCTGAACAAATATGAAAGGTTAGAGGCTTAGAATTGGGATTGGATACAGCCATGTGACCCCAAGTACCTCATATTGATCAAAACAAAAGGAAATATTTTCACAGAAGTAACTCAGTAGTTTGGTTTGCAAGTATGTGGATGACAGATCCTTTTGACACCTTCAAGATGCAACAGAATCAATTAGTTTTTGACTAGGAAATGATACAGCATCTTTCATTGTAATAAATGTTTCATTTCCCAGTATAAGTCTTCCTTGGGAAATTCAGAATGTATTTCTAATGATGATGATGATGATGATGATTATAATAGTCTCTCTTATATCCTTCTAAATCTTGTTGATGAACTTTTCTGATATGAAAGGTATTTAGATATAAAAAGGTACCTTATCACAATAAAATAAAATGGAGAATTTCAGATATTATAAAGTCAGGTGTTATAAAGGGAAATCAAATTAGTCACCTCATCAGGTACTCTTTGCAGTATGGGAATTTTACTCTTAGCACAAATACCTGAACATTACCATCTTCTGGCCACTTACTTAGATCCTACGCTTTCAACAATTTTAATGAAAGGGCTAGGGTAAATGTTAAAAACAAAATTCCACTAGGCCCCACCTCTTAAAGAGTCTACTACTTCATGATAGCACTGTGGCTTGAGAACCAAATCTTTATACTTGGGCCTTGGGGGTATGGTTCCAGATACAGACTAGCAATGTGCTTTCAAATGGTATCTTACTTACTTACTTACTTATTGTAGTACTGAGGATTGAACCCAGGGCTTGTATATGTTGAGCTTTATCCCCAGTCTTTCAAAGTGGGGTTTGTTTTTTTTTAAAAGGATACAGAATAAATAACATTGCTTTACTTATTTGGGAATCTTTAGGAAAACTATGAAAATGTTTTAGTTTTCAACTCCATAGAAACCAAAGTATTGCTGAAACTTTAGATATGTGTAGAGCGAAAAGTAATAGTTATGAGGATAAAAATTCAATGTCCAGATGTGAATAAATATATGTGATTTGGGCTAAATGCAGTGGATTTATCTCAGTGTGTTTACTTTGTATGAGGGAGTATTTCATCATTTCTCTCTCTGTGCAGAGATAGCCTAAGTGTAAATGTTTTAAAATTTCATGTGAAAAAAAATTTAAACTTTTTTACCACCTTATTTCTTTCCAATTATAGAAAATTCTTCAGACAGAATCAGGTGAACTAATTATTTGTTGACTATAAATGTATGCAGACGAAGCAATTAGGCAAAGGAAATCCAGGTTGAGATCTAGTTGTTTTGGTCTATATCTTATTCACTCTATTGTATTATTTTTCTTGAAAGTATAACTTTGTCCAATGTGCATTTCAAATGAATGGTTTAATGCTTCAAAAAGTTGCACTGCTGTTTCCAGACATTGGACATTAAATTCTAAATAATGATTTTTTTCTTGAAAAGCAACAGAATCGGAAATTGGCCCTAACACCTCCAACTAATAGATTTAAAGCAGTAGCGGAAATTATTAGTCACAGTAGGAAATTCAAAGGGGATATCTGTCCCAAGATATGTTTAGCCAGTGTGTAGAGTATGAAATACTATTTACTAAATGCTGAGCTGAGCTTTGTTAATCAGTTGGAAGGTCAGTAATAGAATTTAAAATTATTCCAGGAAAAAATGTCTTATTTGAATTAGCTAGAAGGGCCACTCTTCTCCATAAAACGAACAGTAAGAACTTTCATATTTATTTCATAATTGTGAAATTGCTTTCCTGCACTAGACCCTTAATGTAAATTATTCTGTCTAGTATGAACAAAACTATCCAAAGCAGCCATTTGGATGGAAATTATGGCTGAAATGGTTAGTAAAAGGCACTGTACCTCCACATTCAGATATTCGTTCTCATTGACTACTTGGGCAGACTACTAACAGCTACTTGGGCAGCTACTAACAAACACTAAAAACTACCAACCACTTGTAGGCACATACACACCAAGAAATTCTTGACCATAAGAGAATTCAAACAGCAATGACAATAAGCCAAATTATAACTCTTAAATTGTATCTGTTTAAAGGGAAATCAGTTTCAAGGGTTTTAAAAATTATTTTCAAATGGGCTTCTGCTTCTACCTCTTAACATTCATTTGTGGGGTTCTCTGAGCTTCTGTTGGGAGAGTCTGGTGATTATGGCTTGGCACTTGGGAAATTATATTTTTGACTACCCTCTGATTATTGGCCAGGCAAATATTTACAATAGCATGTAAAGGAAAAGTGTGTGATCTATTGTCTTAGTTGTAAGTAAGAAATAAAGAAATGCTGGGTGTGGTGGCACACATCTGTAATCCAAGCAGCTCAGGAAGCTAAGTCAGGAAGATCTGAAGTTCAAAGCCAGCCTCAGCAACTTAGTGAGACCCTAAGCAAGATACTGAGACCCCTTCTCAAAATAAAAAATAAAAAGTTTGGGGATGTGGCTCAGTGGTTGAGTGTCCCTGGTACAAAAAATAAAAGTAATCATTTTCTGGTATGGTTTGAAAAGTCAGTTTATTGCTTCTTAATCCTATCTCATACCTGTACAAATGTTGCAAAAGTCTCAAATGAGATGATTGAATTTTATGAGGCAAATGATAGTGAATAATAAATCTATATGAGCATCATTTTTAAAGGAGTTTAAAATTTGAGACATTTCTACAAAGGTTTTCTTAGCTTTTTATGAGATTTATCATATTATATAGTATAATAGCTCAAATGATAAATCATTCATCTTTTAAAAATGACCAAACATAGTTATTTCAGGAAACACATTAAAAAGCAATTTGGAGAATGCCTTATAAGTATACCTAAGAATAATTCAAAGTAAAAGACTGTGAGACCAGAATGATTTAATTTAATAAGTAATGTTATGAATTATTCTAATTCTGAATGAAGTTCACCTCATAATAAGCACATATCCATGAAGGCATATTTGTAAAGGTACTTAGGAAATGTCTGTATCTAATGAAAGAAAAGATCAAGATATTAACAGACATACTAGGTAATACTGTTAATTTTCCTGTCATCATTCTATTGTTCTGCTTATCAGAACCTTCATGTCAGTTTTAAAATTATTTTTATCCATGAAAAAGCCTTGAAAATTACAGTTAGTTCTGAGAACATCTTGTAAGCTAAATAAGCCCTGAAATGACAAAGAAAATCCTCTGATGATTCTTGCTGTTTATTATGAGTAGGTACTGTAGAAACCTTTACATGTTGCAGTGAACCTCCACCCAACAGAAAACATCCCAAAGAAAATAAAGACAATATGATAATGTATCTAATGAGAAGAGTTCAAATATGACTAAAGTTCTTTTCAAAGACAAACTGAATTCTTCTTGGTCTTAAAGAGTATATATGTTCATTCTCACACGACTATATGGGCAAAACTGATTTAGGCACAAACAAATCCTCATAACATTATTTATGTCACATGCATGGATTTGGACTCAAGAATCTTCTAATTAGTGGAGAATTCACTAAGTTTTAAGGGGTTTCCATTCATAACTTACTGTTAACCATTTCATCTGATGTGGTTTTTAAGTTTTCCTTAAAACTTCTCTTTAGATGATAATAAGCCTTTGAATAATAAGCCTTCCTAGGAAATCTTGATGCACAGGCTATATAATGAAAATATTTCAAGAATTATTATTTACCTTTATAGCAGCTCAGGAGTAATCTCATAAAGAATAACATTTTATAATTGTTTTATTAACACAATAGCCAGCAATATAAAATGAATCCCCAAATAGCAAATGGCTTTTTAATTAGTTCCTCTTAAGTTTAGCTTCTGAAAAACTTGAATTTGCCCTCTGATTATTTATATACACTTTAATTTCCAGAAGGAAATGTAAAAGTTTGGATATTTCCAAAGTCCTTTGAAGAAAAAAAAATCTATGTAAATATACTCAAAATTCTACTTGATATAAAATATATGCTTTACTTAATCTCCAGTTTGTTTCAATATCAGGTTAATATAGTAGAAATGACTACCTTTTAGTTTTTCCTGCTTCAGGTTCTGGCTTTGCCCCTCTAAGTTCCAACAGCACATGTCTTGACAAAACTGGAACTATCCATTCCTGTCTGTTAGAGTTCCAGCAGAGAGATTTATCAGTTACTGACATTATTCTTTAAAGAACACAGAATTCAAGGAACAACTGAAAAAGGCTTGAAGTACTGTTTGTAGCATAATTTCACCAGAAAGCTAATGGCACAAGGGCTGTTAGTTATGTAGCAGTATTAAATTCTAATTTTCCCGCACTTTACAAAAGAAATAGGATTTTAAAGTTACTAACCTTTCAATGGGGGTAGCTTTCAGGTGGTTTAATGCCACAGAGAGCACAAGGAGAACTACTGGCAGCTTTAGGATGCACATGGCTTCTTGAATTTTCTGAAAGAATAATCTAGCAGTGAAATCAGAAAATTTCTTACAGTTGAGATTGATATAATTTTTAATTATAGACTAATTTTAACATTAATTATTTTAAAACATAATTTAGAAAGACCTTAATAATTCTTATTGATAAAGTCCTTTAAAATTTCAAATATTTTCAAAACGTTCATTTCCCCAATTTTCTTCTTTAAACAATCTGATAATTCATATTATAATACACCAACTTTTAGCCTTTCTTTGAAATAAACCATATGTTAAACACCAAATGTTGTTTTTTTTTACTAAATAATACTTCCCAGAAATAAGAAATTCCTTACCTTTTAATGCTTTAGTGTCAACAATATCAGAAAATGCCTTTGATTGCAAGAAAGCTGTATGAAAACAAGCCCAAACTTGCAGTCACTGGAGTATTTGCCCCCTACTTGCTTACCAGTAATCCATCTCTTATATACCCTTCACACCTTTCTCAGCTTTGACATCAGGCAGCTCAGAGACTGTCATTAATTTCCATCCCTATGTAGAAAGTGCTTCATAGACAGCAGAAGCAGATGGGTATATGACATTAACACATCAGTAAATATTAACACAGCAGATACAGAGTGTCTTTGTGCAGTTAATGATGTGTAATATGGCAGAAGTTTGAATTTGTCATCTTTGTAAAATGTAAGCGAATTTTCAAGAATTAAATGTATATCATAATAAGAACTTAATAAAAATGAAGTAATTAAGAATAACAATAATTGTGGTTATATGCAAAGAGAAAAGACAAAGACAATGAGGAGGTATAACTAAATCCAGATGACCTAGGTGGCTTAATCCCAGGGCATTCAGAAACATATTGAATATAAGGGTGAGGTTTATTTTTAAAAAAGGAATAAAAACAAAAGTCATTTACATTGAGGTGGCATAAAGTGATTTAAGGCATAAAGCAATGATTTTACATCTATAAATTCATTTGTCAACTTTTAAATAGAGTTGCATATATATATATACATATACATAAACATTATATATATACACTCATACATATACACAAACATTATATGTAAACACTCAAGCAGTTGTTCAGGGACTTTTTCCATTAATTAGTATGTAGAAGTATCACAGTTATTTTGAAGGAAGATAATTTTTCCCCTTCAACTTCCTGAGAAAATTATGAATGACTTGGTTCAGCAGAATATTCTTTAGTTTGCCTTTTAAAATAATGTTATTTTTATTTTCTCCAAATGGTCTTCCATTTTTCTTGTGTTTCTTTTTTTAATCTTTTATTTGTTCTTTTTAGTTATATGTAACAGACAGTAGAATGCATTTTGACATATCAAACATATGTGGAGTATAACTTCCCATTTTTGTGATTGTACATGATGTGGAATTACACTGGCGATGTATACATATATGGACATAGAAAAGTTATGTCCAATTCATTCTAATGTCCTTTGTGTCTCTAAATTATATTTAATTTATTTCTATGTTATAAAAATATACCATGTACAGCAACTAAAGGAAATTCAAACTTTCAGTGAAACTGTGTACATTTGTGTAATCTAAAGAAGATGGAAGTTCTCAAAGTAAAAAAAAAGGAAGATTACTGATTTCATGTACTTCTTTTTTAATTATATTTTATTTTTACAGACTGCATTTTGATTCATTATACACAAATGTGGTACATCTTTTCGTTTCTATGATTGTGCACAGTGCAGACTCATACCATTTGTGTAATCATACATGTACATAAGGTAATGATGTCTGTCTCATTCCACCTTTTTTCATAACCCCACTCCCTTTCATTTTCCTGTACATTCTTCTCTCACTCCCACTCCCCACCCTCATTATATATCATCATCCACTTATCAGAGAAAACATTCAGCCTTTGGTTTTTTGGGATTGGCTTATTTCACTTAGCATGATATTCTCCAATTCCATCCATTTATCTGCAAATGCCATAATATTATTCTTCTTTATGGTTGAATAATATTCCATTGTGTATATATACCACAATTTCTTTATCCATTCATCTGTTGAAAGGCATCTAGGTTGGTTCTACAGTCTAGCTATTGTGAATTGAGCTGCTATAAATGTTGATGTGGCTGTGTTACTGTAGTATGCTAATTTTAAGTCCTTTGGGTATAAACCAAGGAGTGGGATAACTGGTCAAAAGGTGGATCCATTCCAAGTTTTCTGAGAATTCTTCACCCTGCTTTCCAGAGTTACTGCACCAACTTGCAACTCTACCAACAATGTAAAAGTGTGCCTTTTTCCCCCACAGCCACACCAACATCTGTTATTATTTGAGTTCTTGATAATATCCATTGTAATTAGAGTAAGATGAAATCTTAGAGTTGTTTTAATTTGCATTTAATTACTAGAGATGTTGAACACTTTTTCATTTATGTATTAGTCACCTGTATATCCTCTTCTGTGAAGTGTCTATCCAGTTTCTTGGCTCATTTATTGATTGGGTTCTTTGTATTTTTGGTGTAAAGTTTTGTAAGTTCTTTATAAATTTTGAAGATTAGTGCTCTATCTGAAGTGAGTGTGGAAAAGATTTTCTCTCAATCTGTAGGTTCTCTTTTCACATTATTGATTGTACCCTTTGTTGAGAAAAAACTTTTTAGTTTGAATCCATCCCATTTCTTGATTCTTGCTTTGATTTCTTGTGCTTTGGGAGTCTTGTTAAGGAAGTCTGATCCTAAGCCAATATGATGAAGATTCGGGCCTATTTTGTCTTCTAGTTGGTGCAGGGTCTCTGGTCTAATTCCTAAGTCCTTGATCCATTTTGAGTTGAGTTTTGTGCAGGGTGAGAGATAGAGGTTTAATTTCATTTTACTGCATATGGATTTCCAGTTTTCCCAGCACCATTTGATGAATAGGCTGCAGAATATAAAATCAATACTCATAAATCTAATGTATTTTTGTTCATAAATGATGAATCCTCTGAAAGAGAAATTAGGAAAGCTACTCCATTCACAATAGCCTCACAAAAAAAAAAAAAAAAAAAACCCCCCTGTGGGAATCATATTAAAAGAGGTGAAAGACCTCTACAATGAAAACTACAGACCACCAAAGAAAGAAATTTAAGAAAACCTTAGAAGATGGAAAGATCTCCCAGGCTCTTGGATAGGCAGAATTAAAATATTGTCAAAATGGCCATTCTACCAAAGCACTATACAGATTCAATGCAATTCCATTAAAATCCCAATGACATTCCTCATAGAAACAGAGAAAGCCATCATGAACTTCATCTGGAAGAATAAGAGACCTCAAATAGCCAAAAGAATCCTGAGCAGGAAAAGTAAAGCAGGAAGTATCATAATACCTGACCTTAAACTATACTACAGAGCAATAGTAACAAAAATGGCATGGTATGGGCACCAAAATAGACAGGCAGACCAATCGTATACTTCTTTAAAGCTCATTAACACAATTTAAGGGTGTTCGCAGAAATTTCAGGAGAGACTAACATGTTTCCAATACTTGTTTTAATATTCGATGATTCCGCAATTTTAATATTTCTGTGAAATTTACTGATATTCCAAGGGGGAAGAAAGTGAAACAAAGGATTTGGAATGTTGATGATTTCTTATAAGAAAATAATGTATATACCAGTTGTATACAGTAGTTTAAAAGTGATATAGAGGCCTAGAAATGTTAAATATTATTCAATGTCAGACAACTAGTTAATGCTGAATCCTGGACCAATTTTCAGCTTTTCTTTCTCATGGTTGAGCATTCATTTAGATCCAAATCCCTACCTCTAACCTACATATTTATTTATTTTATTTTCATAACTCTTTTTCACTCTGAGATGTTAAGAGTGCCAGACATAATGTTAAAAAATGAATTCTCCCTCATCCCCTAGGAAGTTAATATTATAAGGAAAATTTTTACAGAGGGCTGGATATTTTTAAGGGCTATTATGTGTCAGGCATAGTTGTTTAATTGATATGTGATACCTCCCTTATATTCACACCTTTAAGGTGGGCATAATTTGCTCCAATTTATAGCTAATGAGACTGAAATTCAGAGACTATAACTGATTTGCTGAAGGGTCAGAGTGAAGTTCAAATTCTCATCTACTATCCTAGGATATTTTTGTCTTTGTTAAAAAGGATTTCTGTTTCTATAGTCTGAATTGCCAATTGCTTTCTCTGAATTGTATGTTTTATTACAATACCTTGAGAGAGTTGGTTATAGTCAGATGTGGCCTTATGCTGATTGATGTTGTATAATTTTTAGGAAGATCAACACCTGTCCTGAGTGACAATTTGATCTGAGTGACCTGCCCCTTCAGGCTCTTCCTTACATTCTCAGCATCTTTTAACAGTTCTGCCTTTATTTAGTTGGATTTACACATGCTCTTTTGCTGTTTATGAACAATTTCCATCACTCTTTGGTTAGCTCTTTTGTTTTGAGATTCAACTTAAATTGCACCATTTGTCTTTCTCATACCACTTTATTGTTTTTCTTCATAGTATTTACATTTTAATTGTATATCTAACTGTTCACTTGCTTACTCTGTTTCTTCCACAGACTCTAAGCTGCAAGAGCAGAAATTTGCTTTATTCACTGTAATATCTATCAAATCAGATAGCTTCTGGTTTTTCCATACTTCCTATATTGATGGAAGTGAAGTGGGTATGTGATCATTTGATCCTCTTTACCTGCATTTTCATTACTGGATCAGAAGCTCTTTTCTACAGGACAAATACCATCATTGCTCATCTTGTATCTCCTAGTCAGAATGTGAAAAAGGTTTTGGCAACTTTGTCCTCCCATGGGAGCTTCTTAAAAATGCAAAACCTCAGACCCCATCCCAGACCCACTGAGTCAGAATGTGCATTTTTAAAAATTTGTTTTATTTATTTTAATTAATTACACATGATAGTAGAATGCACTTTGATACATCATATATAATGGAGTATAATTTCTCATTCTTCTAGTTACACATGATGTAGAATACCACAGGTCATATAGTTATAAATGTACACAGGGTAATAATGTGTGATTCATTCTACTATTCAGAATGTGCATTTTTTAAAAAGCATCTTCCCTGAGTGATTGTATATACACTAAGGTTGAGAAAAATTGTCCTGTAATATATTCCATTTATTCATTGATTCAATAAATGTTTGTTGAGGACCAGTTCTGTGGCAGAGATTATTCTGGGTTACAAAGATATTACAGTTAATAAAGCAAATTTCTGCTCTTGCAACTTAGAGTTTGTGGAAGAAACAGAGTAAGCAAGTGAATAGTTAGATATGCAATTAAAATGTAAATACTGTAAAGAAAAATAATAAAGTGGTATGAGAAAGAAAATGATACAATTTAAGTTGAATCTCAAAACAAAAGAGCTAACCAAAGAAAGAGTGATGGAAATTGTTCAGAAACAGCAAAAGAGCATGTGTAAATCCAACTAAATAAAGGCAGAAGTGTTAAAAGATGCTGAGAATGTAAGCAGGAGCCTGAAGGGGCAGGTCACTGAAGGGCTGACTTAAGATCCTTGGGATTTCTAGGTGGCAATCTGAAGCTTCTGAAGGGTCTAAGCAAGGTTGTGAAATGTCCTGCTTTGCCTCTTTAAAACATCGCTCTGACTAGTGTGTGTGGAATGAACCAGAGGATGGCAAACGTGGAAAACCAGGAAATATATTAGTCAGTGTTCCCAATAAGAAGGGATAAAGGAAGTCTTAGACTCAGGGGATGGCAGCAAAGTCAGAGAAGTAATTGTGTTCAAATTATATTCAGAATCATGACATGCTTTGACAATGGAGTAATGGTGAAACATGAGAAAAGATCGGATTAAACTGAGTGTGAGGTTAGGATATAATTCACAATATAGTATAATGGGCTTTATCATATCAAATTTTAAATAGTAAAACATTTTTGTATATCTTTCTAAAAATAACTTTTACCTTCTCATCACATATGTATATACTCACAGTTTTAAAAAGATCACACAGTATTACAAAACTAAAAATAAATTATAGTTTGCCTCACTTCTGTCTACTTGCTCAGTTTTCTTTTCCATAAGCACTCAACTTTGTTTCTCCATATTTCAAAAATATTTACTTCTCTGGATATTCTTGATTTATCAATTTAAAATGTTGTAAGTTGATAACCTTTCTTAGAGGATAAAGGTTCAGCACTTAACACCATCCTCACTTTTCTCTACCACCCTTCTAAAATACTTTAATAAAAATTTTGGAATATGTCAATGTAAGGTGTATAATTTTTGGATTTATATTTTAAACTTTTTGTAATGGCAACTTTTGAATTTGTGAAAGATTTCAACAATAATCAAAACATGGTTATCTTGTTTCCTCTTTATTCCTATCCATTCTCTTCCTACCCTAGACTGGATTACATAGAACAAATCCTAGAGATTATGTAATTTTCACACTGACTTTATTTAAAACAAACTCCAGCAAACATGTAATGTTACTTCTTTATGTTATAAAAGGTAAGTATGCCTTATATTACATAGCTATTGAACCATTACCACATCTAAAAATAAAATTTATAGTAGTTCATTAATATCATTAAATAATCCATTCTGCAATAACATTATCTATGTCTAAAAATTTTTAATTGGTTTGTTGGACTCAGGATCCTGATGAAAGTACCTTTGGTTGTTATGTCTCTTCTGACCCTTTTAATATAACTCTCTGTTCTTTCTTATTCTTCATCATTGTTACTTAAATAACTAGGTCACTTATTATGTTGAATTCCCATATCCTGTATTTTACCAGTGGCATACATGTGGTATCATTTAACATGTTCCTTTCTCACTTGTATTTCTTCTCTACTGGTAGTTTGTTCCAGAGGCTTGATCTGATTCAGATTTCATTATTTTGGCAAGTATCTTCCCATGTGATACCGTTTATTTCCTGTTGCATCATATTGGGGCACATAATATCTCTTTGAATCTTTTATGATAATTAAGAGTGATCTGGCAGGTCAGATGGCAGCCAGATTGTTTATTCTGAGTTCTCCATCAGCCTTTCACCTATTGGATTTCATAGTCATTGGTGATAATAGTCTGGAATCATTGTTGTATTAGGGGTTGCAAGATAATGATAGTCTAATTATATCATTTGTTTGACATTTATTGGCTGAAATTCTTCAATAATAGAGAACATCCTGCATTAACTATTCTATGACCTTTAGGTAGTTTTAAAGACAAGGTAATTGTTTTTATCTTCCCCTTTATTTACCAGCTTTCAGAATGTAATCATGAATTTGTTCCCTAACATCCTCCAATAAGAGGATTTTTGTTTAATTTCATGAACCTATGTACTTTAGTAATATGATTTTTGATCCCCTTTGTCGTCTTGACATTCAGATTATCCCATGTTGGACCAATAGGAGTCCCTTCTACTTTCCCTTTGTGCCTTTCTGACACGAACTCATTACTTTGGCAACCTCACTGTTCTCTGGTGGATGTGCATGCTTTTAATGTCAGTGTTAGCACTGTTCACTATGGGACCAAGTAGGATACTATTTATTATGTTTGCTTTCTTATTTATTCTTTTATTTTTCTTCCAGTTAATATTTGCCTCCTTTTATTGTTTAGTTTTAGATCTTCAGATTATCTCAGAGAATGGTAAAACCACCTTTGATATAATATTTGCTTTATTTCCAACTTTCTCCCTGTCTACTCCTTTGCAGTTTCTCCCATAACCTCTGTCCTTCAGTCTCTGAACTGGCTGTTCTCTAGTTGCAACATAGTTTTTCCTCCCTTTTCTGTCACATTGAAGAATACTCCCACCATTATTCTGCTTTGAATATCCTGCTCTAGCTTTCTTGGTTTGGTCCTTTATTGTGATGGCACTTGTCCTGCAGTAGCTTCCTGAGAATGGGTATGTGAAAGATTGAGACCTTCTGTTTCTGAATATATCCTTATTCTCTCTTCACTCTTGCTTGAAAATGGATCTAGACATATGAGTCTGAACTTGTAATTGAAACTCAGAATTATGAAACCATTCATTGTAGTCTAATTAATTATGTGGCTATAGAGAAAAGAAATTTTTGATTCTTTGAGTGTGACTTAAAAATCTCTCCTTGGAAGCCCTTAGGGTCTCCTTTACTCCTGGCACATGAAATTTCATGCTAATATACTTTGGTGTGGGTCTTTTTCTTTGACCAACTGAAAACTCAATGTATCTTTTAATATATAAGCTCTTTGTCCCTCACTTCTGGGAAACAGTTGAATATTTCTTAATAATTTTCTGTACTTTCCTTCCAAAATGGTTTTTCAGAATTAGATGTATTAAATTAATCTTGTATTTAATTATATTTTTCTCACTATTTTTTCATCTCTAATTTTTTAACTTCTTGGAAATTTACTAACCAATCTAACTTTTAAATAAAAAATTAATTTTGATGATGATATTTTAAAATGTCAAGAGTTCTTGCTTTCTGAATGTCCTTTCAGACCATTTTGTTTTTGTTTCACTAATACAATATACATCCTTGTTTCTAAGTATATTACTTATAACTTTCTTTTTTATTGTTTCTTTTAAAAAATTATCTTCCCTTTGTGGGCTTCATTTTCTTTAGGTTCTCCTCCCCTTTCCTTTAAAAAAAAATATTTGTTTTGTTCTTTTTTTAAATTTTTATTGTGGTGGTGGGGATCAAACCCAAGGCCTCAGACCATGCTGAGCAAATGCTCTACCATTGAGCTACATTCCCAGCCCATTTCTTTTATTCTTGATTTTTTTAATAGAAGTTTCCTATAAATGTCTGTTTATCCTTAGCTCCCCATTTATTTATTATTCTACTGATGTTGTTTTACAATTTTGTGTAGGGATTATCAAAATACTAAAAACTGCACATATTTAAAATATACAATTTAAACAGTTTTAACACATGTATGCACCCATGAAACAATCACCATAATCAATATAATGGACATTTCTATACTCCTAATTTTTTTCTTGTGACCTTGTAATGTATCCTTTGCTCCACGCCCCCATCCTCTTCTCTTACCAACTCCCTCCTCTGGCAACCACCCATGGCTTTTTTGTTCCTATAAATTTGTTTACATTTTCTAGATTTTTGTACAAATGAGATAATGTAGGCATGTCTGATTTTGAAAATTCAGCATAATAATTTTTGAAATTTATCTGCATTCTGCATCAATTGATATTTGGGGGTTTTTAGTTATTGTTTGTTTATTGCAAAGAATATGTCATAAAATGTTTAGCTATTGACCTATTAAAGGACTTTTGGGTTTTCCAATTTGAGGATATTACAAATTAAGTTGCTACACACATTCCTATACAAGTCTTTGTGTTGGCATGTATTTTTCTTTTCTCTCATTTAAAAATGTCTGGAAGCAGCAGAAAGCCAGTTATTTTTTGTCAGTGAGCTACTGCAAAGCTGATCAGATGCTATATGTATGGACATGGCTTGCCACCTGGTGGATCCACTGTAAGGTTATTGGGTGGGATTTGACCATTTATCTGGCAGAGTCCCAAATTTCACTCTTTGTGGTTCTTTTCTCCAGGGACTTTCAGTTTTAAAAAGTTCTTATATTTTTCTCAAGAAATGAATATTCTTGGTTGACGATTTGGGGGAGAGGGCTGAGAATTTAATTGATTTCTCAATTTTTAATTTGGTGTTTCCCATCTTCCCTTTGTGGTAGTTGGTTTCCACAGATCCAGGGTCTGTTTAGATTAATTTATTCAAATATTAAATTGTTGGGGCAAGGAAAGGTAGTTACCTGAATGCTTGGAGAGAAATATAGAGGAGCCTCTCTCAAAATCCATGGTCTTAAAGCATCTACAATTATTCTAAGCCCTATACTATTCCCTTGTTTCTGAATTATTTTGGAGTCTAGAAATTCCTGGACTTTCAGAGACACTGTGGAGTGATTCAACTTGTTTCATGTTAACATTATCTTCTTAGCCAAGTGTAGAAGAGTGAAAATTAGTTCTTGTTACTCATATAGACCATTGGATCTTAAAATATTAAGAGCCATGACCCCTTTTCAAACTACGATTGGAAGAAATGTATTTTTTTTCTGGAAAATACTCACATATACATACAATCTAAATTTTGAATACTCTATCCAGGTTTTTATACTTCCCGTGACAACAATCTTTATTTTGTTTTTTTTTTGTTGTTGTTGTTTTGGTACTGGGGATTGATCCCAGGGGCACTCCACCACTGAGCCACATCCCCAGCCCTACTTTTTGTATTTTATTTAGAGGCAGGGTCTCACTGAGTTGCTTAGGGCCTTGCTAAGTTGCTGAGACTGGCTTTGAACTTGTGATCCTCCTGCCTCAGCCTCCCGAGTGCTGGGATTACTGCGTGCACCACTGCGCCCGGCCTGTGACAACAATCTTCATATGGATGCTCCTACTGTGATCTCAATGAAGAGTTTTCATTGCATGATGAGAAGGAGAAAGAAAGACCAATACCTTAAGGAGAGGTTAGGCGTAGTTAGAATAATACATAAGACTTATCTGGCACTTACTTACTACATGCTCAATAAATGTTTATTGATTTTTCAGTTGCTAGCAGTACAGAGAGTTTGGAGACAGAAGCCAGAAAGGATAATTGGTGGCATAGTGTTCCCAGAGAACTGGGAGGCTCTGGGATCACAAGTATAGCGGAGAGGTTATCTTGTAGGGAGGAGGGAAGTTGACAGTGGAATGTATGTTTATTCAGAATCTGCTTGCATCAAGCATTGTGTTAAAACACTTTTGTATAATATTTTAACCTTCAAACAACAGTAAAAAACGTTGCTTTTACTGATTAGCATTTGTATGCTTAGAGAGGTTGAGTAACTTCTTCATACATGAGTGGTAAAGAGAAAAAATTAACCAACATGTGTCACACCATAGAGCAGCCCCAAGCTGGGGGAGTTATAAAGAAGTTATAACCAAACTTAGCTTGAAAAGCTAAGATTGGAGTTCAAAGAGAGGTAAGTTTGGGAAATTTGAGTGTCAGTTGTCATTGGCAAATGGCAGAAAATAATCAGCTGAGACTGGCCATTATCTGGGTCTTTTCGTCCCTCCTCACTTGCCAGCAGCATCCTTCTTATCACCTGGAGGGATGTCCACATGGATCTGCAGCCTCTTGGCCTTGCTCCTTCCTTCTGATATCGGTGGCATTGGAAGCTGAGATTAGGTCAGGCCTCTCGGAAAGATCCAAGATGTTCACAGGAGTTTTTCACGTGTAATGAAAAGGGAGAATAAAAAGAATACAATCAGGTCCATCAGAGCGATTGCAAGTCACCTTCTACCAAAGCCACAAAGCTTTGCTTTTTCTCTCTTCCCTGAGAACCATCCAGAAAATACAGAAAGAGGTCATGAAACTTCCATATAGTAAAAACCTCAGATTATATTTCACCTTCTGTGTCGTATTACTGTTCATTTTGGTGTAGGTTTTAGCTCTTTGAAATCATATATTTAGATCTCTTTCTCTCTCTCTCTCTCTCTCTCTATATATATATATATACACATATATGCATTTATCTGCATATTTAAGAACATTTTAAAAACACTATTTCTATTGCTTACATTTGCGTTATATTGCTGTTTAATCTCATGCTAAGTAACTTCCAACCTAATAAATAAGATAAAATTACATGGCTTCAAATACTCATTTCTTTATAAATGCTGGCTAGGAATTCTGTGGTTGGGTCTAATTATAGATAGAAATTTAAAGTAGCAAGGTGAATAGTCAAAAGAATTCTGATTATGATTTGATTGTTTAAACAGATACTATAATAATTTAAGAATACCCTGTGATTATGTTTTTGCATGGTTCAGAGAAGTAGCATATAATTCATGTTGAAATCTAACTATTTTTAGCTACTGTTAAGAAGCGTACAACAAAAATTACTTTAAAGATTAGTGGTTTCATTTTAAGTACAAATTGTTCAATGAAATGGCCAAGCTCACAGAGAGATGTTTTTGCATGTCCCCTTGTCTTCTTCCCCTCAACTCCTTCAGGAACAAGCATCCAACTCATGAACTAACCGAACAAAAAAAAGAACATTTTTATTTTAATATAGTTCAGCATAAGTTGATTAAAAATTTTTGTTGTATTATGCTTTGGGCTATGGATGGTAAAGCCAACAATATTCTGAACAAATATTTTGAGTTTCAGAGACTCACAACAATGAAGTTTTATCTATAAATAATAGATGACAGGCTGGGGATATAGCTCAATTGGTAGAGTGCTTGCCTTGCAAGCCCAAGGCCCTGGGTTCAATCCCCAGCACCACAAAAAAAAAAAAAAAAAAAGTAATAATAGATGACAAGCAAAAATGTATCTACACATATAGACAATCTTGATTGATGGCTGATATTTCTATACACACACGCGCGCGCACACACACACACACACACACACACACAGAGCTGTAAGTAACTCTCTTAAGTGCTGAATTTAGAAACTCCCTCAAATGACCTTATAAAATCAGGTATAGGGAGGGAAGTATTATAATCCAATTACTGCAAAAACAAAATGTCATTGGTATTTTACTGACACTGGAATTGGATTTACCAAACTAAAGCCCCACTGGGCTTTTAATGGCTCAGATCTCTTAGAATTTTGTCTAATTGCTACCATATATCCTTCCTAATATTTCCTCCCTTTGTATTTCCAGAAATTGGATCAAGTTGGGGAATGTAGGTCTAGACTGAAGTGCTTGGTGAGATCCAATTCCAATCTGACAATCTATGAAATAAAACAGCACACCTTCTGAGGTACTTCTGATACATTTGGAGGACTGATATTTTCAATATGAACATGATATCTGGAGGCATTTTGAATCCCTCTCAATGGTTCCTTCATATTTGTTTCTCAAGATTTTCTTTACATCACAAGTTGACTAGCCTCCTAGGAAACACAGGAGTAAGCCTTCTAAGGGCAATTTCAGATCTCTTGCATACTGGGACCCAAAGGCTCAACAGATTATGGTGAGCTTTTATGGTGTTTAACCGACTGACCTTCATCAGTGATTTATTCCCAAGTTTTAAAAATTTTGCTAGTAATGTTCAGAAGTTTTGTAAGGCATTAAAAAACAAAACAAACAAACAAACAACAACAACAACAACAACAAAAAACCCAGGCATAGTGACATACCCCTGTAATCCCAGCAGCTGGGGAGGCAGAGGTGGAATGATCTGAGTTCAAAGCCAGCCTCAACAACTTAGAGAGGCTCTAAGTAACTCAGTGAGACTCTGTCTCTAAATAAAATCTAATAAAAAAATAGGGGGATGTGGTTCAGTGGTTAAGTGCCCCTGGGTTCAATCCCTGGTATCAAAAAAAAAAAAAAAAGCAAGACAGCAAGTATATGATGCTATTGGAGATTATCTGAATGCCCCTGGGCTGGATGGGATTTTTCTTTAGCAGGTCTGTGATTGGGTACAGAAATATGTTGCAGGTGAACTATAGACCATGTGTTAAGAAAATGTATTATTAAACAGCTTGCTTTCTATTCCCAGAGCATGCTGAAATTTGTGATACCCAGGCTTGTATGTCTCAGGTAATGAACCACATTTTGCCATATCACAGCTATCTGTATTTCTTATTTCTAATCTATTGGCTTTTTAAGCTGCTTGACAGTGAGTACTGTTAGCAGCTGACCTCTTATTTACCTGATGCCTTCTCACAGTATCTCATATATATTTAGGCACCTCGTTATTCCAGCATTAGTTTAAGAGGTAGCACTTTGGAGGATGACAAATTGGGTTAGAATACAGGCTCTGCATTTGTGAGCCAATTAATATATCTAAACTTCTAAATATTTCTTTGTTTATAATACTGATTTTAAAATTCATTCTCAATTTAGCAAATTCTAACAGGCATCTCTTTTGTTCCAGGCACTGAATTAAAGAATAGTGGAAAGGTTAAGGTGATTCAGAGGCGAGTAAGCAAAATGGAATTCCTACTTGATTAGAACTTCAGGTCTAACAAGTTGGTTTAGTTGAACTCTCTTAAATCCATGCTATCATACTACCTCGCATTAAGTATGTAGTTCACATTTGGCATTCAGCATTACACCAGGAATCATGGTTATAAAAATTAGGTAGAGAAATAGTGCTGGGCCACAGGGAAACTTAACTATTGCTATACTGTTATATAGGAGAAACACACACTGGAAGCCACAACTTACGTGACCAGCTAGAAAACATGCAGTAGCTCAATCAGGAAATTATTGAAAAATATTGAGAAAATTAGTGAAATAATGTGGGCTTACTACTTCATTTCAAAGCCTAATACATTGTTTCCAACCATGTAGGATCCAAATAAGTTGCACTTGAGTAAGTAGATTGGCTTGTGCTAATTTACATACCACTGACAATGAAGTTTTAAGCAAGTTTTCTTTTAAGTTTTTCCACTTTTGACAATTTCCTTCTCATTCAGGTTACCAGAAGAATGACATCTTCACTTTATCTTACAACATACTTCATCTTAAAAAAATGATAGTCTTGCTGGGCGTGGTGGTGCACGCCTATAATCCTAGCGACTTGGGAGGCTGAGTCAGGAGGATCGTGAGTTCAAAGCCAGCCTCAGCAACTTAGCGAGGCCCTAAGCAACTCAGTGAGACCCTGTCTCTAAATAAAATACAAAATAGGGCTGGGGATGTGGCTCAGTGACCGAGTGTCCCTGAGTTCAATCCTTGGTTCCAAAAAAAAAAAAAAAAAAATGATAGTCTTGACAGATTGGCTATAAATAGTGGCTTTTTTCTTCTAGTTTGCAATTATGTCTGAACTTAGAATCAGTCATGTTACTAAGAGCTTCCCCCATAGGAGGGAAGGAAATGCTGTTCCTTATGTGGGTGGATTTACTTTGGCAATTATCAAAAAAACCCAAATGAACCTACTATTAATGGTACTATGGCTTGTAAAAACTTGCTAGCTCATCTTGTTTCCAAATAAAGTGCATGGAAAATGTGAGCATTTCTTTCATAATGGTGTAGAGCAGTCAGCCTGGGTTATACATTTGCAGATTCTGGGTATTAAGTATCCAATGCTCTTGGAGATTGGGTGGCACAACAGGTCAAACTCCAATTAAAGGGAAATTGCTTTGGTTTCTGTAACTAGATACTTACTGAGGTGAAGGTGACTATGCCAGTGGCTTTTAATGAAGCAAGGACAAGAGATAGTTCTTGTTCCACATGTTTTCTTTCTCAGACCTTATCTTCTCAATACAAAGTTACATAGAAGGCAATTATGGTTCGATTTGACCTGTGTCTACTCTCAATGTAAATTCTTCTGGACACAATAGTCCACTCTTTATGTGTATCCCGTGCTCAGCAAAAATTCATGTGTTTGACCTATCTTTAACACAACTCTTTCACCACATTTCTGTAGAAACAGATAAATTCTTCAAAGATCAAAGCACCAAAAGCCGTTCATGGAATAGCTTATTCACTAAATTTACCAGTTTACCAGAAATATTGCTTAAGTGATTCACCTGTTTACATGAGCATATTAAATGATTCTGTGTATGGTTTCCTATAAACATATTTGATTCAACTATATTAAATGAATAGGAATATTTTCTCCTTGAGAATAATCAAGAACCTATTGAAGAAGATATTGTATGTGAATATATTCTCTATGAATGCATTCTTCCTAATTGTATTCATCACAAATGTAGTTTTTACAAATAAAAATGAATTTTTTTGTGTGTTTATAATACTATCCTATTAGAACTTCTTTACTAATATGTTTATACTCTGCAATATATTAAAATACATGCTTTTATATATGTTAGAAAGTAATCATTGAAAGACTAATAAGCCCAGGACCCAGGCTTGACAAACTGACCATTATTTAAAATGTATTTAATGAGAATATATATCTTAAAATAATATAATATATAAATATTAAATCAATATAATCATCTAACATGTAAATATTAAATCAGTTTAACACAATAAATATATGAAATGTTCTAGTAAATTTATAAATTTGATAAATTTGACAAGTTTATCATTTGGTAAATTGATATGACTGACCTGAGGTATAATTCTTTCATCAATTTATTTATTTAAGAAAGTATAATTTGTGATGGTCTTTCAAGATTTGAGGTAGAAAAATGCATTTTAATTTCACAATTTTCATTCAGCCTTGTCTACTTGGCTTCTATAGTGATATAATAAATGCTAATTGAAAGTCAATTATATTTTTTAAATGGTGCTGTGAATTCACTCCTACAATTTGATAATGATCCTGGATTTTTCATAATTACCTCTTTAACTAGGATAAATTAGCAGCATTATTACTGTCTGTGCCCAAAGCAAATGAAGGCCTTGAATGCAGATGCACACCCTTTCTCTGGTTCTAGCATTTTAGACTAGTCTGGATTAATCTTAGTGTCTAGGCTATTTTGATCACATCATGAACATTGATTTACAGATTTGCACCTTTCTTATTGCAGAGAGGAGGTGAATTCCATGTGAATGTGCTACTTTCATTTGTATTTGGTCTTCATTATCTGAGATTCAGATGAAGAATGAATTAAACTTGTATTGTGAAAAATCAGTGTTAGAAAATTCTTCAGTTTTACTTAGCAAAATCAATCATAAAACACATCAAAATCAAAGCAAAAATTCCAAAACATGAAGATTGAAAATTGACCTTCTTCTTTGAGTGCATGGTCATAGCTTTCAAGTTGCTTTTTTTTTTTTTTTTTTTTTTTTTTTTTTTTTTAATGAAAAGTTCCACTTAGTCACTTTCTCCTATGGAGCTCCCACTTTCTCCTCTGGAGTTTATGTTAATAGACACTTTACCTATGGTTATATGTATATGGAGTAGGAAAATTGTTCTGTACATATGAGCTAGGAATTTTGAAGAGTGTTTATTTTCAACATTGACTTTACCAAGAAACACTACAAGCAGTATTACAGCTAGTTATTTAAATAAGAGATAGGATTTATTACTGTGAATTCAGTGTAAAGAAAAACTCATTCTAAAGCTCTAAAATCTCAAACTTCCACCTTTTTTAAAAAAGAAAATCTTACATTAATTTAACTTGAATTAAATACATTGTTAGTTTTGCATGGGGTAGCCTTTAATTAATTTGCTTACTTTTCTCTTGTGCATATAATTTTCTGCCACACTTATTCAGATGAAAAATTACAATATTTTATGAAAGATCTTAAAAGCTCTTCCAAAGCAAATATATTTGCATCTTTGACTTTTAGTGTGCTAAAATTCCTAATGAGTGAGCCAGTTCTTTTAAATAAAAAACTAGTAAAAGGCTCCTATTAAAATATGTAACTGTCTGGAGGGGTGTATTAGATTCAAAATCAAAAGGTAGTAACATATTGATATTAACTTATTAAATAGATTATCTTTTGGGCAACTAGAAGAGTAGAAACAGAGCATGAAAAGCTGTGGAATGTGTGTCAGGCAGAGCTCTGAGTCTTAGACCTCTGTGAAACCAAGTGATGGATACACCATGGATTTATAGTCTAGTGAATGAAGGATTACATCTTCTCTCAGCCTTTTTATAATGCTAAAGTTTTATGGTTCTCTCATTATAAAATGTCCTAAAAGGCAGCACATACAATTTTTAACATCAATGCTGTAGCAAATTGTCATTTAGTAAATGAGATTTATCTAATTTTTGAAAATACATGACTTCATTTATAAAAGTGCCAGTGTTAACTACACAGCAGTAAAATCATCACATTTTAAGGACATTCCTCACCAGGAACAAATTTGATACACATGGTTCCTTTCCTTTTCTTCAGCCATTACTAGAATTCCTCACATCTTCTATGTAGGAACCAGTCATGAGGGTAGATAGAGTAAGGTCCACCTAGTGGATGGGGTTTAAAAAATATTATCAAATTTTTTTTTCGTTTTGCCATATGTGCATGCCAATGGAAATGTCTATTAACATTTTCCCCTTGTATAAGATAACCAAATTCAAGGCTCTCATGTGTTTTATAAAAATATGCATTTTTTTTTCTGAGAAGGAGGAAGAAGATTGGTTATCCTTTAGTCAGAATAGTGTCTTAGGTTAGCTGGTGTCACTTTGGAAAGAAGCAAAGTGGAATTCTCAAGGGATATGTCTGAGAAGACAGGGAGGGAAGAGGAAAAGAGAAAATGTGGTTGAAAAAGGTGTTTTCATATATGTCAGTTTTAGATGTGACTTTCTCATGGTGAGAGTATTTGGGTATTTTAGCCTGATTAAAGGTATAGGATGCCAACTTTACCAAGTGTCTTGCTACTTATGGGGTGATCTGATTGTGGCCTGTATGATGTTAGCCAATCTACACATATTTACTGAGCCTCTCACATTTAAAAGTACATTTTTAACAGAAACCATTCACTGCCTTTAAACAGAGGATGCAGGAAATGTTAACCTTTTGAGGGTGATATTTTGGAGATAATTCAGTTAAAATGCCATTAGTTAGACAGTTACTTAACTGTAGCCCAATTGTAACCAAAACATTAACAGACCACTAGCAGATGCTTAATTAATTCTGTATATTGTCAGGGCCAATGGTATTTCAAACAAAAAGTATATGAGTAAATTGCATCTATTTGCTAGTCTTCTAACCCAGAATCTTTTTGCCATTGTATGATGAATATGAAGATAGACACCCTTCCACAAACTCAGAATTATGGCCTGGTGAGTAATAAAAGTAAAATGTTATCTAGTTATGTAAGCCAGTGGTTGATGAATCATAGTGACCTTTTGTGAAAAGCTCAAGGAAAATCAGCTATTCAAGCTGTAGGCAACCTGCCTCACATTTCTTTCTTTAAGTTGTGCTAATCAAAACCTTTTCTCTAAGATAGCTAATTTGCAAGCAACCAAATGATTAGATGAACACAGAAGGGTTTCAATTCATATTTTAACATATGATAATATCGCAAAAGGGGCTGCTTTAAAATTTTCTTAATGAACTTGCCGTAATACTTTGAATACTTTAGATACTGATATCAATTCTGTGCACTTCAAAGTTAAAGGCAAAATTGGCAACTATCTACAAACCTAAGGCACAGATAGCTGGTTTGAATATTTCAGAGATAATTTTTTTTTTCTAATTGAAATGTTCACTCAGCTTTCTCTGTAGTCAAGCCCTGATAACTGGTTTATTCATCTCATTTTGGGATGCAGGCTGGTCTTTCATCAACTCTGATTTCTCTTTCATGCTGATAGTATTATCCACAACTGGGCTGCATGAAATAATTCTTTGTGGTTCTACCTACTCTAAAACAATGGCCCTCATGGGAGGCGACAGGGTCACTTTCTTCTATTAGTGTCACAGAAACAAAATAAGGCAGCACCTTTCTAGGACCAAATATAAGAGATACAGCATAGCCCATTCCCTACACTTTAATCATATTTCTGATATCCATCTTTGTCAGTTGAAGAATCAGATCACTGGAGATTCAGGTGTGAATAAAATGGACACATGGAAATTAGTTTGTATCATAACTTAACTTGTCATGTTTTCATCAGCCCCAAGAAAATGTAATTTTCTTCTGACCTGAAGAAATGGGTTAGATAGGTTTCTTAGGCAATCTTATGTTTGTCACCTTCTGACATATTTATGTTGGTTGAATGTTAGTATATCCAAAACAGGAAAGAGTTAGCAATATTGCCTTTTTGCATGTTATTCAAACATGTTGTTTTTATGTAACTTTCACATTATGTATTTTTCTATGTATTAAAATCATAATTGAGAAATTCAGCAACAGCTAATTTGATTTTAATATCCTGAACTCCAGAAAACAGTATGACTTACACTCACCTGTAGTATATTTTGAATATAGGATATTTGCTTATCAGTGTATGATTTTTAAAATGGTAATTCATTTCAGAAAGGATATTGTCCATTCATGTATTCAATGAGCATGTAGTAATCATTTACCAATAGAGCAACACTTTTCTAGGTACTTTGGAGATTTTCTGTGGCACACATAGAAAAGAACTACTTGTATTTCATACTGAAATAAACAAAAGTTTATCTGATGCTTGTAAGGGAAGGTGAACAATCTAGGGGCTCTGACTGGTTGGTTTAGATTGGGCATCCTTTGGCTTTGATATTAATAATCTCACTACAATTTAATCTATGCAGTGAATAAGTAGCACACAATTTAGGAAGCTTGGTTGTAGAGGTGAACAGTGAGTAAAATATCCTATCTTCCTTCTACAAGAAAATAACCTTGTTAGACAAGTCTACATATTTATAACAGATATGATACAATGATAAACCATAAGTTATATGAATTCAAGGGCAAATGAAGCTGGGATGGGAGGGACTTCAATGAGCATGAGCATGCTTTTAGTGTTTGGCCATTAAGATTAAATGGAGTTATAGCAGAGAAAGCACAAAGGTATTCTAGTAAGATGGAAGAGCATGGGGGAAGACATACATAGGAGAGGTTGAAAAGTAATTAGTGAGTATAGGAATGAATATGGGGTTGATGATTAGGGCCATGTGATTTTGCAGAGTCTCTGACTATGGGAAAATATACTGTTTTTGCCCACTGATGATTGACTTGGCTCTTTTGCATGCTTTGACCAGAACAAAGCTGTCAACTATCACATAAGTTCTGACATGAAGCACAAAGGGAATTCCATGTTTCTACTTGTTTCACTTTTACTCCTGTAATATAGTAGGAGCAGAATAGCTTGTATCCCACAAATGAAAGCATATGGAATAGAATTAGACCTTGCTAGAAGTCTGGTGTTCAACCTGGCTGGGTAAGCACAGTCTCTTTTTGACTCACTGTCAAACAACAGAGCTGTAAAAATACTTGTTTTAAGGCTGTTGAGATTACTGGGGTTGTTTGTCACATAGGATTATTGTACCAGAACCTGATAAATACAGAAATTGTTACTTTAAATGTGTTTTTTTCTGGCAATAAAAGTATGAAATACATGTCAATGGTTTTGGAACTAGGTAGGAAGAAACCATAGTGTGAACTGGAAAAACAATGACCCACATTATATGGTGGTTAAACAATAGTCACACAGTTCGTCTGAGAAAACCTAGAAAATAAACAAACAAAATGACCTAATGAACTTGTGGCAATAGCAAGAAGGCATTTTTTTGTTTGTTTATTTTTTAATCGAAGCATAGTATTTGTACATCCTTATGGATTCATTATGTATTTTAATACATGTATATAATGTACAATGATCAAATCAGGGTAATAAGCATTTCTGTTTCTTCAAAGATTAATTATTTTTATGTGTTGGGAATTTTGTATTTTTCTAGTCATTTTGAAGTACAGCTAGATTATTCTAATCTGTAGTTACCCTACTGTGCTAAAGTAGAACCAGAAGTAACTCCTCCATTTGAACTGTGTTTTGGCGCCTCTTATTGAACAACTTTCTACCTTCCAACTCCCTGCCCTTCCCATTCTCAAGAGACCAGTATTCCATTCTGTTTTCCTCCAAGATTGACTTATTAGTTTCCACAAATGAATGAGAACATTCCTGTGTCTAGCTTACTTGTCTTAACCTCCAGTTTCATCCATGTCACTGCAAATTACAGAATTTCATTATTTTTATGACCAATAGTATTCTATTATGTGTATATACCACATTTTCTTACTACATCTATCTGAGGCAAGGCATCTAGATTAAATCCATATTTAGCTATTATGAATAGAGTTGCAAGTATATTTTTGGTATACTGATTTCATCTCCTTTGGATATATATACCCCATAGTAGAATTGCTGTATCAAATGGTGGTTTTATTTTTATTTTTCTGAGGAAACTCCATACTATTTTCCATGATGACTATACTAATTTACATTCTGACCAACAGTGTGTTGAGTGTCCTTTTCTCAGTATCCTCACCAGCATTTCTTTGTTTATGTGATTTGCCTTTTTGAAGATAACCATTCTAATTAGGGTGAGATGATATCATATGGTGGTTTTGATTTGTATTTGCCTGATGATTAGTGATATGGAGCATTTTTTTCATGTACTTGTTGTCCATTCGTATGTCTTCTGTTGAAAAATGTTTGCTCAGTTCTTTAGCCCATTTTTGATTGGATTTTTTGTTCAGCTTTTTAAATTCCTTATATATTCTGGATATTAATTCCTTGTTGGATTAAATTTTGTAAATATTTTCTCCCATTCTTGTAGGTTGTGTCTTAATTCTATGGGTTATTTTCAGCATGTATAAGCTGCTTAGTTTGATATAATTCCCGTTGTCCATTGTTACTTTGTTGCTTGTGCCTTTGGGGGTCCCATCTTAAAAAAAACGATTGCTTACACTAATGTCTTGAAGTGTTTTCCCTATTTTTTGTAGGAATTTCATAGTTTCAGGTTTAACACTTGGTCTTTGATCCATTTTGAGTTGATTTTTATTTCCAGCAAGAGGAAGAGAATCTAGTTTTATTTTTCTACACATGCACATGCAATTTTACCAGCACCAATTATGCAAGATACTAATTTATCAAAAATCAATTGGTTGTATGAATATGGATTAGTTTCTGGGTTCTCTATTCTGCTCCATTGGTCTATGTGTTTCCTTTTATGCCATTATCATGCTGTTTTAGTTACTTTAGCTTTGTAGTATTTCTGAAGTCAAGTACTGTGATGCCTCCAACATTGATTCCCCCACTTCTGCCTTAGAATCACTTTGGTTATGGTTTTATATGAATTTTAGCATTTTTTTTCCTGTGAAGAAAGTCATTGGTATTTTAATGGGAATTGTATTGAATCTATGTGTCACCTCGGGTGGTATAATCATTTTAACAGTAATGATTCTTCTGAACTACAAGTGGGATATCTTTCCAATTTTTCATGTCCTATAAAATTTCATTCATCAGTGTTGTATAATTTTTATTGTAGAGACCTTTCATTTCCTTGGTTAAATTTAGTCCTAAATATTTTATTTTTTGTAGCTATTGTGATTATGATTGCTTTCTTAATTTTTTTTTCAGTAAGTCCATTATTGGTATGTGAAAATGCTACTAGTTTGTGTGTGTGTGTGTGTGTGTGTGTGTGTGTTGGTTTTGTAGCTTTCTGCTTTACTGAATTCATTTTAAATTCTAATGGCTTTTTGATGGTGTATTTAGTTTTTTCTATGTATAAAATAATGTCATCTGCAATCATGCATAATTTAATTTCTTCCTTTCTAATTTGGATGCCCTTTCTTTCTTTCTTCTTAATTGCTTTTGCTAAGACTTCTACTATTATAATAAATGAATATGATGGAAGTGTGCATCCTTGTCTTGTTTCCAGTTCTAGAGGAAACACTTTCTGCTTGTCTCTATTCAATATGAGATTGTCTATGGGTTTGTCATATAAAGCATTAAGTATTTTGAGGTATGATATTTCTGTAATTTGTTGTGAGTTTTTATCACAAAATGTCGTTGAATTTTATCAAATGACTTTTCTCTATTGAAATAATCACATGATTTTTGTCCTTCATTATATTGACATGTTGTATCACATTTATTGTTTTGCATATGTTGAACCATCCTTGCATCCCTGGAATGAATCCCACCTGATCATGGTGCATGATTTTATTTGCTAGTATTTTATTTTTACATGTGTGTTCATGAAAGATATGGGTCTGTACTTGTTTTGTAATATTTGTCTGATTTGGGTATCAGGGTAATGTAGGCCTCATGAAAAGTTTGGCAGTTTCTTCCATTTCAGTTTTTAAAAACAGTTTAGGAAGAATTGGAATTAGCTCTTCATTAAATATTCTATAGAATTTAACAGTAAGTACATCAAGTCCTGGACTTTTTTTGATGGAAGATTCTCAATTACTGCTTCAATATTATTACTCATTATTGTGATCTATTTAGATTTCTTATTCTTAATTCAGTTTTAGTAGGTTGTATGTTTTCATTATCCATTCCTTCTAGGTTTTTCATTTTTTAGCAGATAATTGTTCATAATAGTTTCTTACAATCCTTTGTATTTTGGTAATATCAGTTTTTATGTTTCCTTTTTCATCTCTGATTCTCTTTTTTTCTCGGTTAGTATTTTTAAAAGTTCATTAGTTTGTTACTCTTTCAAAAAACTCTTTGTTTCATTGCTCTTTTTGGTTTGAACTTTCAATTTTCTTTCTGCTCTGACCTTTATTATTTCTTCTACTAATTTTGAGTTTGGTTCATTCTTTTCTAAGTCTCTGAATTGCATTGTTAGCTTGTTTATCTAAGGTTTATTTTTAAAATGTGTTTTTATTGCTACAAACTTCCTTCTCAGTACTGCTTTGGCAATATCTCACATATTTTGGTATGTTTTGTTGTTATTTTCATTTGTTTGTAGGATTTTTTGTATTTCCCTTTTATTTCTCATTGCTCATTGAGGAGCATGTTACTCAATTTCCATGTATTTTTTATATTCTTATTTTTGATTTTCAGTTTTATTCCATTGTGGCCTGGGAAGATATTTGATATGATTTCAATTTTAAAACTTTTTTTGAGACTTGATTTGTGGCCTAACATATGATCTCTCTTGGAGAATTTTCCATGTGCTGATGAGAGGAAATGTATTTTTCCGCTGTTAGATGAAGTGTTCTGTTAATGTCTGTTTGTTCTACAATATGGTTCAAGTTAGATGTTTCTTTGCAGGTTTTCTGTCTGAATGATCTATCCATTGAGGAAAGTGGGTATTAGAGTCCCCCTCTATTATTGTATTAGAGTTCCTTAGATCTAATTCTATTTGCTTTATATATTTGGGTTGTCTTGTGTTGGGTACATATATATTTTTAATGACTATATCTTCTTTTTAAATTATAATTATTAACTTGTATTAATTGTACAGATTAATGGATTTCTCCATGACATTTCCATACACGCGTATATTGTGTTTTGCTGAATCGATCCTTTTACCAATATTTAATGAACTTATTCAGTCCTTTTTCCAGTATTTTTTTTTATTTAAAGTCTGCTTTATCTGATATGAGTATAGCTAATCCTGTTTACTTTTGGTTTCCATTTGTGGTACATTGTTTTTCAACCCTTTACTTTTAGTCTGTGTATACTTTTACCAGAAAAGTGAGCTTCTTGTAGGCAGATATAGTTGGGTCTTGTTTTTCATCCACTCAGCCAGTCTGTGTCTTTTGATTGGTGAATTAATCCATCTACATATACAGTTATGGATAGGTATGATTTTCCTTTTGTCACTTTGTTAATTGCATTCTGCTTGTATTGTATATTTTTTATTCCTTTCAATCTCCCTTATTATTTAGTTTTGTGAATTTGTAGTTTTCTATCATGCTAAGGTTTGGTTTTCTTCTCTTTTTCTTTCACTTGTCTGTTTTTCTAGTGAGTTTTGTGTATTCATGTTTTTTGTATATTCATGTAGTTACCCTTTTTGTTTCTAATGAGGCTTCCCTTAAGTATTTCTTTTAGGGCTTTTCTGGTGGAGATGAATTCCATGTTTCTGTTTATCTGTGAAAGACTTTATTTTTCTTTCGGTTTTCAAGGATAATTTGGGTATAATATTCTTGGTTGGATGATTTTTTTCTTTCAGTATTTTGATCGTATCATCCCATTCTATTCTGACGTGTAAGGTTTCTGCTGAGTTATCTTCTGTAAGTCCAATGGGTATTCCCTTATATGTGACTTGACACTTTTTCTTGATGCTTTTTGAGTTCTCTTTGTCTTGCACATTTGACATTTTTCTCAAATATGATATGCCTTGTTGAAGTTATTTTGACTGTATCTAGTTGGGGGTTTCTTTGAGCTTCTTGTATCTTGTGTGTCTCTGAGGATTTGAAAAGTTTATGGCTTTTCCTTCATGAAATAGGTTTTCGATAGCTTTTCTTCACCTGGAATTTCCATAATGTGACTATTTCTTTGAGTAACTGTGTACCACAAGTCTTGTAAACTTTCTTCATTCTTTAAAATTCTCTTTTCTCTCTCTTTCTTCCCCCTCCCTCCTCCCTCCCTCTCTCTCTCTTTTCCACTGGGTTTATAGAACAGATAAATTCTCAGGTTTAGAAATTGTTTCTTTTGCATGTTCTAGTCTGTTATAGAAACTCTCTGTTGCATTTTTTATTTTATTAATTGAAGTTTTTAGTTCTAAGATTTCTGATACTAATTCTTCTTTATTTTTTTATTTTTTTAAAAGTTTTTTACTAGCTGTGGATGGATTCAATACCTTTTATTTTATTTATTTATTTATATGTGGTGCTGAGAATCGAACCCAGGACCTCACACATGCCAGGCAAGCACTCTACCCCTGAGCCACAGCCCTAGTCCCATTTGTTCTTTTTTATAATTTCCACCTCTGGTGCATTTCTCATTCTTATCCTGAATAGTTTTTCTCATTTTCATGAATTATTTGTTATTAATTAATTAGTTATCTGTATTCTCCTGCATCTCACAGATTTTCCTTAGGATCATTATTTTAAATTCGTTTTCAGGCACCTCATAGATTTTCTTCAAATTGAGATCGATTTCAGGACAATTACTTTCTCTTTTGGAGGTTTTGTTTCCTTTCATGTTTATTGCATTCTTATTTTGATGCCTGCTCATCTGGTGTTACATACATTTTTTCCAAATTTATGAAGTAACTTTTGTAAGAAAAAGATTTTTTTTTCTTTTAGATGGGATATAGGATATCAGTTGGTAGATGCTTTCGGTTTAGTTATAGGGCAGCTCAAAAGTATATTCTTGCTGTGTGCAGTGGCACATGCCTCTAATCCCAACTGCTTGGGAGGCTGACGCAGGAGGATAGCAAATTTGAGGCCAGCCTCACAAACTTAGTAAGAACCTGTCTCACAGTAAAAAAAGATAAAAGGGTGCTGGTATGTAGCTCAGTGGTAAAGCATCCCTGGTCTCAATCACCAGTACTACAAAACAATAAAAGAAAAAAATGTATACTCTCTGTGAGATTTCTTCATTGTTAGTTGATGTCAACAGTATCTATGAGTACCTCAATAGTCTAGATTGCAGCAGTTCATGAAGATAGTTATATGATCATGCAGTGGATGTATGTTTCCCAAAAGTATGTGTTCTCAGGCTCCACAGAGTTGAGCCCTGATGGCACTGGAACTTGTGGTAGCAGCTTCCACAGTCTCAATAGTGTGGGATGTGGAGAGTATATCCTCCAGTTCCCTAAAGGCAAGCACAGGGGACCCCAAGGGTTGTGGCACCAGCAGCCACAATCCCTTAGCCAGCTTCTCTAGGACTCTCAGAATGAATGCAGGAGACATTTTGGTCAGTGGCACCTGCAGCAACAGTTTGGAAGCCACAGAATGGGAAGGAGCCATACCCAATTTCCATAGGATGAGCCCAGGTAGTGCTAGGGTATATGGCACTGGTCACCATGGTCTTAAGGTTTTAACCTTCCCCAGGTTCTATGAGGTGATTGCAGATGGTGCTTGGGCTTGTAACACTGTTAGATGTTTTTGTTTTAGGCCTGGATGATATGTTCTCCAGGTCTTGGAGGACAAACACAATTGGTACCAGGGCTTTAGGCACCAGTAGCTGTGATTCAAAGTTTGTGGCTATGGAGGAGATGTTTCCTAGCTCTTCTGGGACATGTATGGTTAACGATTGGGCTTGTGGCACTGGTATCCACACTCTTGGAAATGTATGATGTCAGAGAGATTATCTCTATGTCCCACAGTTTGAGCACAGGTGGTGCTGTGGTTTATGGCTTAGGTATCTGCAGTCTGGGAGCTTCAGGGCATGGATGGGAATGTCCCTAGGTCACACAGGCACTCCATACAGAATTAGGTTATGGCCCAAGCCCTGTGAGGAGGTAAGGGATTTTCACATATAATACATATCAGTTACAGTGCGAATGAATCAATATCCTTTTCAGAGTGGAGAGGGTACAGTGTAATCAATTTCCCATAAAATTACTGAATATTTTTCTCAAATGTAATGTGTTGGGGCTCAGAGTTGGTCTCTGTGCTTAAAGAGAAAAAAAAAAGGTAAATATCATGACAGAAGTTAGATTAGCCTTGATTTGTAGGAATCCTTTCTATTTCTCCTAGTCATTACCTCCATGCTTCCTCATAATTAGTTTGTTGTATGTGCTCAATATATCATCTCTAGGGCAATCCCACTGAGTAATACCAACTGGTTGGATCATTCTGTTTATTTTTGTTAGTATTTCTTACATGGTAGATGCTCCCTTGTTGGCATTAGCATGCCATACAAAGATCTTCATGTTAATGTGTGAATTCCTATAAATCCATCCACTTGTCTCACACCTCCTCTTAAAAGTCCCAAAACAATGCCACTTCCCTTGAACCTGCATCTATTTGGACTACCTCTCTTTTCATGTAAAGTAAATGACCAGGTGTGCCTTCTTAAGCTCTGGTAATTAGGAAGATTGCCTGCCATCAATGTCTTTCAGGCCACCACTGAGGTTGTAGAGCAACAATTCATTTTTGTATTGTACCTTTGTATTGAACTTGTCTATCTATGAACCAAGATCAGTCTTTTTTTGCCTCCTCTGTCAGCTGATATGAAGGAGCTTTGCAGATGCTATCGATGTAATCTGAGGGAGAGATGCAGATAACAATCTTTCTGGATGACTTGGAGTCTGGCTCACCTACTGATGCTGCTTACATGTGCCCTCAACCCATTTGTTCCTAATCCTGAATATATTACTACTTCTTATGATATGCAAGGCCTACACACTCTATGACTTGGAGAGTCTGAAAGAACCTAGAACAGTGTGGGCTTCTCTTGCCACATGGTCATTGATGGACCCTGATCTGTACTCCATTTTTTCCAGGGCCTAGTAGCTACAGACTGTATTGGCCTTACATCCCTAATAGATCTCTATTGTGATTTTTATTTTGGTGCTTGCCATAACCTTCACATACTGTCTTTTCCCATCATAGATAACTCTATGAATGTATTCTCTTTTTCCTCCCACATAAATATGAATAACTTCTGTTTCTTTTTTTCACTGACAAGTGTAGAAATGAATACATTTTCCAGATCGAGGTTGTATAACATGTATCTGAACTCATATTAATGTCTCCTAGAGAGATATCATATTTTCCACAACAACTGCAAAGGAGGATACATTGAGTCTGTAGCAATTTACTGTCATCTTTCAGGATTTGACTATCACAGGGTGCATTAAATGGAGGGTAGTAAAGTAATACTGCATCTTTTGGTCTCTTAGGGTAATGTTAATCTCTGATGCTCTGTATATATCACAATGATAGTTCTTACCTCACAAGCTAAGGAACAAACTATTCTAATTATTGGGAACCACAAAAATGATCATGTGTGTGTGTGGACCTAGTGGACCCACTGTGGGCTATACCTCGAATAGGACATTTATTATCTGCCCACATATGGTCTCAGATTAACAGGAGTCTATAGTAACTAATATGGTTTCCAGGTATCTGTTCAACTCAGAGCATGTGTACTGGTCCTTGAGATATTTTGGTATAAGATTTTCACCACTGTATTACCCTAGTATATGGCCATTCAGCTTTGTGCAAGGAGTGGAGGACACCATGTATATCTATTAAGATGTCATCTTCCCTTCCTCTTGGGAACATGGTCCTTCCTTCAGTCAATAGGTTCCAATATGAAAAACGATTCATACTGGGAAACTGAACAAGACTTTGCAACATTTTATTAGTGACAAGGTTCTCAGTCTTCTGATAATCTATTCTTGATATCTTTTGATTTTGTGGATTGAGTAATAACTTTGTTAGGTACCCATCTATCTTGTACCTAAAGATGTCATGGTTTGTTAACTGTATTCAGAACTTTTTGTAGTTCAGATCCCGTTGGTTGCTACTCCAATTGCTGTGGTTTGAATATGTTTGGTCCCTTCCAAAACCCATGTGAAAATTTAATCAGCATTATGAGATTTTAAGAGGTGAGACCAGGTGGGACCCTTTAGAGGTGATTAGGACTCTGCCCTCATGAATAGATTAATTAATTCATTTGATTAGTGGATAAATGGGTTATGTTAAGAGTGGTTCTACTCTAAAAAACAGTTTGGCTAGGTTTCTTTGCCATCCCTGTCTCTTGCCATATGGTGCCCTGTGCTGCCTCAGGACTCTGGCAGCAAGAAGGATATCACTAGTTATGAGCCCTTTCCCTTGGACCAAAACCATAAGCCAAAATAAACCTCTTTTCTTTATAACTTACCCAATCTGTGATAGTGTATTATTAGGAACAAAAAAATGGACTAAGACTTGATGCTTATTATAATATCTATACTCATTTTACTTGTATTCAAGTGTTACCAAACTGGCCTCTACTGTTTTGCAGTCTTAAGAGCCCTGTTCTAAAGTAGCATCTCTTAATGTTATCCATGGCCCACCAACAACTTGGATCATTGGGATTCTCAACAATGCTCACTAGTAAATTCCATATTGCTCTCAGAAGAGGACTATCCTCTGGACTCTCTTATGACACAAATGGTGGGGTTCTGGCTTATGTGAGATATTGGGGAAACCTATATACATATTTTTACAATGTTGGCTAGGGGAATTTTTAATTTTTTTTTTAAGATTCCACAATTTGTGAAGATTCCACAATCTTGTCTAACTATACAAAGTGTCAGAAATTTTTAGGAATGATAAACTAGAAAAACTTTTTTGCTTAGTCTGAATAAGTTTCACACCCTTATGGATCAACTATTCAAACCCTGGTATTGCTTTTCTGAGCACTCTTGCACTCTTGCATTTCAGTGACTTTCACTTCCACCTTAAATGAATTGTCTGCACATGTGGCTTTTCAGTGGCCCTGGAACCTCAAGAAGCTACTTCCCATCTGTTGTCTTCCACCAGGACATCCTTGAGTATTTTCTCTTTGACAGTACTGTTTTATTTATCTAATTCTTTACTCTTTTTAATGAATTGACTTCTCACCTGCATCATATTACTCATCACTTGACCCTCCCTGTGATTTTAGTATCACTTCCTTTATTCTTCCTTCTTTTGTGTTTTCATACTTGACTTCATGGTCCAGAATTTCAGTTTTATATTTACTGGGCTCATACATAGATACCTTTACTCCATTACCCCACTGTTGAAAACACAGTGTTAATTCCCGATTTGAGATAAACACAAATATCTACTTATTTCCTTTTTCTTTCCTATTAAATATTTGTTATAAATCACATAATGATATTGATAAACACCTTTACAAATTCATGTTATCCAGTCTTGTCCAGTCTAGCAGTCAGTGCAATTCACAAGTTCCTTTACTGTCTTCCATTCAACTTCTTATTTTAATTTTCGTGATAACTATTTTTAATTTTTTCATTCTAATTGGTCTGTCGAACCAAGTCTGTAAACTAACCTACTAGAATAAAACAAAACACAACCCAAAAGAAATAAACAATAGCAATTAAAAAGTACAAAAAGAGTTTTCCATTGCTACAGTTTAGAGAACACAGCTTCTGGCCAGAGGACAAGGTGCTCAGAACAGATACACATGATCAAATCCCAAGGCAATTTCAAATACAGGTAATTGCCCTCCCCGACTAATAATTTAAAAAGTAGCAAAAGATCTTTTACAAGATTAGTTTTATTTTAATGAATTAAGAAAGGGCATGAATTTATTGATAGGTGCATGGAGAGATAACACAATGTTGTTTTAGGTTTAAGAACCTAATATCCAATATCCAAAACTTATCTGAAGTTGATAATAAAGAGGAAGAAGACTTTTTTCAAGAGAGGGAAAAGATTATTTTAGTGCAAATCAATATGGGTCACCAAGAAAGATGATTGAAATAATCTATAAGAAACATAATCCATATGGGACCTTAATTTACAGATTAAGGTAACAAAGGCTAAGGTTTCATTTCTTCCTTATTATTTTACTCTCTTTGGAAAATTAACATACAACCTTGTCATAAATTGTTTTTAACTAATTGTGTGTATATTCCAGTGTGTGGTCAGTCATTCTTAATTAACTTTTTTTTAAGTTCTAAGTTAAAGCACTCCTAGATACTACTAAAAAGTCTACTCTGAAAAAAAAAAAAAAACGAAACGACCTCCAGCATTCAAAACTGTGGTATCCATGAAGAACCTTTCTGGCATGATTGAAATATTCTGTATCTTGATAAGACATGAACTATACAGTTATATTCAATTTTCAGTACATGTTGAACTGTATATTTACAATTTTTGTGTTTCACTGTATGTTCATTTTATCTGCAAATCTGTAAACAAATGTTGAATTCTTGTTATTCGGTTTGCATTTCAAAGTGATATGGATTAACAATTCTGAAAAGTATTTTCTATATAATTTAGCTTTGAGAAAATATATCAGTATGTTGAGGATAATGGGAAACAAAGTTTTCATAGATAGAAGTTAGAGTTACAGGTATGGAAAGAGGGATGGCTAGATGTACTCTAGCATCGAATTAGAGTGAGAGGCATCAGTGTGAACTCATGTATAATGAGTTTATTTACTATATATTTACTTATGTCTATCTGTATTTATTGATGCACACATGCATTTCCTGGGTGTGCAGATGTTTATATTCATATATCTCTTAGTTTCTAAATATTGTATCATAATAAAAGGAACCAGGATTCCCAGGAGAAAGTGTTAATTTGAGAACTCTTCCAGGAAAAGTAAAAAAATGAGCCTAGAACATCTTCTGGTCACAGAAAGCAAAGATGTGCTTAAGTAATAATTCAGTGATACCAAAAGGATATAAGAATCAGTCTGAAGAGAACTCTACTAGAATGGGGACATATTAGGAGTGGCTACTAGAAAAATTTAACATGAATATAATAATCACAGAAATAGATTGTACTCCATTGAATAAAATAAAAACCCATGAATCCATACTGAAATAAATGGATAAATATTTTTAAAACTCTTTCAAAATAAAAGTTACAAAAATAATACTGGTGCCTAAAAAAGTATATCAAATATAATAGGACTCTTTCTAAAAGCCCTTATTTGAACCAAATTCATTTCTGGCTGGGAGTGTTATATAATATGAAAAGGCACACAGGTAAGCAAGAAGGCAGATAATGAAGATATATCCTGTCTAAAAATCATGAACTTCAGTAAGTATTTTGGGTTTTGGTCAAAACATTGTGTGCATGTAAGTGTTTTACTAAATATTCTTCATGCATGTATACTACAAAATGGATGCTTTCCTATTTGCTAAATGAGAACATAACTGAATCAGTATTTGCCAAACCCTTTTGACCTATGAACTCTCCAAAGACTTGTCAACCCAAAAGGGTTGGCTGTATTCTCCAAATCTACTGATTGATTTTTAACCATGAACTTAGTGCCATTGAGGTCATTCAATGTAGAAACCTGTGAGTTCTGTGTTTCCAAAGGAACACATAATTGAATTCCGAGTCCAAATGGCAAATATGAGATGAGATTGTTGCTACCTCTGCTTGAATATTCTATACTCAGCAATGGAAAAGCCCCTGGAATCACAAATCTAATCAGTAATATCTGGATATACATCATGTCTTCAGTGAACCCAGATGTATTCAAAGCTGTAAAAAAGGACAGCAAACAAACAAACAACCCCCCCAAGCCATTTTTATACTAACAGAAGGGGAAACAATAACCAGTGTGACCTCAATGGAAACTTCCCTAAATCTTTTGAGTTTAATAGTGTATCAAAACAACTCCAAACTAAGGCAGTCATGAAATAGCTGAACATGGGACATTTGCCCTCTTTGTAAACCACAGCGGTGCCCTGGTAGCCAGTTCTATTTGATAATGGTGCTTTAGAAACTGGGCATTACTGTCCTGGAGCTTAACCCATGATGATGGTGTTTTTCAATTTCATATAAACCAATGCTTTGAGAAACCCCAACATGAAGAAAGGATAGCAGTATAAAAAGCAAAATTAACTTTCCTAATAAAGTTATAGATGTATACTCTTGGTATCCATTCCAAAGTAGAATGCAACATGGCAACTACATTTGAGAACAGTGTTTGTTTCAAAATTACACTGGAGCTGTCATGCTGTAAATATCCTCAAGAGGAGAGGTATTCATTCTCTGGAATAATAATAAAATCTCATTAATTTAATGTATGAAGCAGGTATGCTTAAGTGTATAGGGTCAAGTTTTTATCACAATGGAAATCTATTACCTAATGTAATTGTGGAAATCTAAGATAGAAAACACATCTTCCCTTATTCTATATTTGTTGATCAGATCAACAAATTCAGAGAATATTATCTCCTTTTCTTGCCTAGGTCCTATATAATAAATGTTATAATCTATGCTTTACAAAGGTGATTATTCCAGAGAAGTCCTAGAACTTCAGTGATCTTTAAAAATGATATTATGCTTCCATTCCAAGAACAATTGAATTTTATTCCAGTATCAAATCCTTCAGGCTTGATGATTCTTCTACACACACACACACACACACACACACACACAAACACTGCTAAACCACTGAACAGGAACAAAGTCTAGTTTGTTCTCATTTTTAGTGACCCTTTTGCACATATTTTTCAAATAAGCAAAATGTGAAATTCAACCTCTATCACCAGCTGGAATCAGGAATTAGTCACGCCAGGTACTATAATCCTAACCCTCTATGAAACTTTAGCTGGATAAACTCCATGGTCTTCCCTAAGATGAGAAATGGATGTTTCCAAATCCTGCAATAACTAATATGTAGTGATAATGTAAGAAATGATTCAGTCTTGATGATGAATGGGAGATAACTACCTATTAAGTACTGCTGACTTATATTTTAAAATCAATCTTGAAGTAATCTTTGCAATTTTTAGAAGTTCAACTTGAAAAGCAAAAAACGAAATTCTTGCAAGAAGCTTTATTAATTTTTTATGCAGAGCTTTAGATGACTTTAATAGAGATGAACATCTATTAATCACCTGCTATGTACATGATCTTGCCATGTCTTCTATTATGTAAAGAGATAGTAAGTGCTATACATAATCAGTTCTCAGTGAAGGAAGAAATAATCATAGAACTGGGATTATTTAGTTTTGCAAATGTTCTAAGGATCTATGAAAGAAATATCTCAGTGACCCGAGAAAATAGGGACTTGATGGGATGAAAAGGTTATGTCTACAGCGCCCTAAGATGCAGGTCAATGAAATCTCTCCCCATCCGGATTCATTGTCTCTGTCTTTCTGCAACTGGATGCCAGAGTCCTTTGTCATGCTGATGACCTGCAAATGTGTTACTCTAACCTCTGACTGTCCACTGAACACATCCACCTGGATATGACCTATATGTACCTCACACTCATCAAATTCAGAGATTGAATTTGCTTTTTTCCCTTAGTGCTGCTCTTTCTTTGTTCTCTATCTCAATTACTTTTGCCACCAAGATAGAAACCTAGGAATCATTGCTAGTTCCTCTTTCTTCTTTATTCCATATGTTACTAAGTTTCCAAAGATTGGTGTTAATTATAAATATTGATTAAATTTTTTAAAGTTTATTTTAAAATAGATGATTCTATCTAAAATGCTTTATTTTAGGTCAATATGTAAGCAATTATGAAGTTTATTTTACTATGATGTTAGGTAATAATATTATGAAGACAAATTTCTTGTCTTTTGTGTGTCATATTAACATGTGTTATGTGTTCATTTTAAAATAATATTCTAAGAGAAAGTATGATAGATAAGAAATAAGTTTAAAAATGACATTATGTTGAATTAGCCTTTGGGAAGTCATACATTAACGTGTAGATTGGAGTTTATTATGTTAAATTATTACAATCTGAGAAAACTTATTTGACAGTTTTGGAATTTTTACACTTACATACTTTTATAATTTTAAAAATAAAGAAACTTTTATAATGTTTAAGTTTTCTTTAAAATTGAGAAAATAAGAAAGTGGATTTTGTATCATTATTTTTAGATATTACTGAGTATAAAAAGCTCATTTGGAAAATTTTTCCTGCTATTATTTATTTTCAAAAGTTGTTTTTGGAACCATAAAATGAGGTACTAGATAGAAATTATAAATAGAAATATGAAATATCCTGATCACATGAAATAATCTCAAAGGAAGTTTGTAACATGATTCTTATTTTCCTCATTATGTTATGCTTTAGCATCAGTGTTCTTTAGGCTTCCTGCTTTTACCTAATGACCCACTAGAAGTAAAAATAAAACATCATATGACCACAAATAAAAGTTTAAAATTGTCTAATGACCCAAACCACCATGCTGACAAATGGTATTCGCCTGAGTAGTAAGCAGAGAGGTGAATTATACACATACACTCTGATTAAAACTAGTCCCTGAACATCTCACTTAGTATTTATTCAGAGCTCCAAATGGTTCCCTTTGCAAAATTTAAACAATTTTCTTATTTACCAATCCCAGAGTAGAAATCTGGATTGATATCATTCTGACATTTAGACCTATGCAACCAGCTGGGAAGATCAGAACAGCAACTCCAAGTGCCTCCCAGCTCTCACATTCAGAGGCTCCCATCAGGAAGGTTACAGCCTTCTTAGGCTTGATTTGCTGAATTAAGCTCTGAGTCATCAGAGAAGGAAGAGGAGATGAACAAAAGTTCCTCATGAAAGCAGAATAATTAGAGAAACATGAAAAAATCCTCAAAAGTAATTAAGAACAGCATTAATGTAGATCAGAAGTGTGGTGTATTCTTGTTACATATTTGAAGATCCAGTTCCAATGATGCTGGTTCTTTTTCCCTTTGTCTTTTTTAACTGGAAGAAATGATCCTTGGAGAAAACAGCACAGAAATTATTAAAGGAAAAACAAAACAAGATCAACCATAGTCCCATTCAGAGAGAACCATTTTTAAGATTCTGCATCTGGTACTTCAGTATTTGGCTTAGGTCTTCCATATACACACATACCTGTGGAGGGGGATATTAGGAATGAACAAAAATAATAACATCATCATCATCATTATCCTTTACTCTTTTACTCCTTCCACCATAGAAACATTTACTGTTTACTTTTATGTACTTTTTTATTTTATTTTATTTTTTTGAACCAGGGATTGAACTCAGGGGTGCTTAACCACTGAGCCACATCCCCAGCCCTATTTTGTATTTTATTTAGAGACAGGGTCTCACCGAGTTGCTTAGGACCTCGCTAAATTGCTGAGACTGGCTTTGAACTCTCGATCCTCCTGCCTCTGTCTCCCGAGTCGCTGGGATTACAGGTGTGCACCATTGCGCCCGGCTATGTACTATTTTTAAGTCTGTTAAAGCATTCTAACAAAGCACTTAGAGGTAAGCAGGAACATGTATGTACCATCAATTTGGTTCTCTTTGAACACTTGACTCATATACATAACTTAAATAAGAAAACCATATATGCCTTGCTGTGTGAAGATTTGGTGACTATGACTGTTTATATGATGTATTAGTGTTTAGTTCATATATTCAGGTCGGTTGAAAATCCATTGAGTTGATGACAAAAATCACATTTTACTTGGTATTGCACAGAGATTACACATATGTGGAGAGCTGGATAAATAAATAATAGATAAGTTTCCTGAATGTCTTATTACTGAGAATAAAAAGAGTATTGAGGACTTAATTTACATTATCCAATAATATAAATAGCTACCATTTATTGAATGCTGATTGTGTGCTAATTTTATATTATATATTTAATGTATCTTATTGAATTCTACTGCAAGGAATATGGTTGTGTTGGTAATTGTTATTCTGGTCTCACATGCATTCTCCCCCATCTTCTGTTGTTCTACATATCCCAAGAGTCTGACTTCTGAAAACTGTTTCCCAGGATCCCTTGACATCTGACTTCCTGTTAGGTTGTGTTATTGGGAAATGTTTGTGTGATATTGGGATTGCAGACGAGAAAGGCACATGTGGCCTTTGATAATGGTTTGTGTTCTCAAGGACTCAAGCTTCTGTAGCTGAGACCTTTCTCTTTCTGATACAACCTTTGGTTTGGAAGCCAAATTCTGAACAGTCTCTAAGTTGCCTACTGTTCACAGTTCGGCTTTTTGACTCTTTTGACATATTTGTAACTAGTTTCCAATATTAAATTCCTTTATTACCTGTTGTGAACTCTATTTTCCTGTCTGGACATTAAAAAGATAGATGCTGTCTTCATTTTATAGATTAAAGTTACTTGTATAAAGCTCATAACTAATTTAAAAAGAGGCTTTCAAACTTATGCCTAATTTCGAAGCCCAAGTCTTTGAATGACTCTGCTGCATACAAATGACAGCCCAAATGAAGATACAAGTGAATAGTTTTCATTAATCTCCTCTTCCTACTACTTAGCTTAAATTGTATTATGGCAATAGCTAGCTATTATCATCATTTAATTATCTCTCCCAAAAGCTTATGAGCCTTCTTAAGAGCAAGCACATGGTATTCATCTTTGTATCCCTAGCACCTACTACTGTGCTTGGAATGTAGTAGAGCTTAATAAATATTTGTGGAATGAATGAATAATAATCAGTATCATTGACTGAGTGACTGTTTTATTTCAGCACCACACTAGGGAGCTGATGTGAATTTTATAACTCAATCTTCATAACAGTCTTGCAAGGTAGATATAAATATTCTAATATCACAAATAAAGAAAAATAGGCTGAAAGAGTTTATAAACAACTTACTGCTAATCAGGGATTAAACCCAGGTCAACTGAATTCCAACGTGACATTCTGACTCTAGCTGCCTCTTTATATTCATTAATGTGATTGAAAAAAATACATAAATAAGGAGATTGGGAAAAAGTTAAAGCATTTTATTAATTTTCATTTATTTTTGGAGCTTTAGAAACAGAAGTCTTTATGAGAAAAAGTTCAGTATTGCAGAAAATTAAATGGAAATACATATTTTTGCATCTAAAAATTTGTACAGATAAAAGGAAGAGAAGATTTGAGATCATAATCTGAAGAAATTAAACAGTTCCTGTCTTGTCAGAGGAAAACCAGAGCTGACAGTAGTTAAAGTGGTAAAAACAGATTTTGTTTGGGAACTATTGTAGTAACAGAAAAGCAACTTCCATATAGAACTAGGTTCAATTCTAAATACAACACAGAGCAGTGGGACTTTATAGGTCAAGGAGAAGAGTGAGGGTCAGTGGATGGAAAATTATGAACAGGAAATATCAAGGTTATGGCAGGGTTGCAGATTCTTGTTAAATCAAACCACAGAATTCTTGTTGAAGTAAGGTCACGGTGATCAGATATCACCTGGGGATGGTGTAGGATAACGAATTTGATCAAATAGTCAGACAATCAGGTATCAAGTGTGAGGTATTCTCTAAACCAACTTTGAGATTCTCGCTCTAACTGGAAATTGCTGGATCCGACATCAAGGTCAATGTGTAGAGGATTTAAAGGAGCCTGAGTATACTTAGGCCAAAGAGGGTGTCTCGTTATCACAGGGTGGGAAACTGATTATTCCCATAATTATCTAATCATTCTCTAGAATTCCTGGGTATAGGATATGACATTAATGTTATTCACAACCATTTCTCTTAAGGACAGAATTCAAATTTCAGCTTGACTTGCCTGTTTCATAATCTGTTATCCAGAGGTAGTACATAAACAGAGCAATAAAATAGTTGTTTATACTACTAAATTGACTGCTGATGAAGAATTTTGCTTGTGTTCCAGCTCCAGCCTTTGTTTTGCTGGTGAGATCATCTGTATGGATAAAATTTAATGCCAAGTTCAGTTTCTTCCTTAGTTTTTCCTAGAGTTTTACATTATTGGTTCCTCCTCTGAAGGTAGAAAATAAAATATTACCTCCATTTCTGAGGCTGAAATGCAGAATCCATTATTTTCTTCTTCAGTTTCTGATGAAAATGAACAAATAGAAGTAAAATAAATTGCTAGGCATCACACAAAAAGTCATTGTTGATTCTACACGTACTTCCTTGGCACGCGCTTGCTTGGTTTGGTATTGGCTGAAATTGTTTCAACTGGATACCACCCAAGAGGCTGCTCTCTTCTCGGAGAGCTACAGGCTATTTGAAGATCCTGGAAATAAGTGATTTTCGTAAGATTTTTGCTGGTGTGATTCTCTTTTTTTCCCATGGAAAGGATCGTCTCCTAAGCCTTCATCATGTATGTACTTTGCCATGATAAAGTCTTTATTTCATTAATTTAGTAGTAAAGAATAAGGTGAAATTAAATGCATGCATTGTCCCCAGCTGGTTTCTAATATCACAAACTATGTCATTATAGAGCATAAATGAGCTGTATTCATTTTTAAAAAGTATATTCTCTTGTGATTAAGATATGTCATTAAGGGCTGGCAACCAAAGGGGTCAAAAACCCCAGAGTGTTGTTATTCAGTGACAGGCTAGAGTGTCAATCATGTAATATAGAAAAAGTTCCAGAAATCTGCTATATAACAATATTTATACACATAGTTAACAATTCTGTACTGTATCCTTAAAATTTTGCAAGAGGGTACATTTTCTGTTGTTTGTGTGTGTGTGTGTGTGTGTGTGTGTGTGTGTATGTTTGTGTGTGTATGTGTAACTACAATGCAAAAAACAAAACAACTCAGAGTTGTGACTGGCTGCCAAAAGAAACTCAAGCACATTTGACTGAGAAGGTGTTGCCTGTTCCATTACTTGATTCTATTACCTGTTCCTATTTGAATCCTGAAGAGTTAGAGAAATAAAATGATCGTCACTTAATAAAACTTCAGCAAGTTGTTTTTGTTAATAGTGATGATTGATAAGGATTTGTCAGTGACACTCTGTGATCCTGGGAGCAGAAGTCACCATGTAAACAACACTGTGCTAACAAAAGGGGACTATTCACATGGCTGGAACTTGCTCTACATGCATTCCTGATTGAGGGTAAGCTCAACCGTGACTGTGACATTAAGTATTGGATTTCATGAATTTTGTTGAATAAATGAAAGAGATTTTGTTCATTTATTTTCCTCTAGTAAAATGTTTAAAATGTATCTGAAAGGATTAAAAGGTTTCATGATACAAGTTGGAAAATTAGAGAAAATTTAGAGTTAATTTATTTATATTAATTATTTCCATGTATATATTATACCATAGCTTCTTTATCCATTCATCTGTTGAAGGGCATCTCGGTTGGTTCCACAGTCGAGTTATTGTGAATTGAGCCCCTATAAACATTGATGTGGCTGTGTTACTGTAGTATGCTAATTTTAAATCCTTTAGGTATAAACCAAGGAGTGGGATAACTGGGTCAAAACGTAGGTCCATTCCAAGTTTTCTGAGGAATCTCCACACTGTTTTCCAGAGTGACTGAACCAACTTGCAACTCCACCAGCAATGTAAAAATGTGCCTTTTTCCCCACAGCCATGCCAATATCTCTCATTGTTTATGTTCTTGATAATAGCCATTCTAATTGGAGTAAGATGAAATCTTAGAGTTGTTTTAATTTGCATTTCTCTAATTACTAAAGATGTTGAACACTTTTTCATATATTTATTGATTGCCTGTTCATCATCTTCTATAAAGTGTCTGTTCAGATCCTTGGCCCATTTATTGATTGAGTTCTTTGTATTTTTGGTGTAAAGTTTTGTAAGTTCTTTAAAAATTTTGGAGAGTAGTGCTCTATCTGAAGTGTGTATGCTAAAGATTTTTTTCCACTCTGATAGGCTCTCTTTTCACATTATTGATTGTATCCTTTGCTGAGAAAAAGCTTTTTAGTTTGAGTCTATCCCATTTATTGATTCTTGCTTTGATTTCTTGTGCTTTGGAAGTCTTGTTAAGGAAGTCTGATCCTAATGCAACATGATGAAGATTTAGGCCACTTTGTTTTCTATTTGGTGCAGGGTCTCTGGTCTAATTTCTAAGTCCTTGATTCATTCTGAGTTGAGTTTTGTGCAGGGTGAGAGATAGAGGTTTAATTTCATTTTACTGCATATGGATTTCCAGTTTTCCCAGCACTGTTTGTTGAACAGGCTATCTTTTCTCCATTGTATGTTTTTGGCTCCTTTGTCTAGTATGAGGTAACTGTATTTTTGTGGATTTGTCTCTGTGTCTTCTATTCTGTACCATTGGTCAGCCTGTCGATTTTGGCGCCAGTACCATGCTGTTTTTGTTACTATTGCTCTATAGTACAGTTTAAGGTCTGGTATTGTGATACCTCCTGCTTCACTCTTTCTGCTCAGGATTGTTTTGGCTAGTCGAGGTCTCTTATTCTTCCAGATGAAGTTCATGATTGCCTTCTCTATTTCTTTTGTTTGTTTGTTTGTTTGTTTTGTTTTGTTTTATTCATTTAATTTTGATCCATTGAACACAAATGGAGTACAGCTATTGTTTCTCTGGTTGTACACAAAGTAGAGTCACACCATCTGTGCATTCAAACATGTACATAGGGCAATGATGTCTGTCTCATTCTGTTATTATTCTTAACCCCCACCCCGACCCCACCCCTCCCTTCCCTCTATGCTATCTATCCTTCCCCCATTCTTGCCATCCTTCCACCCCCACATTATGCATCATCATTCACTTGTCAGAGAGATCATTTGGCCTTTGGATTTTGGGGATTGACTAATCTCACTTAGCATAAAAGTCTCCAACATCAGTCATTTACCTGCAAATGCCATAATTTTATTTTCCTTTATGATTAATATTCCATTGTGTATATGTACCACAGTTTCTTTATCCATTCATCTATTGAAGGACATCTAGGTTGGTTCCACAATCTAGCTATTGTGAATTGAGCAGCTATGAACATTGATGTGGCTGATAAAGGATGCCTTCTCTATTTCTATGAGGAATGTCATTGGAATTTTAATTGGAATTGCATTGAATCTGTATAGCGCCTTTGGCAGAATGGCCATTTTGACAATATTAATTCTGCCTATCCAAGAACATGGGAGATCTTTCCATGAAATGAGAGGGGGAGGGGGTGGGGGTATGAAAAATGGTGGAATGAGACAGACATCATTACCCTATCTATGTACATGTATGATTAACAATAATGATACATCTTGATTAACAATATGATTAACAATTAATGATTAACAATAATGATACATCTGAATGTATATCTTGCACAACCATAGGAATGAAAATTTGTACCCCATATGTGTGCAATGAATCAAAATGAAGTCTGTAAAAAAATAATAAAAAAATTTTTAATGATCAAATTTCATTTTGTAGATATTTACTCATGAATGTGCCAAATATACATTTGTCACCTTTATATACCAAGATCTGTCCCATATGTTGCAGGTATAAAATTGAGCACTGTTTGGTTCAAGGGAGAAGCAATGAATCAACAGTTATCATGAAATATGCATATAACTGAATCCAAGTGAGTTTCCTTGCATATATGTAGTTCCATTTATGGGAAGGACAATATTTTGCATTTTTAAAGCACTCTTCTTGGCAAAACCATGCAAATCTTTTATATTTTAATACATACAGAGACAAGATGGCAAAGAGATTAAGAACAGAACCCTGGAATTAACTGCCTGAATTTCAGTTTTGACTCTATCACTCATTAGCTGTGACATTGGGCTATTTTTCTCTCTCTGCCTCTGTTTCCTTAAGGGATAAAAACAGGATAATAATATTGCCTGCTTCTTAGGATGTTGTAAGTTCTAAACATTAAAATGTACATAAAAAATTATTTCCATGTGTGGAACTTTATTTTTTAAATATTTTTTGGTTGTAGATGGACACAATATCTTTGTTTATTTATTTATTTTTATGTGGTGCTGAAGATCAAACCCAGTGCATTGCTCATTCAAGGCAAACACTCTACCACTGAGCTACAGCCCCAGCCCCTCCATGTGTTTAACTTTAAATATTACCTCTTATCCTAGCCCAGACAATTATTCATAAAACTTTTCTCAATACCATAGAAGCATTTTGAATCTAGTCTTCAAGATATTGTGACAAAACCTGTTCTAGATGGTTAGGAAGTAACATAATTCATGGAAGGAACTTATAAAATTCCCTATGTGAGGATTTTCTGGGCACCAATTCCAGCTTCTGTGCCCCTAACTACAATATGAAAAATAGATATTTAGAATAGTCATGACTTTAGCCATTTAAAAAAGTGAAGACAACTTTGAAATAGAAGAGAAATTCTCTCATTGTTTGACAGAGTAACTATTATTGGGCTCAAATATTGTCAAGTAGGGATAGAAGGCAAAAAATCAGGAGAGAGAGATTGGATTCTAAATGCACAAGAAGAGATGGGGAAAGTTGAGAGATTTATGGTTAAACCATATTTGACATATTATTAAATTACATCAGTTTCTACTCTGTTGAAAATTTTATCTTCTTATCAGCTTTTTAAATACCAGTGTTATATTACAGTTAAGGTGTTTGAAATATTTTGTGATTTAAAAATTTCAGCATGATTTCATTTTTATGGTCATTCAGATTGCCAAGAGTATTTCTATAACTTTCATCTAGAACCTATGTCTTTTTTTACTATTTCCAAGCCAAACAAGTTGTAGTTCATCATATACTGATTTTATTCCAATATTTTATTTAAATTTTATTTTCCTAATAAAAGTGAAAGTTCCTAGGAATCTGAGTCCAAGTACCTTCCCCAAAGACTTATACTTCTTTAATTAGTTTATATTCTCCATGGGACTGCTTGCCTGTCTTGTTCACTGCTGAATTCCAGTGCTTTTATCTGTGAGAGTATGAGAAAAGAGAGCTAAGCTCATACATAATTGCTCAGTGGTGATTGTTTTAATGTGTGTGTGTGGGATTCAGCAAATTTAGAGAGGTAAAGCACTTAGATTTGTTAAAGTTAGTACCATTCGGAATCACTTATTAAAAAAAACATTCAGAGAATTTTTAATATATTAATGCTTGAGATACTGTTAAGATGTACTCATAACTCAAAATCAATTACTAGAATAAATATTATCAAAATAAAATATTTTCCTTTTGGTACAAAATATTGTCCTTCTTTCTAAACACCAAATAAATAAAATCTTTAATAAAAGTTATTACAAATTAATAGTGTTTAAGTCCTCTTCCTCTATTACATATAAAAGTCTATGCCTAGCTGGTCATGATGGTGCATGCCTGTAATCCCAGCTACTTTGGAGGCTGAAGCAATAAAATTATAAATTGTAAACTCAAGGCCAACCCAGGAAATTTAGGGAGATCTTGTCTCAACATAAAAAATAACAGGTGCTAAAGATGTAGCTAAGTGGTAGAGTACCCCTGGATTCAATCCCCACTACTGAAAAGAAAAAAATCTGTGCCTATGTATTATGTATACATGCAGATACACATTTATCTATGTATACCTATTACATATATATCATATATATAATGTTGTCCATATGTATCTCTCTCTCTCTCTCTCTCTCTCACACACACACACACACACACCCCTCCATTTATTTCTGGTCTCTATCACACCTTACATCTTCAATTGGAATTGTAGGATTCTTTCCCAGATTGTAGAACTATTTGTTATTTCTACTGAGGCTATTTCCATGATTAAAATTCCTTGTCTCCCCAGGTTTCTGTGAGTCAACAGTGCCCCAGAAAGCATTTCTCTTCCTGAGACTCCAGGGAAGTCTTGGAATGCAAAGAACTTGAGGTGGAAGCCTGGCCAAGTAGAGATTTGTAAGCCTTTGTGTGCTTGCTGAAGCAGATTTTTGGCACTAACACAAACCAAAGTGTTTGTATTATTAAAACCAGCACTTTTCAAGTGAGTCCAAGGTGATCACTTTGGTTCTGTTTGTTTTGGCTAAAGAAGAGAAAAGCTTTATTTTAACCACATAGTCATTATTTGCAAGGAACCATACAAATTATGCAAAGAAAGAATGATTGTAGTTAAAGTAATTTTTTCAATAGAAATCAAAAACTATATCTTCTCTAATCCTATTATTTTCTAGATCTGAATCAAAAACTTCCTAGGTAGATTCCAAGTATGTTGTTCAAATCCAGTGCTTAATACAGTAGATTCCAAGTATGTTGTTCAAATTCAATGCTTTTTCAAAAGAACGATGGCATGATTTTGTTAGTAATTTAATAGGTTTCTGTTTTCTTAAAAAGGTAGAACTAAAACATATCAAGATTTAAAACATAAATATCTTGGAATAATCAGAAGAGCAACATGGGAGAAACTGAGAAAAGGATCACAACCCACAGAGTAAAATGTCTTTCCAAGGTGAAGGTATGGATTTTTTTTTTTTTTTTGCATACATATCTGTATATGTAAAGTGTTTTTCTTGAAGTTAGTCCTTGTAAAACATGAAGTGATCTAACATTAAAGTCATATTGCTTATCTTTTGATAATTTCTTGTTTTAAAGAAGTTGGTTTTATAACCAAGGATATGTCTAAATAGAATTTTTGATATAGGCAATTTAATCAGAAAGTGGTTTTGAGGAACTTAAATAAGGACAGGATTTTAAAAACTTTGAGGCACACATTATATTTTTCCAGGAATTATTTTCTGGAATCAGGTACTAATATAATGCTCACCTTCAGAGGTTTCTATCACCAATAAGTATGTGGGGTCAGCACTAGAAAATAGTTCATTGGACAGAAATGCTTTGTTGATTAGTATGCTAAGATTACTTCACAATTACCCAGTAAATCAAATGTTTTCTTCAAGCTTTGGCATTATAACAATCATTGTCTACAAGAAAAATACCCATTTTGTTACTGTTCTGATGGTTTTGACTATTTCAGAGGAAATTCTTTCTTCTAAGCTCCAAAGTATCTTATATTCACTACATTTCCAATTTATTTTCAACCTGGGGATTTGAGCATTTGTCTTAATTCCACAGCTAGTACCTGAAAGTGGTTTCGAAACTAAGAAATTGGCACTCATTTTCTCCCTATCCAAAGCTCGCTTTCCCTATAAGCATGTCTGGGTCAAATCTCTGTAGGTACACAACAGTGGAGAACTATAAAATAGTAGTATAAAAGTAGTCTAGAAAACTACTTTTGCCTGAAATGCCATGTTAACTATAAAAAAATTCTTTTAAATCATTCTTCAATTCTCATGATCTTCTGTAATTGCATGGTTAAAAATAAGAATCTGAGTCTGAATTCTCTAGGTTCCTTTCTGCATCCAGATACTATTTTTTGTATAAAGTTGTACAACTTATTTAACCTCTTTGTGCTTAATTTTTCTCATCTGAAAAGGAAAATAATAATCATTCTATTTTGTAGGATTTTTTTAAATGCCAGGAAAAATTATGAATATTTCAAATACTTATTATTACTTGCATTTGTTGAGAAAAATTGTCAGGCGTATTTATAAACAATAGGTCTTTGTAAGCACGGAAGGATGGCAAGCAGACCTCAACCAACTCAGAGAAGCCTTTATTCCTTCAACACAGGCGCCTTTGGGACCCATTTTCCAGATGGAAAAATGGCCGTCAGTTACAGAGGGGATTTTAGTTTTATAGGGTACAATGAGGATAATGTAATCATTGGAAACCATGCAGGTGCAGTTTTGACTGTGCAGTTTTGACCATCAAGGGCTAGTTGTACAGGTTAAAACCAGTCCCGGAGTGATGACTATTCAATTCTTGCCCATTGTCATTTAGAACTAATTTGCCATGGGGGAAGGTCAAGGTTTAGGGTCCAGCATTCAGGGCCTTTTGTTGTTAGGAAAGAATGCACTGGTCAATTTTCTCCTCCCTCCTTCCAAGCCACACTGTCCTTCCATTTTTCTTGGGGAGCTGTCTTTTAGGAATTATTTTCCTAAAATTTATTATTTTCCATAATTTTAGTTTTGATTACTTTGGAGTTTAGCAAGATCATATACTGATGTGAATAGCATGGTAAAATATTGCAACCACATATTTAGCAAGTACAAATGAGAGGCAACTGCTTAATAATCCATTAGATTTCTCTGCTTTGCTGAACTTTGAAATATGCTCATTAAGCAAAATTTTTTAGGAAGCATCAAAGGACTGTCGTTAACAAATTTTGTCTCAAACTTAGAACATTATTATTAAAATTAGTTGGAATATATACATGCACTAGGACTAGCTGTATATACAGGTTAACACTAGACTTAGAATGCCACTGCCATTGGTTTCTTTCACTCTGTGAATAGAATCAATTTAGTGAACCTGTCTAATTGTTTTAGGGAAAAAACACTAGGATCATGATCCAGCTAGTTTTCTTTCTTAAAATGGTAAATAGAAAAAAATCATTTTTCCAAGTTAGATTTGTACTTGATTTAGTAGACCTTGATTTTAAATATGAGACCTGAATTATAAAGTCATGTGAGAGGCATATAGTCTCAGTAATATGATCTGCAAAGGTTTATAGTGAGAATTTCCATAAATGATACTTAATACTAAAAGATAAATAGCTAGAGACATAGCTACATTATTTTGCAGCTATATAATAGTTGTGATTTATACTAAGCTTGATATTCATATTTCCCAGGTCTTTTTCACATAAATTTCTATTCAGATTTCACCAAACTAATTAATTGGTACAGATAACTTTTGGCTTAGGTGTATGCTGTGATCTGAATGTTTGTGATCCCTAAATTTGCATGTTGAGATCCTACCCCCAAGGTGATAATAGTAAGAAGTGGGGCCTTTGGGAGATAATTAAGTTACATAGATGGAGCCCTCATGAGTGGAATCAGGACCCTTATAAAAGAGAACTTTGAGGGACCTCTTTCCCCTTCCACCATGTAAAGACATAATGAAAAGATAGCTCTCCTCCAATCAGTAAGTGGGAATTTACCAGACATCAGATTTTCAAGCCTTGATCTTGGACTTCCTAGCCTCTAAAACTGTGAGAAATAAAGTTCTATAGTTTATAAGACACCCAGTTTATGGCATTTTGTTACAGCACCTGAAATGGATTAAGACAATGTGTTTGACTATAAGAATTCATCTTACTTTCAATCAGTACTGAATGCTTCTTCAGAATGTTTTTGATATTCTGTTATTAATTCAATAAGCATGTCTTGGGTGTTAACACCAATCACTTACTAGGCATAAAATTTTCAAAAGTAAGTAAAACATGGCTCTTATCTCTGTATTATTCACAATACAATGTGGGAAGAAGTTATGGATATCCAAACAAATGGATAAAAATGCGCTGTGATAGGGGCTCTAATTGAGGTAGGCACACAGTTGGAACTCTTGGAAAAACATGCATGGTGGAAGGAGTAGAGAATATAAGACTAAAGTTTGAAAGTGTTAGCCAAAGAGAAGACTAAGTAGACAGAGTCTAGCAGATAAGCAGAGATTTAAGTATGTGCGGGAAGAGAGAATTTGGGGAATAAAAGAGAGATTAATGGTAACAATTTGGAGATATCAAATAAGTCAATGATTGAGAAGCATCTTTTGGACTTGGAACTTAGGAAATTGTTTCTGATTTTTTATGTAGTGCCTTCAGGAGACACCAGACTATGGTAGCCTGAAAGCTAGATGAAGGATAAATAATGTATGCAATGAGTATATATTGTTCTTCTAAACATCTGCCATCAGGCATGAGGGAAGGTATTTTTTTCAGAAGACCTTCAATATATTATTAAGCTACAGGGGAGAGAGGCAGTAAACAAGTGAGAGAAGAGGGGACAATAATTGATGAATTGGGAGTTCAGAAATGGGAAAAATGGATTTAAGAGCATGGATGGAGGGATGCTATTTTATAGGAGAAAGAATACTTATTCTAGAACTAGAACTAGAGGAAAATTTAGAAGGGATGGGGTAGAGCTAAGTTTCCCAGTGAAGTTGTTAATAATCATTTTCTGTTCATGAAGAACACGTGACTGCGTTGGATCCTGAAAAACAAAATACAGTTGTAAGTGATTTTGAGGGGAATGCATGAAATAGCAGATAATTTGTAGATTGACTCAGTCCTGGGTGTGTGGCACAAGGATTTTAGGTATTTGAAAATGATGGCTAGAGTGGGTCAGTGATGTCTGAGGATGGAAATGTTATCAGGAAGTAACTTTAAATATGGTCAAGGAAAAGTCCGATGGCATGTGACTGGAGACCACCATTCAGCTTGACAGAAATACAGCCATATTCTGTTGATTTTGATGCAGGAATTAATCTTCCTAACTATACTAGTATCCAGTATACAATGCTTCCATTTTCAAATTCTTGCTAAAAGCTGCCTTTAACTTTTGACTTAATTTTTTACATTTTAAATAGAATTGTACTAGCTCTGTTGATCACAGTGTTTCTAATTTTGAAGTTATCCTTGATGTTGTATGAAAGGCATCAACCCCCCCTTCCTAGTTCCTTAGGCATGGTGACACACACCTGTAATCCCATGACTAGGGAGGCTGAGGCAGGAGGATGGCCTGGGCAACTTAGTGAGACACTGTCTGAAAATAAGATAAAAAAAAGGGTTGGGGATATATCTTAGGGTAGAGCACTTCACTAGTGTGTGTGAGGTCTTGGGTTTGATCCCCAACATTGAAAAACAAAAAAAGCATCAACTGCTTTTTGGAACTCAATATGTAGAACATATGATTGATTCAGTATGTAGTAATTTGTAGTTTGCATATTTATTTATCATAACAGGCACCTGTTCAATTTAGAGACATATTTATATATGCTTTGTAATTAAAATATTACTTTAAATAAATTTACTTCCAGTACGTAGAAATCTAACATCATATAATTTGCGTATTACTTTCAATAAGAGACTACAAAAGTTCCTAAATCTGTCAGGAGGTTTTGCACAAATCCAGCTGCTGGAGTTATGAGTTGGTGAGAACACTCACACAACATATCAGGAAAACCAAATTTATTACTCACAGGTAGGTAGAAAGGATAAATGGAAGCCTAGGACCTGTAGTGAGCTGGTTCCCCATTACCCAGAGAGACTCCAAAAGTGTTTAACCTTGGGATTATACACCATGGACAACACTTGGTTTGCTGAGCTCAAGTATTACAGAACATCCTGTGCTGGGAAAATGAAGGCATACTTCAGATTTTCCTGGACATATCCTTTGTTACTGAGTTGCAATAATTCTGCCCAAAAATTTCAAGCAAGAGAAGAGGAAGAGCTGGATTGCCCGAGGTCATCTGGGAACCTATCCTTCTGCTGGGAAAACTTGAGCAGAGTTGCTACTTTAACAGTGTCTTTGATTCTGTATTTCTTCCTTTCACTAAAGTATGTGTATCCACTTGTACTGTAGATAGCATTGTAGTGCTGAAGACATTTGAATCAACAACTGTGTCTTAGAATAACTGCTTAGAATAACTGTGCCTATAAAATAATGAGACTATAACTATCTACAAAATTCAGTGCCACTGGTCAATTAGTCCCACTTTGAATTTTTAGAGAGAAAACATGCCATGACAGACTAGAAGAACAGAACAGATTTTAAAGTTTTTTTTGCAAGCTCAAGGGTTACTTAAATTGGAGATAATCTAATGGCAGAGGACTTTTTCTCAATAGATGATGAACATGCAATTTTAAAATGTTGTCTTTAAAAATGTTATGTTATCTTATTTGTTTCTTTCTAGATGTTTCTGTTGGCATTAACTTGTGCATATGTGTCTAAAACACTATCTGGATCTTACATGAATTCCATGCTCACCCAAATAGAGAGACAATTCAATATCCCAACATCTCTAGTTGGATTTATTAATGGAAGCTTTGAGATTGGTAATGAATTATTTTTGCATTACTTCTTTTTATATTTTATCTATGGAGCTGGCCTGAATTTTATTCTCCTTATTTACTATTTTAAGTCATTTAATCTGACTGAGTTATAAGTTTTCTAAAACTGAATAGCCTGGGTAAGCTTATGATATGCTTAGAAACAATCTATTTAAATACTACCTCATGTTAACACCTAACTATTGCCACATATTGCACCACTGCCTTTTTTATTTTAATAATTTCTTGGCTATCTGGCATGAGTAGTGGAGTATTTATATTTAAATCTATCATTTGATAATCCTAAGGGAAACAAGGTTGTCATCATTTAGAATGTATTGTGGGAGACCAAAGGAATTTGTTTTCCAAAGGAAAACACAAATATTTTTCTTTTCCTTTTATGTCAGGGAGGTTGACCATTCTCCTAAGTTCAGAAGGAAGAAGAAACTAGTTTCCTGTCTCTCTCTGAATTTATTTTAGAAACAGCCCTGGGGAAGGATGCAGTTTACTTTTAGATTCTAATTTTTGGGGTGATTGGGAATTTGTGAGAACAGAGATGAGGGAGAGAAAGATTTCTATAAACAAAGTTACATAGAAATATTGGTGCCACTCTTTCCTAGTTTTATAATAGCTTCTTCTTTCAAGATAAAAATTACCTTTTACAGATTTAACTAAAATGGAAATAAAAACCAGGGTTGAGGAGAAGCAAAATGGAAACCACTGGTGATTGACCTTGTTTCCTAGTGGTCAGATCCCTGAGATCTTACTCTGAATCTCCTGTGTCCTGGCTCCTGGCAAAAGAGTTAAAATTAACTCCTGCATAGATTTCTGGCATAGACTCCTTATATAGACTCAGCTCACAGATTAATGGAGGGTATAGGTACAAAGTAATAATTTTGAATGCAATAAGTGCTGTTCATAGGTTATATGGACAGTCCTATACAAACAGAAAAGGGGACACAACCTCATTTGGGGAAGACAGACTTTTGAGTAAAAGTAAAAGTTTTCCAGGTGAAGAAATGGTATTAGGTAAATGTGAAGGGAGTTTCAATAGAAGAAGCAGCACCAGGGTGAAGCAGCACAATAGCTTATGTGGGGAGCAACCTTCAGCTCAGTATTATTGGTTAGTCAAGTTTAAGGTGGAAATTGTTAGGATGCAAACCTGGAGAAGTGGGTAAGGGTGAGAAATGGGGAGAGGCTTGTGGGCTTGTTACAAGTATATCTTTTAGTCTCTGGGTGAGGGAGAGTCAATAAAGATCAGAAAGGGTGGTGTTGGTCTTCTGTGCTAAGCACCCCTTTGGCAATCTGATGAATAATATTGTAATTCCATAAAATAAACTATGGCAGTAGAAAGGAAGCCAAATATATTGAAATAACATTATATCAAAATATGAAAACAACTTATTAAATAATGATCCTGACTTTTAACACATTAAATAAGATCTAGCACTAATTTTCAAGTAATTATTAGTGTTACTAACATTTTGGGTATTTGCAAACAACTGTAATGTTACATGGAAATATCTGTACTTTTGGTGGTGACAAAATCATAAGAACTGTTAATGCTATATTATGTTATTGCCTGCTTTTTACCATCAATGGAAAAGCTAATAGAGATTAGTGAAAATAAAGATGCAACTTTTTTTTTTTTCTCACTCAAGTTCATGTAATCTGTGACTTTTACCCATGAACTCCTTGGAGGTTTATAGGCTGCAGGTTAAGAATCCCTGTTTAAAGCCAGGGTCAAATTCACTTTTTAGAAGGGCCTTGCTTGTGGCTGTGTTGAGATAGATTTGAAGGTACAAAACCAGATAGAGGATAGAGAGGGTCCAGGAGGCTGATGCTGAAGCAAAGGAAGAAGTATCTGGGCCAGAGCCAGGATCATACTGGTAGGAATAAAGAGAAGAGAGTGACTTAAAGCAATCTGGGAGTTAAATTCCAGAGAACCTGATGACGTATAAGAAGCAAGGGCTTCCCCAGGTTTACAGCTTGGACAATGGAAAGGATAATAGTGTCAAGATTGAGAATACAGGAAGAGGAGCAAGATAATGATGGTGACTGTAGAGATGGTGATAAGCTCTCTTTAGGCAAATTTTTTGTGGTGCTCTCTATGAGACTTTTGGTATTGAGTGATGTTTACATTGCAGTTACAAGTCGAAAGCACTAGGAAACCACCTGGGTTGGAGCTATTAAGTGAGTAAATATATGTTTAAGGCTAGAGAGTAGATGAGGTATTCAGGGAAAGGATGTAGGATAAGTACAGTGGACAGAGGCTGGGGATGTGGTTCAGTGATAGAATGCTTGTCTGGCATGCACGAGTCCCTGGGTTCCATCTCCAGTACTGTAAAATGAAACCAACAAATGAATCAGTTCAATGGACAAAGAATGGATCCTGGAGATGTACCAATGTTTAAGGCAGAGATGGAAGGAAAAAGAATCCTTGAAAGTGTTAAGAGAAAGAATGGTCGGAGAAATAACAGAGCAACCAAGAAAGAATTGGTACTATAGATGCCCAGAGAGTAGTAATTTCCAGAAGAAAGAATGTCTTTCAATTTCATGTGAAAGGATATGTCAACAGTGTTGAAATCATTGGAAATAGCTAATTAGAAAAGGATGGAGAACTGTTTCCAGATTTTCATAGAACTGAAGTAATCAATGATATTTGCCAAGTACTTTTAGTTGAATAGTAGATTTAGAAGCTGAAAAGTAGGGCTGGGAATGTGGCACAGTGGTAAAAATCACTTGCCTAGCATGTATGAGACCCTGAGTTCAATCCCCAGCACCTCCAAAAAAAAAAAAAAAAATGAAGAATAGAAGCTAAAAAGTAGTGGGGACAGCAGTAACTTCAGGAAAGAGTGGGAGGGGGAAATGGACTCTGTAATATAGATGAATGTTCTTGGAAGTTTGGAGAGAAACTAGAAGACATCTGTAGACTAAAATTCAGTGAGAGGGAGAGGTTTAAATGACATGAGAGAGATTTTATGTGTTGATATAAATTGCTGGAGAAAATGGATGTTGTGCTTAGACTTGGATGGTCAGATGGGCACCAATACCTTTGAAACTGAAGGAAGGCAGTAGGTCCTGGGATGGGAAAACCAGATACTGTTATATTTTACTGCCCCAAATTTCTTGACAATGTAGAAAATATTAACTACTTCTACCACTCATGGGTGCTGATAGGTGACTTGAGAATGATGAAGGCCCAAAATACATTGCTGAGGGGGGAAAAGAGAAGTAATTTACAGACACCTATCAAAGTATGACTTCACTTACATTCCCCAATGGTTATTTTTACAATCACCATTCTCCATAGCCTTGTCCACAACTTCTCTTACCCTATGTCTTCATGGCAATTATTTTACTGACAGAGCAAGGCCATGTGAAAGGTGAACTCAACATTATGTGTGGGGGGAAAGCTCTTCCTTTCTTCTTTTACAAAACATAACAGATTTCAGTGAGCTTCCAGAGACATTACCTATAACTAGGATGGTGCTGGGAATTTTAGAGATGTGAAGAGGCCACTATGGCTGATGTGGCTATAGATGTGGTGCACTCTCTAAATAAAATAATGTAGCCACTCCTTCTGTTCTTTATATAAGGCAGACTAGAAAGAAACAGAGATCCAAAGAAGAGTCTTCAAAATATCCAATACTACTTAGAAAATTAACTCTACTTACAAAATTAACTCCTTGAGGAAATTTTTTTGAAATATTTATAATCCTTAAGCTCATTATAGAGGTTTCTTTCTTTTTTTATTTTTTAGTTTTTCAGACTGCATTTTGATTCATTGTACACAAATGGGGTACAACTTTTCGTTTCTATGGGTAGAGCTTTTCTTTATACATAGTGGAAACAGGGTAAATATTGTTCATTTAATTAAAAATGTGTGGCTTGAAGAACTACATATATATTTGATTCTTTCAGCTTTTAACTCCATGCTTGTTTTGTGGAACAGGCATGGAAGGAGAGGCCAGAGGTCACACATAAGCTGTCACCTACTTTTGTGTCTATTTCCTAAGGTTGGATAATCACAGAGCTGTAAAATTCCCTAGAACTATTCTTCAGCTCCTTTCACTGGCTTCCTTTCCTCTGCCCTCTTTAAACGATGATGTGCCACAGAGATCTGTTTGTGTATCTGTCTTAATTGTGAAACAGAATTCTCCTTTAGGACAGAAGTTTTGTCTTACTCATTTAAAAGTTTTATGCATCCAGAGTACCAATCCCAGTACTTTAGATGGTTGTTATATAGTCAATACTAGTGTATAAATGATTGGGTGAAACTGTTAAGATTTTGTTAATACCTATTTAAATAAGTATTCTCAATTTTTTTCCCTAGGAAATCTTTTGTTGATTATATTTGTGAGTTATTTTGGAACTAAACTACATAGACCTATAATGATTGGTGTCGGATGTGTGGTTATGGGATTAGGGTGTTTCTTAGTATCGCTACCTCATTTCCTCATGAACCGGTAAGTAGTGCAGTCTTTGATATTTTAGGTTCAATTTTTATCTGCAAGAACTGAGGCTTGGAATTACCCCTCTTAGAGTGATATTTCCTAAAAAGCACAGAGCACTGAAGTAGGAGCTAGAAGAAGTGGATTCTGTTCCACCAGTCTGTCCTGTGCCGTTGGCTTGCCTCACTTCCACTCACACAGTCACACATTGTCAATCTGTGAAACAGGGATTTGGGACACCTCTTCCATGAAATTGGATCTGATGAAAAGATACTTAGGACCTGCCATAATTTGGGATTACTCCTTCCTCAGGACCGTATAGATACTTCCGATTGCAATAAGGTTCTGTTTAATTGTAGGTCACAAAGAGCAGTCTGAATGTTGATTTTTATATTAACTTTTACCTAAATAATTTATGTACAAGATTGTAAAAATAAAATTATATTGGAAGGTTTATCCCCTGTCCCTGATGCCTGCTATCCAGGACAACCACTCTAACCTTGTAATGGCCTTAGTTCTTTTGTGGATTTGCCTCTGTATCTTGTTAGTTTTTAATACCTCAGTGTTCTGGATGTATGTTGAATTCCTATTATAAATTCATATTCAGTATTTACTTTTGTGTGATTTGAAAATACTTTTCACCACTGAATCATGCTGTTATTTTTCTGTTATAAAACTTTTATTTTTCCTGAATTTAATAATTGACTCTTTTTTTCTTTTGATTAGCTTTCTTTATATCTCTCACTGATTCCTTATCATTTTGTAGAGCAACTGCCCTCTCAGGGCAGGTCAGAGGGTTTCATTTTTGTCTGGAAGCTACTTTCCTATCACCATCTGTACTGCTGTTACCCTCTGCATTCTAAACTGGAAACCGCATTGCTGTTCCCTTGGAATTGTCCACCATTTTTATCCCTGGGCATTTACTTTCCTCTTTCTTACATTCAGTTATTCATTCTCTGGTATCATGGCTTCTACTTTCCTTTTTTACTCTCATTCCTTTCTACAGAGAAAGTAATTTAATAACTTTCTGAGAAAGTATAAAATTTAAAACCTTGTACATCTGAATATATTCTTTTTTCTTTTTTTGATTCATTGTATATAAATGGGGTACAACTTTTCATTTCTCTGTACACAAAGTAGAGTCACACCGTTTATATAATCATATTATTATTTTGCTTCCACATTTGATTGATAGTTTGGACACCATTCCAAAGTGTGTTATTTTTATTTTTTGTGTTATTGTTATTATTATTACTGAGAATACTGTGCAATTCTAATCCATGTGACCAGTTTATTTTCTCTGGGAAATATTGAGATTTTTTTTAAGCTCTAGAGCCAAAAGTTCATAATTACCTTGGCATAAGTTCTTTTCCTCCTCTATGCTAGGTGTCTTCGGGATGGACATTTGGCAAAATTACTTGCATTTTTCTCTCTTAGATAATATCTTCCTCCCCTAGCCCTTCTGTTTTCTCTTTCTAGAACTTCCACTGTTTGAATATTGGATATCCTGTATTAATTCATGTTTTTCTCTTCTTCTTTCTCTAATTTTATGGCTTATCTTCTTCTACTTTCTGGGAGATTAGTCTTCCAAACCTTTGAATGTGTTTCTATCTTATACTATCATATTTTCCATTTTCAAGGACTCCTTCATTCTTTGAATATCTCTTTTTGAGGAACATCTTGTTCTTTCAAAAAGGCAGTATCTTTTCCCATCTAACTTTTCTTCATCTGTCTTCGCTGTGTGTGGCTCCTCCAAGTATGGTTTTTTGTTTGTCTCTGTCTTTACCATTATAGGTGTCTCTCATATGTCTGGTTCTTGGTTATTCATATTTAAGAGAGAGGAATAATAGCAACAATAAACTAACTAGAAATTCCATGTTTGTGTTTAGGACCTGGTTTAATGGAAGACTTTTTCGCAGGGTGATTGGGCAAGGACTGGCTGTTTTCAGATGGCTCAGAACTGGGCATCATCTATTAATTTTCCTAGGCAAGGATTCTACTTTCCGTTGCTTGGGAGGTAGAAGCTTGGCTACCAGCCAGTGGGAATGGTAACCTCATTCTTTAGTATGCAATTTTTCTATTTTATTTAATACTCAGTTTTTAGCACAGCCTCCCTATCCTCAGTGTGCCTGTTTAGCTCTAGACTCAATGGACGCTTTCAATGCGAGAGGCAAGGCATGTCTTTGTAGGTTGAACTCATCCTTAGGGATACTTAGAATCAAAGTGTGGAAGTCATTTGGAATATGGATCATACCCACTCCACATTTTAAGGTATCTTGCCTGAAGCTTTCTGGGGATATATAGCATGTGTTTGGGTGCTTCCCTCTAGACACTTATGGGTATGTTTTTCATTCTCCAATTCAGTCACCGTTAACAACTGCTTTCTCTTCCACTTTCAACATTTCTTTGAACTCCACCTTATTGTCAGATCTCCCAGTCTTTTTACCTTTGTGGAATTATGCCTTTTTGTTTCTCATTTTAAAATCCTTTTACTGCCATTTGGTTGGTGTGTTATGAATAAATGGACTTTGAATAAGAGATTCAATTTTAAATGTATAAATTAAATGAACAAAAATTATTTTTCTCTTCTCAGGTATTTTTGAAGAGATCAAACGTTTATAGGCAAAGAGTTTTTAGTGCTCTTTTATTTTCTATCTTATCCAAGGCAATACCAAGTAATATACAACTGTTATTTATATTTGTTCCACCCTCTACCAAAGGTGTTAATTATTTGAAGCTCTATGTCTCATGGACTCACGAGTAGGGATATAGAAACCTTTGTTCACAGTTCACAGCCATGTTCTATGGGCAAGACTAAGCAATTGTTCTGAGGAGAAGGTATTTCAACCCTTTATATTTTATCCTGTAGCGTACAAATTAAGACTATTGAGGGTATCCAAGCATAACACTCTAGCTCATGTACAACTAAGAAGGGCAAGTTTTCTTTTGGCTTTCTCTTATCTAATGTACACATATAAAGAAACCCAGAATAATTTCTAACGAAGAGACACTCAGTTGGATATAATTTCCTATAATCTTGTAGCTTGTAATTCATTTTCTGAGAAAGGACATTTGGGTTCTGTGGTAATTTGCCTAAATTAAATGACCACAGTCTGTTAACCCTTTTGTTCTACATTAATCTGGTCCTGATAGTCAAGATTCTCCCAAGGTCTTTCATTATGATGGGCAATTTTTTTCCTTTTTTAGGAGTTAATGAACATGTTGAGTAATTATTTTTGGATTCTCATAAAGTCATGGTTGTGCTTCTTATGTGCAAACTTTCAGAAAATCCAAAGTTAGAGATTGTCTCCCTCTCCACCAAAGCCTTTATCTTCTTAATTATGTGTTGAGTTTCTTATTTTAGTTTAGTTTTTTTCCTTATTCCACATTAATTATCTCCAGGAAATGGTCACCTAAAAACCACAGATGGTTGATGTGAGATCATCTAAAAGGCATGTCATCAACATTTAGAGAACTGAAAGCTAACTGTAAAGGGAGTCTACATTTTCAATGAGCAACTGATTGTTTTGATGATATTAATTTATGGTGATTAGAGTAACAAAGTTGAAAAGACATCTTTAGGATTGGATGTTGTGGCTTAAGTGAAGCAGGAGTCAGTAATCTGTAAAATGCTCACATTGTCCTCAATAGTTCTTTAACATAAATGCTTTCCCCATCTTCATACAGATATGAATATGAATCTACAGTTTCAGTTTCAAGCAACTTGTCCTCAAACAGTTTCTTGTGTATTGAAAATGGTACCCAGACTTCAAGACCAACACAGGATCCATCAGGTTGTCTATTTCATTTTATTGCATTCTGTCCAGTGAATTTATAACTGAACACTTTCTGCTGAAAAGCTTTTGTATAAATCATTGGATTTAGTTAAGTGACTGGTGAATGAACAGAAGATATTTTTTCTCTTCTGGAATTTTCAAGAGGACACGAGAAGGGAATAGGAATGTTTAATAATACAGAATATTATCCCTCAACATATTTATTAAGATTTCCTTAATATGGTAAAATGGTTATTTTAAAATGAGTCAAAGAAGGGTGGCTATGTTGCTCAGTGGTAGAGAGCTTGCCTAGCAAGCACAAAGGACCTGGGTGCAATTCCCAGTCTGTACAGCAAAACAACAAAAAACAAAAAAATGAGTAAAAAATAACCATTCCAGGACCATGGTAGAGTTAATCCCACAAAGAAAAATGACTTTGAAGGATGGATTTATGCTTATTATTTGGTCTATACAATTACGCAAATAGCAAATAGAGATAGAAAAAAGTTCAAAAGGTTTGTACTGTATCATTGATGGTCTATAGCCAGGAAAGCAGCAAGTATACTAAATTTTGGAATTTATTCCCTTTCTACTAATAGGGACTTGTTTTTCTGTCTCTTTTTCCCACTTTAACAGAGTTGACTTTACAGTTTAGCACAATAATTGTGCTTCCTCTAGTTTCCAATAGGTCCAGGCAACAGCATAGTAGCCTCTGCTCCTTCATATGCTAAGAGGTCTAAATAATCTTCTAGTGATATTTAGTCTGGAGGTGGCTCTGCTGACTTACCTCAGAACTTCTCCTCCTGTGATGGGGACATCTTTATGCTGGATTCTGGACAGTGGAAGTTGCAGTAGTCCCAAGAGCTGGGAACTCACTGCTATTATGGAATCAGCAGGAACCAAAATAGTTTCAGACTCTCTGTCTCAGAAGAGTAAAGCCAAAGAAACCACTCAGGGAAACAGCGGAAAACATCAGCAGTAGCCTGCATTCACTTCTTGAGTTGGCTTCAAAGAAGGCTTGTGCACGCGCTAGTCTGCATTGCAGTGGGTACAGCAAAACCTCCCTTCTCTGGTGCATCTCTAGGAAAGTGCATTCATTCCTTCATCACCTAACATTTTCAGTTTTGCCCTAGAGTAGGCCTAGCATTTGTCTGTGATCTCTAGATGCAAATCATTGTGCTCATCATTGGGGGAAAAAAAACAAACAACAACAACAACAACAAAAAACTCCAGAAATGGAAACTATGATGTTTTCGAACTGGGAATGACTGTGAGGTACACTTCACAAGAAACTGCTGGACTCAGCTGTGCTCAGGACCCTCACATTTGTGGGCAATGCCTGGCCAATTTATAGGAGGTGAAAGTACCTTGTTTTTCACTACCCTGAAACATGATCCCACAGTTTTTCATTCAGGCTTGACAGCTTTTTTGTCTTAGCACAAAAATGGCAAAGAGGTAGTAGATATGCCTTCAGAGAGCCCTCTTTTTTTCCTTTCAATTCCCTTAGATCTGGTCTTTATTATTCTAATAAGAGGCTGTTGCTCCAAGGAATGGGGTGGTTTTATTAAAAGTTTTTTGGTCGTTTCAGTATACAAGGGGCCCTATAGAAAATAAAGTGATTATTACCCAGTTAAATATTTTTAGTTTTTATAAAGTAATCAACTTTAGAGAATTCAACCTTGAATGGAAGCTGGATTTAAATCTTATAGATGTGATATGAATTATGGGGAGATATATTTGTGTATGTGTGTTTTTTCTCTCCACAAAGTTGTGTAGGAATGGGGTAGCATTCACAACCGCAAATTGGAACCAGTAACTGGTAAACTAAATTTTGGGGGATATGGGTAAGCCTGATATTTAGTGTTTGCCAAATTCTATGATGTAAATGGTCCCATCAAACTGCCAAAAGAATTGTCACTAAATATTGAATTGGGAAGAGGTATATGTAGTCTATTCTCTCGGCCCAGCAGAACTGGTTCCAGCATACCACTTATACTTGTCCATACCTAAGCTCTGTCTCAAAAAAATTGCAATAAGGGTGACCCAATGATTCATTGATGGCAAAGTAAGATAAATTATTGACCAGATGTCATGGGCATATAAAAAGTATGAAACACTTACAGAAAAATTTGAATTAAGTTTTGCTAATGCTATCAGAGCACTAATGCAAATTTTTTGTTTGTTCATTTTAATGCAGAGTGTGTGAAGGAAGTTAAGTCATTAATGTGGGTATATGTACTGGTAGGAAATATTATACGTGGAATGGGTGAAACCCCCATCATGCCTTTGGGTATTTCCTATATAGAAGATTTTGCCAAATCTGAAAACTCTCCTTTGTATATTGGTAAGTTTAAAAATCTGCCTTAACTCCTTTTCAGGACAGTAAGTTCCCTGAGGTTAAAAGTTAATTGTCAATATAGAATCTTAGTGGTTTCCAGGATGATGAGCAGAATGCCTTGGCATAGTTAGCCATAAGGTTTTTGAATGTAGCAATCAATTATATGCTAACTTCAAATAAGCCACTTTGTAAAATCTGCCTTTTCTTTTTCTTTTTTTTTTTTTTTTAAGTACTGGGGATTGAACCCAGAAGCATTATAGCACTGAGTTACATCCCCAGTTTTTTTTAATTTTTTACTTTGAGAAAAGGGTTTTCTAAGTTGCCCAGACTGGTCTTGAACTTGCAATCCTCCTGCCTCATATTCTTGAGTCATTGGGATTACAGGTGTGTGCAAGTTTGCCCAGCTGCAAAATTTGCTTTCTAGTATTAAAAATACTACTAATATAGTGCCCCTGAAGTCCCCTGAATTCTCTATTTCCCTGACACTGCACTCTTTCCAATTCATTAAGAGATTTACCAATGTTTTCTCTAAAATTTTGCTTAGATTCAAAATCTTCTTTGCTATTTGTTTTGTTCAGGTTCTTGTTACTTCATAATTTATTATAACTTCTTTGTTGGTCATTTATTTCTGTATGTTCTCTTATCAATTCCTTTTAAACGTTCTTGAGGTGTAATCTTTCTGAAATATTGTTTTAATCAAGTCTTCTTTTCCATATTCATGACACCTGCTGACATCTTGTTTACTAACTCTGATCTCTTACTTATCAATTATGACTCTATAGCCTATTTACAATATTTGGTTTCCTTGATAGTTTCCCTTCATCACAATCTCCACATCCACATCTTCGTCAGGATTCTTCACATTTTTCACAAAAGCAGTCTTCATAGTTACCTTTTTAAATTTATGCATTACCTGGTGTAATAGTCAACCCAACAATCACTACTTATATTATCTCCCAGTCCTCAAACTAGTCTTAATTTATTATAAGTAACTTGTTTATTTATATTCCTTAGCTATTCTAGCTATAGTTGGTCAAAAAATCATAACTTTAATATAGGGTTATTTTCCTATTAATGTAGATATATCTTTTAAAATTGAAGAAAATTTGAAGAGAGTGAGAGAAAAATAAGCACTGATCTATACACAATCAAGATGGATTAAAATTTTTAAAACTATTGAAATACTTATGGCACTTTTTGGAGAGTCACTGATTTTGCAATAATCTCTTTCAGCGTTTTTCTTTTCAGTCCTTTTAAATTTCATCACATACTTCTATTGAAATAATGCATACACATTTCTAAAATAAATTAGCAAACAGCTTGTTACAATATATATTTTGATATTCATAAAATACTATGGTACTGGTTTAGTTAGCCTTTGCATCACTGTGACCAAAAGACCTGACAAAACAACTTTGAGAAGGAAAAGTTTATTTTGGCTCACAGTTTTACAGGTTCAGTCTATGTTCAGTCTATTATTCCATAGCTCTGGGCTCAAGGTGAGGCCAAAAATTATGACAGACAAGCATGGCAGAGGAAAGCAGCTCAGACTCTGGCAACCTGGAAAGAGAGAGAGAAAGAGAGAGAGATAGTGAGAGTGCAGGAGAGAACAAGCAAGAGAGCAGGAGCGCTCTCTGCTCACCAGAGACAAAATATAAACCCTAAAGTTACACCTCCAGGGTCCTACTTCCTCCAGCTATACCCTGTCTGCCTACATTTACTACCCAGTTAATCCATATTAGTGGATTCTCTGCACATTCTTGCACTATTTCACATGTGAGGTTTTGGGGCACACTTCAGATCTAAACCATAACATTCCTCCTCTGCTCCCCCCAAATCCATAACTATCTCACAATAAAAAATACATTCAATCCATTTCTAAGAGTTTGCATTGCCCAAAGAGTCTTAACAGTTTCAGCATTGCCCAAAGTTCAAGTCCAAAATCTCACTTGAGATTCAGCAAACAATGGCACAGAGTAAACATTTCCATTTCACAATAGAGAAATGGGAACATAGAAAGAAAAGAAGGAACCAAATTAAACTAAAATCCAGCTCAGGAAACAAGTCCTATTGCTCCACATCTAGCATCTAGGGAACATGGCATCATAATGTTACCTTCAAAGGGCTTGTGTCACTCTGCTTCTATTGCTTTGCTGGTTGCAGTCTGTGTGGTCTCTCTCTTAGGCTATCTCTGCTAAATTCCAGCAGCTCCCTTGGCAGATGTCACACGTTACTGGCATCTCTTAGGGGACTCTCCTCTGTAGCTTTGGCTTCTTTCTTACATCTTCATGTATCACTCTTTCAGGTATAGCCCAAAGAGACTCTGATCCTGCTACACTTTTCCTGGCCTCTCAAATCTTCCTATGAAATATCAGTGGAAACATCCCTGTTCCCCAACTCCAGCATCTTACATTTCTGCAAAACCAGGACCATGTGGTTGATGCTAAGGTCTACCACCATCTTGAACAGTAACCAAACCTCTGGAGATCATGGCTGCAGCAGCCTCTGAGTGCCTGGATGGCTGAGTACAGTGAAACAACTTCCTAGGCCCCAATGTGCAAGCAAGGTGCCCCCATGGTCTCTTCTCAAAGGCATTTTTACTTTTACACCCTTGAGCCTGTTATGGGCATTGTCTTGCCCATTCCTGAAATGCTTTCAAGTCATTGTTTCTGGGTAAAGTACTTAGCATCTCTTTAGTGGCTATAATGAATAATCACAACTTCCTGGGCTCCAGTTTCATTCACAATTTTCTGGCCAAACTGCAAGTTTTTCAAATTTTTCTACTCTGCTTTCTACTCCTGATTATCATGGTAAACTTAGCTAAAAGCTACCAAAAATGGCCATGCCACCCTCTGAATTCTTTGCTGCCTTGAAATTTCCTCCTCCAAATTAATTAGTTCATCATCTTTGTATTCATCCTCACAGAATGTCTCAGGACATGGGAAAAAATGTAGATGACAACTTTGCCAGGATATAACATAAGTGGCCTCTAGTCCAATTTCCAATTTAGTCCTCTTTCTCCTCTGACAAACTTATGATCTCAGTCTTTACTATCCACAGTCCTATCAGCATTTTGGTCTTTCATGCTAAATAACCCATTAAACTCTGCTTCCAAGATTCTAAACCTTTTATACTTTGTATCTCTAAATGTCTGAAAATTCTCTCACAAACTCCAGAAGGCTTTTGAACCACAGAGTATAGGGAAAGGAAATAAAGCAGAGTGCTTTTGAGGTATTATAGCAATCATTGGGTAGGGAGAAATGAAGTAAGCATAGGACAGGGAGTGTTAGATAGATAAAGACCACAGAGAAGATAGAAGGGATTGGTCCAAATCAGGACTACTTAGGGTAAGTAAGTCAGGACTACTTAGATAAGCCCCTGAAACTGTGAGAAGGCAGACAAAAGGCAGATGCAAAATTTGAAGTAGGCAGAAGAAAGTTAAAGAAGCTCATGCCTCAATTTTCAGTAAGCAGGAAGGGCTCAGCATACATTCTGAAGTGTAGATAAATCATGAGGTGGCTGCTGATGAAGTTTCAATTATTAAGAAGCCAAGTGAGGATATAAGAGGCTGAGAAAAGTGGAAAATAAGAGAGTGGAGAATAAGAAAGAAGATAGTGATAAAATCAATGAGATGTACTATAATAATGAGGGCATACTCCTTTCATGGAATTTTAAATTGAAGATTTGGAGTGATGTTTTTCTGAGGAACGTGTAGCAAAAAATTCATCTTACATGTTATTGCTTTAGAATTTCTTTGAAAACAAGGCTATGTAAAGTATCAGATATGTCTTATTCTTTATCATGGGTCTGTCAATAGCATGTCCGTACTGTTATAGCAACGCTTTTACTCAACATAAAAGAGAATTTGGAAGCATTGAGAAAATGGCTTTAAATTATGAGCTTTGATGTTAGTTATCTCTGTTACTTCAACAAATACCTAAAAGAATCAATGTTTTGGTCAGCATTTTTGTCACTGTGACCAAAAGACCTGACAAAAAACAAATTCAAGGAGAAGTTTGTTTTGGTTCACAGTTAAGTCTTTTTAAAAACTTAAGTCTTTTCATAGAAACAGAACTCTATGTGAGTATCTAACTTTATATTTTTGTTTATTTTTAGGGTTTATAGAAACAGGTGCTATCATTGGTCCTTTGATTGGACTTTTGTTAGCGTCATTCTGTGCAAACATTTACGTGGACACTGGATCTGTAAACACAGGTAATTCAATAAAATCTATTTGAACAGTGTCTAGAGTATGCAAAGTATCTATGTATGCAATCGCATGCAATCATTGCCTGATTTGACCCTCACATAGGTAGATTGTTTCCACTTTACATAAGCCAACCACAGTGGAGTAAATAGTAGAGAAAGATAAAGTGCTGATCTTCTGACTCAATATCCATTACTCCTTCCCAGCCATATTTTGGTTTCAAAAGATTTATGCACACAAGCATTGCTTTGTTTTAATCAAACAATCACGTGTGAATAATGAAATGGACCTTTCAGTTATTTATTAAGTACCTAGTTACAAATTCTTTATGTGATAGGCTAATTTATTGCTGGATGATGTCATAGCATTACACATTATCAGATAAATCTTTTTAAATTAGAGACATTTTTAACTGATACATGAATACAAAAATTATACATATTAATGGGATTCCATGTGAAATTTTGATACATGTATACATTATATAATATTTACATCAGATTAAGCATATCTATTTCTCAAACATTTTATCATTTCTTATGAGGAAACCTTTCAAAATCCTTTCTTTTATAGAATGTATAGTATACATTCTTTTAGAAATGTATAGTACACATTTCAAAAATGTATCCTTTTTGAAATGTATAGTACACAATTATTATTTTTGGTCACCCTACTGTGCAGCAGCTCATCAAGTCTTCTTGCTCCTAAATTTTACCCCATTGATCAACCTTAGATAAGTTTATAAACATCTGGATTGTATGAAATTTTTCTATTTGAATAAAATCTGAGAATTATGATTTTAAGACATTTCTATATCTTATACAGGAAATATGACATAAGCTAATACACATGTGTACATTTCTTTACAGATGATCTGACCATAACTCCCACTGATACTCGTTGGGTTGGTGCCTGGTGGTTTGGCTTTTTGATCTGTGCAGGAGTGAACGTCCTCACTGCCATTCCTTTTTTCTTTTTGCCCAAAACGCTTCCAAAGGAAGGACTAGAGGATAATGCTGACATCATTAAAAATGACAAAGAAGAGAAACAGAGAGAGGAGGTCAAGAAGGAAAAGCATGGGATCACTAAAGGCAAATATAAAAATTTTAAACACTCTGTAATTTACCTTTTTATTTTATATAGCTATGTCTGTATTTTAGCTTAGCACCATACTATGTTATGCTGCTGATGTATGCTATTAAGATATTTTGTTCCTACTAGTCTCTAGTTAATAATAACTAACTAGTCTGATTCTTCCTGTGCTATTCCTTGGAAACAAATGATATAATTTGAAAGCTAATTTATCTCAGTCTTTACATAAAAATTGAAGTCATTCTTAGCATTACAAAAAAAGAAAATATATTTGGTCCCATCTGTTTTAAAACAATCTATTCTACAGAGAACATAGGTCTAATTAAAAAAAATGAACAAGTAGAAATTGAAACTAAGAACAACAGTAGGAAAAATACACACTAATCATAATAGGTAGTATAATTCTATAACCAAAATTTTAGCTTAGCTATAAGCTTCCTGGAAGTTAAGGCAGAAAAAGGAAACATGATAGGTAATATGATTCTTTATATTTGATAAAGGGGTGAATGATAATTTTTAAAGAGAAACTATTCCCTGAGTAACAAAGTGTAAAAATGTCAAAAAAAACTATCATCATATGATGTATGATACAAGTAACATCGAGTCACATAGTGGATTTCCAGCAAATGCAAGGGCATAGTTCATGTAGTATTTTTTAATATAGGTCTTTAATCAAAGTTCTAGACAAGTTTGCAAGAAGATGTTCAGGTGGGAAGCTCAATGAGGATAGTGTTATTATTTAGTTTTTGTATCCCAAACATGTCATACATTGGAATCACTTAGGAATTTTAAAATTTACTGATGCTTGAAAGTTCAGTAGTATTCTCAAGAAGTCTGAGTTAATTCTTAAGGAATGTGGCCTGGGTGTTAGAATTCTTAAAGAGTATTTATTTGGAAAATGGGGAGGGATTGTTTCATTATCTGTAAAATGGGAATAATAACAGTACTTTTATTATAGGGTAATTGTGTGAAGGTGAAAGGAATTCTGGCACATATTACCATTATTATTCCTATTAATACTAATATTTTCATTCTTGATATTGCTGTTTCCACCATCATTCACAAGTTCTCATACCACTTTACACAGAATTTTTATTAACTATTACAAATGCTCTTAAAGCACAATTAAACACAATTTAATACTTCTTGGAAGATTAGGGTTAGTTCAGAATCTTGAAAATTCTCAGAATCATGATTATAGTAACAATTCTTTTAAAAGGGCTAATATGGAGTGAATAGAGAACATTAACACAGATTATTTTTTTGATCTGCAATATCAACTTTCAAAACTAGGAAAGAACTTAGCACAGGATAAAACATATGTTAAATAAGTTGGAACTACCAAGACTTATCTATTAGGATAGGGATGTCAATAAACATGGGTGATTTTAAAAGCCCCAAAGAATTCTGATCACATCTTCTTCCTCTGCATGAACCTTATTCCTAAGCAGGAATTCTACAAGTAGAATTTATTTCTTTGCATTAAATTGTGCTTCCTCCTCTACCAAATGTTTTATTTCTTGGTATTTCATTCTCAAATAAGTTTTAGGCAGTTAGTATTAAGAAACCAGGAGAGTACAAAATAAGGAAATTGAGACAGAGAACATGAAGATAGGAAAAATGAAAAGAAATTAGAAATAAGAATTTGAGCCAAAATAGCAACAGTGTGACTTACCTTATTTACCATAGACAGGCCACAAATTTGGCTCTGAGATTTTTTAAGCAGGGAAAAATTTTGGTTAAATCGTTTATATGGTCCCTATTATGTACCAAATGAATCAAAATCTCTTTGAGTGGGACTTACCTATGATTTTTAAAATATTTCCAGGTGGTTCTAATGTACATCCTGTTGTGAACTCATGACAGAACCACTGAAATTGTTGTTCTGAAGAAGCAGAAAAATTCCTGATACTTAAGCAAATTTTTATCCCATTAATTCCCAGGTCTTCATTTTAAATATTCGGGGAGTGATAGTTTCAATATTTGAGTGCATACTTCTTTATTAAAGTAATTTCCTTCCGGACTGTAGAGAACAGAACAAGGATCTTCCATTCTAGGTGATCTCTAGAGAAGAGAGGATCTTAATAGAAGAAAAAAGAAATGGTGTGGACCCAGGTGCTGTATTTGTCTCTGTAGTTTTGCTTAAGTAGTGACTTAGGGAAGTTAAAACTTTTGTGTTCTAATTCTACCCTGACAGGTATATTACTGATTTCATGAAGCCACCCAGTGATATATGACTTTAGTTTTCAGGCAGTAAAAATAATTAACAGGTGTATGTGCATTACGAAGTATAATTGGGGAGGAAGGTTGATGTTTCAGGAAAATGCAAAGCCAAAGTGGTTTGACACTGTCATTCTTTCATTTCAGATTTTTTACCATTCATGAAGAGTCTCTCCTGCAATCCAATTTACATGCTTTTCATACTTATAAGTATATTACAGTTCAATGCATTTGCTAATATGTTCTCCTTTATGCCTAAATATCTGGAACAACAATATGGAAAATCAACTTCTGATGCAATCTTTCTCATTGGTATGTTTGTTTTTCTCTGCTTTATTGGCACACTTTTTTCCCCCATGAAATGGTGAACAATGTGACAATGGAATTAGGAAATTCCTAAATTGAAGTCTTTTAGGATATTCCTGTCTGCTAAATTTCCTCTTTCCACTTTCCAAAGAAGTCAAGGAAGTGTATGAAGGGAAAGAGACCAGAAATTGTCTTTTTCTCTCTTCTGCTTTCTCCCAGAATGGAAACTCATAATGTTTATGGAAATCTTGGGAAATGCAAACAGTCATTTTTCAGATAGGCAGTTCATCAATTTATAAAGAATTAGAATTAGAAAATTAACTCATTAGGATTCTGTGTTTTACTCCCATGTTTTACTCTTTTGCCTTAAATACTTGGATTCCATATTCCTCCTAATGTAGTTCCCTGGTCCCCTTGATTGTTTTAGATATTTCTGCATCTTCATACATTGTCTTTCCTGTAATTACCCTAACCCCAGTGATTGTGCCCTGCCTGGATTTTTTCCTGAGATCTTTTTATTTTTCTGAAAAATGACTATCCCAGGCTATGTATACCTACACGCCCTGAGTTTTGACAAATTCCCTCAAGAATATGATTCAGTGAGTTGGATGCAGATAATATACAAAGAGGGCTGTCTTGACCTTTTGGTTTTTCCTTTTCGGTGGGTGGGGAGGGCATGAAGAGCTGGGAAAAAAGAATGCTGGGTAGCACAGCAAAATATGAAATACAACCATATTCGACAGCCACAGCTTCAGCGGAGTGGCTTTCTGAAGTACCTTCAGCTGAGTCAAATTCTTAATAATCAAAGTGGGAATAAATAACTGAACTGTCATATATATGATACATATATATACATATATTACTCCCCACATACTGGAGAGTAATATAATACATTAATAAATTACTGGTCAACTCTGACTTGCTACTCCTACCTGTATCCTAATAAAAGAGATATTGATCATGATACCTGACTACAAGAAATTCACAACCTATTGTGAATAATTAAATGATGATAATAAGTTTTTTTAAAAAAATATACTCGACATTATGAGTCATTTTGAAATCTCCCTGTATATGATGTGTGACTAAGTAGGGTTAAAATCACCACTACTTGAACCCAAATACTTTCTTATGTAAGATGTATCAGAGAGAAAATAACGTATTTGTTCTTTGCTGTTGTTAATTTGTAAATAACATTTTACCTTCATTTATAGGTATTTATAACTTACCTCCAATATGCATTGGATATATTGCTGGTGGTTTAATTATGAAGAAGTTCAAGATTACTGTTAAACAAGCTGCCCACATAGGATGCTGGTTATCTGTAACTGAGTACCTTCTCTATTTTTTATGTTTTCTTGCAACATGTGATAATTCTTCAGTTGCTGGCATAACTACCTCTTATGAAGGGTATGTTGTTTTCTATTAAAGTCCATATTTTTCAACAGACTGTTAATTGTATATTTTCTCTAGTGATTGTAAAAAAACAAATCATTTGCTTAGGAGTTAATGGCAGTGATCCACGGTCATCCTGTATCTTTCCTTTACCTGTCAATCATGTACCAATCCATTCAAGCTTTAGGCTTATTTAAAAAATTGGAAACATCACAGGTTGAGGGAATTTATGATTGTGTGTGTGTATGTATAGTTAGTTGTCTTTGTGATATCCTAGTGGACATTAAAATGCACATGAAGGTAGCTACTTATAATTTTGGATTAGGATATGTTATCCATATATTCAATACTCCTGTAAACATCAAAATTAAGAGTTGACTATGCAATCTAAATATCCTTTAGATGTTTCCATGGTGGGCTTAAATTTAGCATCAGTGAATCCTAATTCATGATAAATGAATATATAAATTTATGTACTCACTGATATAGTTAATATCTAAAGCATTAAATAGTTTTAGATTTTGTATTTTGAGGATTATCTGGGTTTATAGAAAGATTTTTCCATAGTTATATGAAATTTTAAAAATTCACTTCAAGTCATCAGTTAAAATGAAATGAAAGGCATCCTAAAATGTTTCTTTTAAAATCATCAAGGATTATAAGATTGAAATCATTTCAAATATAAAAATCATAAAGTAATCTTTGAATATCTTACCTGATTTAAGTCTTGCAGGCTTCATTTAATAGAAGCATTATTATTTCCATTTTATAGATGAAGAAATGGAAACTTAGAGAAATTCAAAAAACCTCTCCAGCTATATCAATGTAGAAACATGGGTTTTATTTATTTTTAAAAAATATTTTTTAGTTGTGGTTATTAACGAACCTTTTTATTATTATTTTTTTTTAATGTGGTGCTGATTGAACTCAGTGCCTCACACATGTTAGGCAAGCGCTCTACCACTGAGCCACAACCCCAGCCCGAAACATGGGTTTTAAAATTGGAAAGAATCTTAAAGATTGTCTCCATCTCCAATTATGCTGATTCCCAGAGAGAATGTGTGGAAGCCCACACTGTGATCTAGTCACAGTTAGGATTTAATTCATTCTTTAAACTCTTACACTAGTTAATGCATGATCACAATTATAAGTACTGGATTCTAAACTAGAAGAATGAATTTATTTACTCCAGTGGCTGTTTCTGAAGCTAAAAGCATTATCTACATTAAAAATGGAATTAGCAGGTTTCGATTTTCAAATTTGCTCTCTCTTGTTACTTTCTGCCACTTGGATCAACCTCAGAGATTAGGTCATCTTCATTTTTAGTTCTAATAGTATCTGGAAAAATGCATCCCTCATGGTAGGCACTTAATGGTTGTTTATTGACTATTTTTCTAAAATAAGACATTGAAAAAGTGGTTTTGTAACACTAAACCTGGTTATCTTTTATGCCAGAACTTTTTGTCCACAATGTGTAGGCAAACCACACATTGATAAAAACTTTCTGTTTCTATTTTGGAGCAGGAGAGGAAACATAATTGGGAATTAAGACAGAAAAAAGAAAAACAGATCTTGAATAGTGTTTCAATATTATTTTAAATCCTTTCAGAATCCAACAAGATTTATATGTGGGAAATAAGGTCCTTGCTGACTGCAATACATTTTGCAACTGTCCAACTAAAACATGGGATCCTGTATGTGGTGACAATGGTTTATCATATATGTCAGCTTGTCTTGCTGGTTGTGAGACATCCTCCGGAACTGGATTGAACATGGTAACACATCCCATTGGATGTTTTGACAGAACTTCTGTGTACTGTATTATCATTGTCTAACTTTGAACTAGACCTATATCTGATAAAAGCAAAATTAGTCTTTTCTTAAAACCAGATTAATTTTTTGTGTGGATAACTTAAATTACTTTCTATATGCATACTTTGTTCCCTTTTCATTTCTCAGATCTATGTAAAGCCTTCATAGTGTCTGAGTACTGGTTTGTAATTTTAAACCAGTTTATATTATTATTCAAATAATTTTGGTTAAAAATATGCTGAACAGAAAAAAAATTACCATTGAGATAAAAGTTGGCCGTTTTGAGCTCACTAATCAACTAACAGCTGTGTTTTTTTCCCTCTTTTCTGTGTATATGTATATATGTGCTTTCTATGTTTTTTACATGAGAACAGTTTTTTAGCAAGACAGATATAGGTAGACATGTCTTCTTTCCTCAAAAAATGTACAACCTTATAAAGTTGATTGGTGATTAAAGTAAAATACAAATTTTATTCTTAATGAGATTGTGAAACATAATAAATCAAAAAGGGATGAATTTGCCATTGAAATAAGCTATGTTTTGGGAGGGCACAGCTTTGTTTATATGTAAGCATCTGAAAAGTCAAATAGCTTTTATTCATACTTTGTGTTGTGTCAGATAAGCATTTGTTTTTTTTTTTCAAAGTGTGCATTTAGAATAGCTGAGCTATTGAAGATTTACTCTATATATTTATATAAAAATGCCAGTTTTTGAAACTATACTTCTTTGCTTTGTTTTATGCTACGGTCCTGAGAGACACCATAAAGGTGATAGGAATATAGGGATAAGCATTTTCCATCCTTTTTTTCCCCTTGGTGTGTGTGAATAATTCACAGCCTCACACATGCTAGTCAAGTGCTCTATCACTGAGCTATACTCCCAGCACCAGCAGTCTCCATCTGGATCCAACTGACTACATAAAAAAATTTGAGATTTGTGTTCAAAATTATTAAATAGTTTATATTATTAGTTACTTAAATAGTATGTATTATTTTTGACAGGTGTTCCAAAATTGTAACTGCATTCGAACATCAGGAAATTCATCTGCAGTTCTTGGGCTGTGTGACAAAGGCCATGACTGCTCCATGATGCTCCAGTACTTTCTAATCTTGTCAACAATTAGCAGTTTCATTTATTCTTTAGCTGCCATACCTGGATATATGGTTCTCCTGAGGTACAATAATTATTTTCATTATTTAGATTTCTTTCTGATAATTTATTATTGTAACTTTTTCCAAGTAATTTGGAGCTTATGATATCTAAGAACACTTGTGTTCTAATATACATTTATTAAGGGTCTTGGATTAAACATTGTTGAATCTTACAAAAGTTTAAAGTTAAAATATGAATGTTCATCTGTTGGTATTTCTCTCCTTATTCTTTGCAATTTTCCTTCCTTATTTCTTAGTATTAAATGAGTGGATCTCTCATTGTATAATGCCCATTTTAGGGTTAGCCTTATGAAATGTTTGTTTTGATAGGTACAGAGTGGTTGCCTAGCAGTCACTTCATCTGGTTCAGCTTATAGGACAACAGAATATAAAACTACCAGAAGCCCCCATTTTACCAGGGTCCCTGGATCTCTCTGAGCTCAATTTTTCTTTAATAAAAAATGGATATAATAATAAATGCCCAACTCTTTTACAAGGCTATGGTGAGACACAAGTAATGGTTTTCTAAAACTAGGAGATTGCAGAGCCACGTTCCACACTTAGGTATATTAAACATGTGCTCTTTCAGTAATAGCACTCTTCATGCTTAGTAAACAGTCATGAAAACAATTATCCACCTGCTCTCCTTTCTTATTGTCTCACTGAAACTCAGAAGCAGAGTTAAGTTAATTGTAGTTCACAACATTTTATCATTATGGGCTGGGGCAAGCTTTCTTCTTGCTTTATTTATTTATTCATTTGTTTTAAATTTCATTCCCTACTTTCACTCACCACAGGCACCCGCTTAAGTAGAATAGATTAGTTTTCTTCAATATGCATTTTCCTTTGGATATGCGTTTATATTCATACAAATGGTGGTGCTCTATGCCTTATTCTGGTTTTTAAGGTTCATGCATAGATAAAGTCACCAAGTACTGCTAGTGCTTACGAGTTGTTCTCATACCATCACTGCCTGAGTGTCCTGCCCCACTTTATAGCCTCTCTAACACTTGGAATTATCTAACTTCCTTTTTTTTAAAAAAAATTTTGATTCATTGTATACAAATGGAATACAGCTCTTGTTTCTCTGGTTTTACACAAAGTAGAGTCACACCATTTGTATAATCATACATGTACATAGGGTAATGATATTTGTCTCATTCTGTTATTATTCTTGCCCCCCCACCCTGATCCCACCCCTCTTTTTCCTCTATGCAATCCATCCTTCCTCCATTCTTGCCTCCCTCCCACCCTGCATTATGTATCATCATCTACTTATCAGAGAGATTTGGCCCCTGGTTTTTTGGGAATGGCTAATCTCACTTAGCATGACATTCTCCAACTTCATCCATTCCTGCAAATACCATGATTTTCTTCTTCTTTATGGCTGAGTAATATTCCATTGTGTATATATACCACAGTTTCTTTATTCATTCATCTATTGAAGGGCATCTAGGTTGGTTCCACAATCTCGCTATTGTGAATTGAGCGTCTATGAACTTTGATGTGACTGCATCACTGTAGTATGCTGATTTTAAGTCCTTTGGGTATAGCCCAAGGAGTGGAAGAGCTGGGTCAAATGGTGGTTCCATTCCAAGTTTTCTAAGGAATCTTCACACTGCTTTCTAGAGTGGTTGTACTAATTTGCAACCCCACCAGCAATGTCTGAGTATACTTTTTCCCCACATCCTCACCAACACCTGTTGTTGCTTGTATTCTTGATAATAGACATCCTAATTGGGGTGAGATGAAATCTTAAGGTGGTTTTGATTTGCATTTCTCTTATTCCTAGGGATATTGAACATTTTTTCATATGTCAGTTGATTGCTTATAGATCTTCTTCTGTAAAATGTCTGCTCATTACCTTAGCCCATTTGTTGATTGGGTTATTTGTATTCTTGGTGTAAAGATTTTTGAGATCTTAATAGATTCTGGACATGAGTGCTCTATCTGAAGTGTGGGTGTCAAAGATTTTCTCCCACTCTGTAGGCTGTCTCTTCACATTGCTGATTGTTTCCTTTGCTGAGAAAAAGCTTTTTAGTTTTAATCTATCCAAATTATTGATTCCTGCTTTTATTTCTTGTGCTTTGGGAGTCATGTTGAGGAAATCTGGTCCTAAGTCAACATGATGAAGATTTGGACCTACTTTTTCTTCTGTTAGGTGCAGGGTCTCCTGTCCAATTCCTAGGTCCTTGATCCATTTTGAGTTGGGTTTTGTTCAGGGTGAGAGATAGGGGTTTAGTTTCATTTCGTTGCACATGGATTTCCAGTTTTCCCAGCAGCATTTGTTGAAGAGGCTATCTTTTCTCCATTGTATGTTTTTGGCACCTTTGTCTAGTATAAGAAAACTGTATTTATGTGCATTTGTTTCTGTGTCCTCTATTCTGTACCATTGATCTACCTGTCTATTTTGATGCCAATACCATGCCATTTTTTTTACTATTGCTTTGTAGTATAGTTGAAGTTCTGGTAGTGTGATTCCCCCTGTTTCACTCTTCTTGCTAAGTATTGCTTTAGCTATAGAATTATCTAACTTTCTAATGTAGACTGTTCCAGTTGGTATAAAATGGTGGCTCATTGGTGTTTTGTGTAATTTTTGTGGTGAGTGAAGTTTAGCATCTCAACTAATTTTCAGTTATTTGGATTTCTCTATCAAGATGCTTATTCTTTTTTTTCCCATTTTCCTTTTGCTTTGTCTCCTTCTTGCTGATTTGGATGATTACTATATAAATTATACACATAATGTAATAAATGACATAGTAATGTGATAGAATTGAAATAATGATATAATTAAAATTCATATAAAGATATGATTATAATTGATATAATGACATAATTGTCTTCTGGTCTTTTATGTTTCTCTTAACTTTTCTATAGTATCCCTTATGAAATGAGATCCTAACAACTGCACTTAAGAATAACAATTTTTTTGCCTTATGGCTTGAGTGTATGGTGGTGAGTGGTCACATTTAAGAGGCATTTCCAAATTCTAAATTTATAGAAATCTTCCTTTAAGTTTTATCCTAAGAGCATTTCAGTTTATTTTTTGCATATCATTCTTAAAACCATCTTAACTCTATTTTTATATGTGATATAAGAGAGAAAGATGTCCAGTGCTATTAAGTAATTTTACCAGTATCATAACCTAAACTACAGGTTCCTTGGTGGTGATGCCACCTTTATCGTATGTTAAGTTTTCACAGCATGGGTCTATTTTTCATATTTTTTCTGTTTCATAGATTTGTCTATTCTTAAATTAGTCATATTGATTTAATTACTTTGGCATTGCAAATGTTAAAATATCATATAGTAACTTCTTTGCCCACTCATCTTGTCACCTTTATTCTGCCATAATCTCTGCCCAAATTGATTTAGCTATTTGTGGATCTTTATACTTACATATGATTTTTGATTTGGTTTATGTGGGTTCTGCAGATCAGGTGGAGAAAACTAGACATGAAATATTGGTGAAACTGCAATATCAAAATCTTTTATGTACTTGAATAGAATTTTAAAAGATTCTTCATAAAGGTGATATGTCATTAGGTTGCTTTCTAGATACACATACAAACATATAAAAATACATACATACATACATACATATGTGTACATGCATACCTACTCTGAGAAAAAGTTTCTCTATTCACAGAGCAGCCTTCTGATACCAGACTGTGTTTTTTTTCCCCACAATCATTAATTCTTTGGCATTCATTTCTGACAGTATCAACCTAGAGTTAGCATCAGATCCCAAAAGTTAAAGGGCTCAGTTTCCACAAGACTTCCATTACCTTTGATGAGAGTGGGAAAGCTGGGCTTTTGACCACTAAAGATAGGTTGGAGATTCTCACAAACCTTCTTCAGGTTAGAATATTTGCTATAATGGCTTATAGAACTCAGGGAAGCACTTTTATTACATTTCCTGGTTTATCATAAAGTTTACCATGAAGAAGACTGTTCAACCCCAGTGCTACAAGAGTCCTCACATACTGTTTACTGGTTTCACAGAAAATACTTGGAAGACTGAGAAGAGAGGATTCAGACATTTGCTCACACCTTGGCAGCAGCAGGCTGAGATATAATGTATTTCTACCCTGTGGTGACAAGAACAGGGAATATATAGAATGGTAGCATGCCCACTGGGCAGATGGAGTTCTTCAGATGTTTTATTAGTATATTCTTCTACTTTACAACCAAGGTCATTCTGCTTTGATCCCTACCTAAAGATTGAAGATAAGGAAAGTGGCTCCTTTCCCTTCTCTGTTTCCTTCATTATCATATTCCTTAGAGTTCTTCCATCTCACGATCAAGAACAAGTCTTCTAAGGCAGTCATTAGTGTTTACCCAACACTCCATCTCTTCAGTGCCTTGGAAGTCCCTTAGTGTCCCTCACAATCTTATACTGCCCCCTGTCTTCTGCAAGACAACAAATGGCAACATAGCTCCATGAGGCATTATACAGGCCATTGTACTATATTGTGTTATTTAAGTAACCAGCACAATAGGCTTGCCTGGGCAAGTACACCAGACCAATCTATTTGCACTTTGGGGGCATAGAAAGAGTAAGACATCTATGAAATACACAACCTTCATGACTGATACAAAGTGTTCCTCAGGTGGTGACACCTGAGGGTAATACCTCCTGTACTTGTGAGAGCCAGGTTCCCATCACAGCAGGCTTTACTTGTAAATTCAAATGTTCCCTCTCCCCACAAGGTGTCATTGAAGTGAACCACTGGGTTCCTTCTTGTACAGTCCTTGACCAACTAATGCTTCCTTCTGAGATGTGATGTCTTAAGGAGTTGGCAACAGTCAATTGTTGCTCATGCCCCAAGCAAGTCTAAGAATATGTCCAGTAGATATGTCCTTTATTTGTAATATTAATGCTGGCAGCCATGGGGTGTGGGAACATAAGAAATGGTTGCAGGCTACTGATGTCTGGGTTTTCTTCATTTAATATCCTGAGTGACTCTGGCACATGAATATTTCACCCCTGCATAGAGTTATTTTTGATCTTTATTTTAGTCAATTTTTACATCACTGTGACCAAAATACCTGATCAGAACAATTAGTGGAGGAAAAGTTTATTTGGGGCTTATGGTTTCAGAGGTCTCAGTCCATATTTGGCTGACTCCATTGCTCTGGGCCTAAGTGAGACAGAACATCATGGCAACAGTGAATGGAGGAGAAAAGCAACTCGGACATGGCAAGCAGAGATCCACTCACCAGGAAGAAAATATAAACTCCAAGGTATGCCCTCAGGGACCTATCTCCTCTAGCCACACTCTACCTGCCCAGTTAATCCATTCAAGTGGATTAATGCACTAATTAGGTTAGGCTCTCACAACCTAGTCATTTCACTTCTAACTTTTTCGCATTGTCTCACACATAAACTTTTGGGGAAACCTCATATCTAAGACTTAACAGTCTTAATCCTTATTTCATCAGACCATTCATTATTTCAATTAACCAGCTCTTATTGTATTGTATGGCAAGTCGAAAATCCATCATGTGTCCTGGTCTTGAGCCCACTATTACATGTCATGGCCTATGAAATTAGTTCCCTTGGTCAATCTGTTACCTGTAGTGTGCAATATATGTCAGTCAATTGGATCAGGCACTGAATCAACTCCTTAATAGCAGTCCTTTGGTTGACTTTCTTGCAGGGGGATGCTTACATTAAGCCTAGAACTGTATCCATACAAATCGAAGTATATTTGGTCCCTTATGATAATAGGAGAGGGTTAATGTAATATATCTGCCATCACTGAAGGGTGTCACCTTGTTTGATATGGTCCTTGGTGGCATGCAGTCATTGTGGGTAGTGCTGAAAGCAGGAAAGACAGTTCTTGCATGCAATAATATCAAACATCTTTGTTGGCAGTTCCCTGCATGTTATAGCTACCCATATATTCTTTTGACCTGTATGCTTTAACCTATGCTGAAAATAAGTGGCAATTTTCTGTTGGAGCTTCCTTGAATCATCTTATCTTCATTAGTTGAACAGCCTCATCACTGCCTGGGAACTGGGGAGGGCAATAGACAGTCATATGGTATGTTGTGATGACAAGCTTGGACACAACACCAAATGTCTTCCCAAAGCTGTTTTCCACTGTTGTTGCCACTAGACAGCCACATTGTAAGTCCCCTGAATATGGCCCAGATAGTTAATGTCTCACTTTAATGAGCAATAACCATCCATACCATTCACAATTAAGTCCAATGACTGTTGTGTTCTTGTCCTTTGTTGATCCAATCACTGGATGATAGACTATAGTCACTGGGAATCTGTCAGTTTTAGTCACTAGCTGTAGCTCTCCACTCCGGGGGTGGGGGGGTTCTTCTTCTGATCTTTCAGTGTGCCAGGCTGACTATGGTATTGGAGATTGTCCTTCATGTATGGTTGAATGGAGTAAACATGTGTCTTCTGGCCTTTTGTCCTTTCCTGCTACATATGTGATTGGTCCCAAGAACTGTTGAAATTCTGAGAGGTGCAGTGGTATCTATTTCTTGCTGTCAAAGGTGTTCTTCCAATTTCATAGTGGTTGCCATGGGAACTAGGCCTTGGCCATTTGCTGTTGCCATCTGCTGATGGCGTAGGTGGTCACAACCTTTACTGCTCCTTCTCGGTGGGGAACTCCATGGTAGGTAGGGCAACATCGGTAGCACACAATTTTGTTTGCCAACAAGCTATGACATTCCTTCACCCCCTTCCATAACTGTGACCAAAATCCAGTGGGGGTCTTATGACCTTCAATCCACAGACATAAACCCCACCCAGAGCCATGTGGAGTGACATGGACAATAAGCTCAGCAGATTTTGATGGGTTGTCCCAAGGGCTTGTACCTGTTTCACTGCTCTTTTGGCCTATGTTAAATGCCTCAGTATGCTAGTTGGTCCAGACCCGTTCTGTACCCTCCTATACAAATTATATAGGGTTGTAATATCCAAGGCAGATAAGAGATCAAAGACCTCCAATATCCCAGTAGCTCCACAGTTTCTTGTGTTTGCTACTATATTGGAAAGTGAAAACACTTGCACTTTTATCTGTTGTAGCCTAAGATATAAACTTTGTCTTTCCTAACCAGACAACATCCAAGAATTTCACTCGTAAGCCAGGGCCCTGTACTTTGTCAGGGTTCATAGCCCATCCTCTCCCTTGCAAATAAGTCAAAAGCATGGGTGCAGCCTCATTGAGAGAGCATTGAAAGATAATTGGAAGCATCAATATAATGAAACATGTTCACCAGGGAAGGACAGGGTTTCTAAATCTTAACGCTACCATACTGTGACATATGGTAGGATTATAGAGAAATCCTTGAGGTACCATGGTAAAGTTCATTGTCTGCTTTCCTTCCTGAAGGCAAATGGGTCTTGACTCTCAAGGGTTCTATCTATGCTGAAGAAGATATGAACAAGATCTAGAACACAATGCTATGTTTCCAATTGAGTACTAAGCTCTTCTAGAATGGTGTCTTTGCTCTTCACATAAAGTGATCACCTTATTTATTTCCCTGTTGTATACTGTCATGTGCCACATTCCATATGACTTTCTTACCAGTTTTTTAACAGGGAAGGTAAAAGGACTATGGGTTAGATGAATTATGTTTGCTTTAGCCAGTTCATATATATGGTCTCTGTTATTTCCTTTTTTTTTTTTTTTTTTTGCGATGCTGGGGATTGAACCCGGGCCTTGTGCTTGCAAAGTGAGCACTCTACCAACTAAGCTATATCCCCAGACCTCTGTTATTTCTTTAAAATTTTTTTTTATTTTTATAGGCTGCATTTTGATTCATTGTACACAAATGGGAACTTTTTATTTCTATGGTTGTGCATGATATAGATTCATACCATTCATGTAATCATATATGTATATAGGATAATGATGTCTGTCTTATTCCACCATTTTTCACACCCCCTGCCCCCTCCCCCTCTCATTTCCCTTTACATAATCTAAAGTTCCTCCATTCTTCTCTCACCCTCCACCCCCACACTGAATATATATCATCATCCACTTATAAGGGAAAACATTCCACCTTTAGTTTTTGGGGATTGACTTATTTCACTTAGCATGATATTCTCCAATCCATCCATTTATCTGCAAATGCCATAATATTATTCTTCTTTATGGCTGTTATTTTTTGATGTCCACTGGGGAGCTGGTAATTTTTGGTGGTAACTCTCCTACCAATAGGAAGGTTTTCTTCATGCCCCTTAATATTGCTTTAAAGTTGGCACATGCTTAATCTCCCAGCAATGCAAATTGAATTCCCCTATTGTAGTTTGTGGACACTTACCCCATAAGATATCAACACTATAATATATTCAGGAATGGGAGCTACGAATATCGTGAAGGGGGTGAGTGGCAGGCATCCCAGCAGTGCGAGTATTACAACTTGAATGCTCACTGATTTCCCCCACATCCATCAATAGCAGTTAACCTGCTTGGTAATTTCTCAGGATTACCTTATGTCAATGTACATTTACCTCCCATGTCCACCAGTGCTTTTACTCTCTGAACATTTTTTGAAGACCAGTCTGTTGCCAGTTTTATACACAGTCTCCTGTCCAGAGACATGGCTCAGACCCCTGTTTCTCAACCTCCCCTCTAGTCATTCCACAGTCATGGGCTGGAAGACTCAGGGAAACCCATGGGCTGTGCTTTTATTATGTCTCCTAATAGGAGAGGTTTGTCTTTACCTCTTTTTGAAGTAGGAGTCCATTCTACATTTCTCACTGTGTCCTTTTCCTTTTCATTCTTAGGAAGTAAGGGCTGAAATCTTTTGTCCTTTGGCAATTGCTTTCATGATTGTACCAGAACAGCACTGGGTTGTTTATCTGTTTTACTTTCATCTACTCCTGCTGCTATGAAGTCCATCTATATCTGTTTATGGGAGACTCAAAGAGGCCCTTCAAGTTTTGGCTGGGTTTTAGTTTTCCCTTTTCAGCTGTATTATTTCCATCTCCCCTAGGTCTGCTATAATTTGCTCTGCTGACTGGAGGTGCTGACCTGCCAATGGGAATAATATTAATTCCAGGGCACCATAAGAGGATGGATGGGCTGGGGCTGTGTATAGTACTGTGTCCCTCATTCTGGCAGTGAAAGTTATGCTGTCCAGTTCTGTGAAAGACTGCATGTAAATAGCATGTTCCATCCCCTGTTCCTGAAAATAGGCATGTAATTCTTCCATGGATGTTCCGGTGCCTCAAGGCATAGGAATATCTCCTAAATTTGGTTAGAGTTAGGGTTTGGGTTATTGCAAGTAGTGAGAAGCAGCCAGTGCTAACAATGACCCCACACTTCCCCTGGCTGCACTGGAGTAAAGGCACTGGTATAAAGTAGGGTGAGCAGTTTCTGAAGCCAGTTTAGGCAATTCTGTAACATGAAACATTATCACACCTGCTCCAGTGTCCCACAAGTGGAGCAGCCAGCACAGGAAAGCCATCCTTTCATTTTCTACCTGAACTTGAACCTCAACTCTGTGAACTCTGCTGAGGAGAACGGTTTCATGGTGATTGTAACTATCTCTCTGGGACAGCGAACAGAACTGGATCAGTCCCCTTGTGCCATTCCTGCTGGGTCTTTAATTTGGGGCATTACTAGTCTATCTCCCACTGCACTTTTGTCCTCTACCTCCACCTCTGATACACTGGAGCTAGTTGACACCGAGTGGGTCCCACATCTGAGAGTTTTGCTAGGATTTCTATGTAAATTTTCCATGTTTAAATATGAAGTTTTAATCTTTTCACTTCCAGATTTTACACACTTCAGACTTAAAATTTTCTTATGGCATCAACAAGGACCCCCAAAACTATACAGAACTATAGTTTAATGAGTATTCTTAGTGAATATTCTTACTATTTTCCAAACCTTATCAAACTTCTTCATTGGGTATAATGCTTGCGCTATACTTTTAATATGTAGTTTTCATCTAGTTTTGATAATAAAATAGGTGGTAACCTATCTAATATATTTTTCTACATATCTGAAAATAAAATATGTGATTTTTCAATTCAGTACATTTGCTTAGTGAGTTAAAGTGATAAATTTTATGTTGAAATTTATTTGCTTATCTGATAAAAACACCATTTAATCATAGTGTATTTTAAAGTATGATTTAATTTGTTTGAATATTTTTTGTTTGAATTTTCTTAAAATTGTTGTAGCTATTGCTTCTTGGCATCTTTGCTAGGTTCAAATGCACTATCTGTTCTTATCAGTTTAATTTCTGATGCATTCTCTATCCGAGGAAAACATGTTAAATGAATTTTGGGGACAGGAAGAAAGAACAGGAACTTGTTCCATCCATTCTACACATTGATCTGGTATTGACCTCCTGGAACAGTGTACCTCTTCAAATAATTGTCATATCTGTGTTCTTAAGTCAAATAGATTTATTATTTTTTATTCTTTTTCTGGCTGAGATCCTGGTCCACTAAAAGAACAGATAAATTTTGTAGTTTTTCAATTTTAAGATTACTTTGTTAAATATCTGATTGTTGCTTTTATCACCTAGTTTGTTTGCATGTACAGATATGTAAAAAAATTATCCTATTATGTACAATATAATGCACTAATTTAAAAAAGCTCTGAGAAGTCTTGTTAAAGGATATTAATCTTTGTTTTAAAAATATCTGATTGTTGAAAATTTTATAAACTCACCTGTTAAAAATATTTGTACTTTGGGCTTATTTTTATGGTGGGATTTTCTTCTCTTTATTCACTTTTTATTGTCTTTTCATATATTTTACTTCTGCTTACCATGTTGTATGCTTATTAGTATATAAGTGTTTATAATTCTCTTTTATTATTTTCACATTCTCTGATGTGTCTAAAAGACATTTCCTTCTTATTCCATATTTTACTTATTTGCATCTAGTTTCTTGAACGACATTGCCAGAGACTTGTCTTTCTTTTGTAAATAATCACTTTATGGTTTAGTTAATCTTTATTTAGTGGATTTCTGCTCTTAATTATTCCCCGACCCCTTTGAGCTTTCTTGATTGTTCTTTGGTCAATTATTTGAATTTAACACTTGAAACATTTGTTAACTTTGATCATTATACTTCTGTTATTATCAGTACTTACATTTATTCTTTATCATTTAGTCTTTTAGGGAATTCAATTTTTTCTTTTTAAAATTATAGTTCTAGCTTTCTTATGGTTTATGACATGACTATTATGTCTTTTCTCTTTATTTTCAATCTTACATTTCACTTCTTACACAGTTTGCTAGATTTGATTTTCCAAGATTGGTGAATGTAACCCATTTGTATTTACTATAATTATTGTGGTAGGACTCTGCACATTTTTGTTTTTCTTCCCTTTGTATCAATTGGATTTCTTTCTACTCCTTTGGAAGATATATATATATATATATATATATATATATATATATATATTGTGTGTGTGTGTGTATGTGTGTATATGCACATGTGTGTACAGGGAATTGAACCCGGGTTTCATGAATGCTGAGCACATGCTGAACCAAAGAACCCTGAAAGTTATACTTTTCAAACAGTTGACCTGAATATTGAGATTCTTAAGTATATTTATTCATTGCTTATCAATTTAACAATTTTTTATTATTAATATCTACTCTCTGATAAAACAAGTACTTAATCATCCTTTCATGATTTCTTTGTTTCTACTCTTCTGCCATCTCTTGCCAAGATCATATTATGGAGTTTAACACCTGGATTTGTTTAATGACATATTTATGCTTGTTTTCTATTATTATGGAACCTTGTACAGTAATGGTGAAGGGATGTATTATCTACTTTAGTTTGCCATTTTTAAATAAAAATTTAAATTTCTCTCAGCATTTTCTCCAAAACTTACATTCTAATTTTTTCATTTTCCTGGACTCTAGAAATTGGTGTTCTTATCAATGTCAGGTAATAATAAAATTTGAAGAACATTTTAAACTGCTTATAATTTATGAGTTCTCAGGATTCTATGCTTTTGTGAGATAACAGGGCATATGTTAAAAATGGAAAAGAAAGAAAACTTCCTCAAGAAAACTTAAATGTTGTATTTTCAGCATTAAAAAAGAAATTAGGTGACCAAGAAGGTCATTCATTCTAAGTCTGCTGAATTTTATTCTATCTGAATGAAATTATTGATGTTGTCTGAATAACTTCTCTGTCAGATAGATGATATCTTGATCAATGACATTTCACTTTTTAAGGTTGTAGAATAATTCCATCCAGTATAAGATCTGTACCAAGAAATTACCAATAAACCATAGTTTTTGCTAAAAATATGTTATATTCTGTTGTGAAGGAAGCAGCTTTTATATTTTTCAGCTTTGAGTTAATCAGAAAAGGAAAGAGCACAGCGGAATTCTTAAGTGAGTTTTTTGAGCACATAGCCATGCCAATGCAGAAGTAAGTGGGATGTAAAAAGTACCTTTGGAGTATTGTCTTCATTTACCCTCCAGTGTTGTCCAGAGTGTAAATTTCCACATATGGGAATTCCAGACAGCAATGAAAAGGAAAGGAAATTTTTTCAGGGAATGGAGAAATCTCTATTCAACTCTTGGAATTATGCCAAATCACTTAGAATAGGTTTGCTTTGAGGTTTTTAAAATCACTTTCTTTGGAAAGTTTTTATTATTTCTTTTTGTCTTTCTTATATTTATTCACATAAGTTGTATTTCCTTTATCCTAAGTTTCCTGCATCTTCTCAATGCAGATAATTCTAATAAAGTTTGGGATGCACTGTTTTTGCTTTAAGCTAAAGGTTTAACCTTTCAAGTCAAGAACTACTACTGTCAGAATGAAGATACTGGGAAGAAAATGGATTGAAATTAAATATATTCTTCTGAGAGTGAATGAGCAAGTTAGGTATGGTGGCATATGCCTGTAATCCAAGTACTCAGAGGCAGAGGCAGAAGGATTTAAAGTTCAAGTACACAACCTAGATGCCCTTTAGTAGATGAATGGATAAAGGATCTGTGGTATATATACACAATGGAATATTACTCAGCCATAAAGAAGAATAAAATTATGGCATTTGCAGGTAAATGGATGCAGTTGGAGATGGTCATGCTGAGTGAGATTAGCCAATCCCAGAAAACCAAAGGCCAAATGATCTCTCTGATAAGTGGATAATGATACATAATGTGGGGTGGGAGGGAGGCAAGAATGGAGGAAGGATGGATTGCATAGGGCAAAAAGGAGGGTGGGATCGGGGAGGGGGGTAAGAATAATGACAGAATGAGACAAACATCATTACCCTAAGTACATGTGTGATTACACAAATGGCGTGACTATATTTTATGTACAACCAGAGAAACAACAGCTGTAATCCACTTCTGTACAGTGAATCAAAATAAAAAAAGGAAACTTTAAAAAAAAGAATCAATAAATGGGATGGAATCAAACTAAAAACTTCTTCACCGCAAAGGAAACAATCACATGAAGAGAGAGCCTACAGAATGGGAGAAAATCTTTCACATGCAACTCAGATTGAGTACTAATCTCCAGGATATGTAAAGAACTAAAAAAACCTCAACACCAAAAAAACAAATAACCCAATCAATAAATGACTAACTGAACAGACACTTAACAGAAGAAATTTTCATCAACAAATGTATTGAAAATATGTTCAACATCTCTTGCAGAGAAACACAAATCAAAACTATACTGAGATTCCATCTCACTCCAGTCAGAATGGCAATTATCAAGAATACAAGAAACAATAAATCTCATTGCTGCTGGTGGGATTGCAAATTGGTGCAACCACTAGAGAAAGCAGTAAGGAGATTTCTCAGAAAACTTGGAATGGAACCACTATTTGACCCAGTCATCTCATTCCTCAGTTTATACTCAAAGGACTTAAAATCCACATCCACATCCATGTTTATAGCAGTTCAATTCACAATAGCTGAACTATGGAGCCAACTTAGGTGCCCTTCAATGGATGAATGGATGAAAAAAATGTGGCATATATACACAATGGAATATTACTCAGCCTTAAAGAAGAATGAAATTAAGGCATTCGCCAGTAAATGGATGGAACTGGAGAATATCATGCTAAGTGAAATAAGTGAATCCCAAAGAATCAAAGGCTGAATGTTTTCTCTGATATATGGATGCTAATTCACAATAAGGGGGTGGGGTAGGAAAGAGTAGTGGTACTTTGGATTAGGCAGAAGGGACTGAAGGGAGGGGAGAGGGCAGGGAGTAGGAATGAGAGTAGAATGAATCGGACATTTTCACCCTATGTGCATTTATGATTACATGACTGGTATAATTCTGCATCACGTACAACCAGAAGAATGAGAAGTTATATTCCCTTTATGTATGATGTGTCAAAATGCATTCTATTGTACTGAATAACTAATTAGAACAAATGTAAAAAAATAAAAATCATAATGAAATAAAGACATTTCCACACACATGAAAAAAATAAAATAAAATAAAGTTCAAGTACAGCCTGGGCTACATAGTGAGAACCTGTCTCAAAATAAAAAAGGACCAAGAATGTAGCTCACTGATAGAGCACCTCTGGATTCACTCCTAGTGTCACTCCACACACCTGAATGAGCAAAAAGTGATGGGTAAAATTCCAGTGGCCAGAAATGGGGCTCCTATTTGGGTACAAGCTCAATAATCAGACCCTAAATAATCAAGGTGTGAGCATGCTAGTACATTTTTCGAATGTTCAGTGTTTGTTAGTAGTATTCATAATCTTTTTCAGAAACTATTATAGGCTTAAAATCTTTACTTTTGTTTATTTATGAATTTCTTTCTTTTTTTATTAGGTGTATCAAGTCTGAAGAGAAGTCTCTTGGTGTGGGATTACATGCATTTTGCACAAGAATATTTGGTAGGATTAGTTATTTTTCCTAGCATCATACATAGTAATGAACAATAAATAAATAATTCTCTCAGAATAACAGTCTGGGAATATGCCTTCTGATTGTAAGCAATTCTTAATTAGTATTGAGAATGAAGTATATAAGATAGAGAATTTTTCCCTTTCATTTGAAAAGGTCCCATCTGAACTTAATTATACCTTTCTTCAATAATATTTGAAAATAAATAGGAAATGTTTTGTTAAAATGAAATGTACACATGATTGGCCCAAAACATTTCAGAAAATACAATTCACTTTAATTTAATGTATTATTCTATCAATTTTGTTGCATTTTATTCATGATGACATCTTTTATACTCTAGTAACTGAACATTTCTTAAAATTTAGAGCATTTGATTTATATTTTTATACATTATTTGTCATTCATATAGGGAAAATTGATATAGTTCCCCCCAAATAATGTTTTTACCTTGTTGACGAATTTTTCTTTCTTTGATAATTGTAGCTGGCATTCCAGCACCTATATATTTTGGAGCTTTAGTGGACTCCACCTGTTTACATTGGGGAACTTTGAAATGTGGTAAGCCAGGAGCATGCAGAATATATGATTCAACAAACTTCAGGTAAAGATTATTTATTTTTAAGTGTACATATTTTTATTATAAATGTTAACTTGTTAATTATGCAAATTAATCAACTTCACTGTGACATTTCCATATATACATATATTGTGCTTTAATTTTATCTTCTTTCCCTACTACCCTCTCATCCCCTCCACCTTCTCTAATAGTCCCCTTTAAAAAAATTTCCACATATGAAAGAAAACATTCCATGCTTGAATTTTTGTTTCCAGCTGATTTCACTTAATATGATGACCTCCAGTTCTATTTGTTTTCCTACAAATGATATGATTTCATTCTTCATGGCCAAATAAAATTCCATTGTGTATATATCTCATATTTTCTTTATCAATTCATCTTGTTTATAGGTACTTAGTTCAGTTGGTTATTGTGAATACTGGTGCAATAATAGGTATTCAAGTATTTCTTAGTTGTACCCCAAAGTGGCATAACTGGATCATATAGTAGTTCTATTTTTGGCTTTTTAAGGAACCTCATACTGTTGCCATAGTGGCAGTACTAGTTTACACTGCCACATACCCATCAGTAGTGTATAAGCGTTCTTTTTTCTCCATATCCATGTTAGAAGTTTTTTTGTTTGGGTTTTTTTTATGCTAATAGCCATTCTGATTGGGGTGAGGTAGAATCTTAATGTAGGATTGATGTGCATTTCCACAATGGCTGAGGATATTGAACATTTTTTCAACATATTTATTTGACCATTTGTCCTTCATTTGAGAAGTGACTATTCAGATTGTTTTTCTGGTGTTGAGGAATCAACCCAGGGCTGTACACATGGGGGGCAAAGCCCTCTACTGGTGAACTATACCCCTGCCCTTGTGTATTTTGAGACAGTGTCCAATTAAGGTGCCCAGGTAGGCTTTGAATTTGAGAGTCTCTGCCTCAGTGTCCTTAGAGGTAGAGATTATGGCCATTTGCCTTTTTTTGTTGTTGTTTGTTTGTTTTTTACTGTTACTTTTGATGGTTTTTTTAGTTCATTATATATTCTGAACATTAATTTTGTCAGATGAACAGCTAGCAAAGATTTTCTTTCATTCTATATATTGTCTCTTGACTCTGTAGATTCCTTTGCTGTGCAGAAGCTTTTTAATTTATGTAATCCCATTTGTCAATACTTGCTTTTATTTCCTGAGCTGTTTGAGCCCTATTCAGGAAATTGTTACCTGTGTCTAGATCTTTAAATCTTTCCCCTGTATTTTCCTGTAGTAGTTTCAAATGTTCAGGACTTACATTAAGGTCTTCAACCCATTTTGAATTTATTTTTGTATAGGGTGTGAGAGAGGGATATAGCTGCCATCTTCTACATGTGGACATCCAGTTTTTCCAGCATTATATGCTAAAGAGATTGTCTATTCTTCAAGGTGTTTTGATGCCACTTTTGAGAACTACATGGTTATAGATGCCTGGGTTTATTTATGGGTCCTCTAGTCCATTCCCTTGGTCTGCATTGATGTTTTTATTACTGTCTCTCTGTAGTATATTTTGAAATTGATTATTGTGATGTCTCAGACATTGCTGTTTTTGCTTAGGATTTCTTTGGCTATTTGGAATCTTTTTTGTTTCCATTCGAATTTTAGGCTTATTTTTTCTAGTTCTTCAAAGATAGCATTTGGTATTTTGATGGGGATTGCATTTAATCTGTAGATTTATTTTGGTAATATGGCAATTTTAGCAATGTTAATTCTCCCGATCTATGAACATGGAGATCTTTTCATCTTCTTGTATCTTCTTCCATTTTTTTCTGCAGTGTTTTATAATTTTCATTGTAGACTTTTGCTTCCTTGATTAGGTTTATTCCTAGGTATTCTTTTTTTTAAAAAAAATTTGTTATTACAATTTATTTCATTCACTAAACATAAACAACCTTTGACATTTTTCTGTTGCAGAATTAAAAAAAATAAAAATTTATAGACACATTCTTTGATATTTGTGCTCTTTCCAAGTTTACAAGAGAATGTTACAGCAAATATTCTGGAGACCATCTCTTTGCTCAAGATTAACTTCTAGATGTGGAAGATCTGGGTCCAAACCCAGAATCTTCTGATTTAAATTGATATTGATAACTTGTATTTTAAAAGGTGGTATAAGCTTACTAGGCAGAAAATGCCATTTCTTTTGCATGCCTAATTTTCTAAATCTTTGCTAACATCAGACAGGTTTTACACTGCATCTTGTAAGGTCGTTTCTAACTTGCTAATTTTGGTATCTAGCAATATCCATTCTCAACTATCTCTTAGAATTTTTAATTGTTGCAATTATACTTATTATTTTTTCTTTTGTAAAGAGCAGCCTATTCTTGTTCCATCAATGCAGTATCTCCTGGAATCTCAATGAAGATCAAAAAAAATTTGAAAAGGTCTCAGACTTTTCCTTTTGGTAATCTCTTACTGTCCATATGCAATATGTTGTGGAGTTCTCAATTTACTGATTCCCTGTCTGAGTGCACAGAATTTTGTTTAGAAGTGTGACATGCAAAAGAATAATTCAGTTTTTACATTGATCTAATTTTCTTTAAAAATGTGAGGTTTGTTCTTCTGTTTATAATCCATTTCTGTCCTGTGGAATAATCTGTCTAGCTCCTATCTCTAGGGACCCTGGTGTCAGCTCATGCTACAAGTTGACTGCAGCTGCCTTGGGCTGTCCTGTAGATATGCTATCCTAAGCAGGTGTTGGGTGCTCAGTCCAGGCTTTGGGAGAGAGCCACTGAGAGACACTTACAGCAAGAAATGCTTCCTAAATGGTTTTTAATATGATCTAAAATATATATATATATATAATTTTTAAGAAACAAAAATCATTATCTATAGAACAAAAGTTAACACAAGTCTTTTATTCTAATGTAGAAATATATAATTTTTCAGAGGGAGGGATAACTTGAAATAAATCAAAATGTCTTCACATTAATCATTTTTTTTTCATATACTTCAAACTTGTACTTAATGCCTTTCTCCTCTTGGACCTCAGAAAGAACACCTGGGTATTCTGGAGGAAGTTTATATTTCTCCAAATCAATTTCTGGAAAAAATGTGTCACTTTCAAATTCCTGCATGATTCTTGTCACAAACAGTTTAATATGACCTGGTTGATTCATGGCCTCCTTATAAACAGAACTGCCTCCTACTTTCCAAACCTTGTCTATTTTACTTGCTAATTCTGGCTGCTCAGTAAGTTTTAAGGCGTCGTTCAGACTGTTGGCAAGAAAATGAGCTCCTTGAGGAAGTTCCTTGAGTTCTCTACTGAGAACTATATTAATTCTGTCCTTTAAAGGCTGATTCTTCTCAGGAATAGAGGACCAGGTCTTCCTACCCATAATCACCAGATTCTGTTTACCTTGTACTGAAGGGGTTGTGGTCATTCTTTGAAAATACTTGAATTCATTCCTGAGCGGGGCCAGAGCAGATCCCCATTCTTGCCGATGCCCATGTTCTGGGACACCGCAACGATGCAGTTTAACGGACGAACCATGATAGTAGCAGCGATCCCTCCCAGCGCGCCTGCTACACTCCATTCGGATTTTGGCGCGAAATTGTTCCTAGGTATTCTTTTAGGCTATTGTTCATTTGTTTGTTGTACTGATTTTTTTCTCAGTGAGTTATTCATTGCTGTGCAAAAAAACTACTAATTTTTGTATGTTACTTTTGTAGCCTGCTACTTTGCCGAATTTATCAGTTTTAAGTTTTGGGTGGAATCTCTAAGTACCTTCTAAGTATAGATTCATGTCATCTACAAACAGGGGTGATTTGATTACTTCTTTTTCTATTTGTATCTCTTTTATTTCTTTTTCTTGCCTGATTGCTCTGAAAAAAATTTTCAAATACTATATTGAATGGGGTGGTGAGAGTGCCTCATTCCTGATTTGGGGGGAAATGCTTTGTTTTCCCCCATGCAGTGTGATGTTAGCTATGGGTTTGCCATATAGAACCATTATTATGTTAAGTTGTGATCCTTCTGTACCTAGTTTGTTCAGGACTTATCATGAAAAGATATTGAATTTTATCAAAGACTTTTTCTGCATTTATTGAGGTGATCATGTGGTTTTATCTTTGATTCTATTTAAATAATCTATTACATTTATTGAATCTTGTGTGTTGAATCATTCTTGCATCCCTGGAATGAAACCAATTTGATCATAATGTGTAATCTTTTAAATAGATTGTTGAACTTCTTTTCTAGGTATATTACTGAGGATATTTGATCTTTGTTTATCAAGAATATTTGTCCTTAGTTTTCTTTTTATGTGTGTTCTCATTAGGATTTGATAGCAGGGTAATACTGGGCTTTATAGAATGAGTTTGGAAGGGTTCCTTCCATTTCCATTTTAAAGAACAATTTGAGGAGCATTAATGTTAATTCTTTAAAGGTCTGGTAAAATTCAGCAACAATTCAACCAGTCTTGTGATTTTTCTTTTTTGGGGAATATTTATAGCTTGTTATTGATATGTTTAGTTTTTAATATCTTCTTTGTTCAATTTGGTAGGTCATATGTGCATAGAAATTAGTCAATTTCTTTAGGTTTTCTATTTTATTAGAATATATTCTTTCAAAAATACTCCCTCATGGTAATCTGTATTTCAGTGATAACTGCTGTAATATCCTTTTCTGTCTCTAATTTTATTTATTTTGGTTACTTTGGTTAAGTGTTTGTAGATCTTGTTTATCTTTTCCAAGAACCAACTTTTTGTTTCATGATCCTTGTATTCTATTTAGTTTATTTGTGATCTTTTCTATTTATTTCCTTCTATTATGTTTGGTTTGTTTTATTCTTGATTTCTAAGACCTTAAGGTTGCATTATTAGGCTATTCATTTGAAAGATATCTCATGGTTGTTTGTTTTTTAAGTATGCACCCATAGGTAAAATTATCCCTCTTGGTACTGTGTTAATTGTATTCCATATATTTAGATATGTTGTGTTTCCATTTTCATTCAATTCTAGGAATTTATATATTTCCCCTGATCCTTCAATGGTTTATTTTTTGTTCAAAATCATATTCTTTAATTTCTATGTCTTTATATAGTTTCTGTAGTTTATCTTGCTATTCATATCTAGTTTCTTCCAGTATAATCTGGAAAGTTGAAGGAAATTATTTTTGTTTTTTGCTTGGTTTTGGATGTGTTAAGACTTACCTTACGGTTTAATGCATGATCTACTTTGGAAAATGTTTTAGGAGTGATGAAAAGAACATGTATATGGTAGTTATTACATAGCATATTCTGTTGGTGTCTGTTAAATCCATTTAATCTATGGTGTAATCTAGCTCTGATGTTTCTTTGTTAATATTTTTGTATGGATTATCTATCTATTGGTGAAAGTGCCATATTAAAGCCACGTACTATCATGGTATTGAGGCCTATTTCTCCCTTTATGTCTAGTAGTGTTTCCTTTATAAAATCGGGTGCTTCAAATTTCATTACATATATATTTATCTTTGTTACATTTTCTTATGGATTGTTTCTTTGATCAATATATAGTGACCTCCTTTGTTTCTTATGACTATTTTGACTCAAACTCAATTTTTTTTCAATCTAAGTATAACTACTCCTGCTTGCTTTTGAATTCCATTTGCTTGAGATATCATTGTGCTCCATTCACTTTTAGTCTGTGTGTCTTTGCCATAGTGAGGTGATTTTCTTGCAGGAAGAAAATTGTTGGATCTTTGCTTTTAATCAAATCAGCCAGTCTGCATCTTTAATTAGAGAATTAAGACCATTTACATTCAAGATTATTATCAAAAGGTGTGTACTAATTCCTGCCATTTTGTTGTTTTTCTTTTGGTTATTTTGAATACTATATGTTCATATCTTTCTTCTATATCCATCTTAGAGTTTTGATGGTTTACTGAATTAATAATGTTTATTTCCTAATTCTCATTTGTTTTCCTGTTCTTCTAGAATAGAAACTAAATCTTCTCATGAGATTTATTCTTTCCTGTGCTTTTGGAATTATGTGTATCGTGCTTTATCCTAAGGGTACAGAATTCCTTTAAGTATATTCTGTAAGGCTAGTTTAGCGGTCATGAATTTCTTTAGTTAATGCTGATCTTGGAAGATCTTTATCTAGTTATTCATTCTGAAGGATAATTTTGCTGGATGCAGTAATTTAGGTTAGAAGTTATTTTCTTTCGGGCTTGATATATATCATCCCATGTCTTCTTGGCCTTTAGAGTTTCTATTGAGAAATCTGCTGTTATTCTGACAGGTTTGCCTTCATACATGTTCTGGAACTTCTCTCTTGCAGCTTTCAATATTCTTTTTTGTTTTGTACTTTTGGCAGTTTAATTATATTATAATTTGGAGAGGTTTGTTTCTCATCATGTCTATTTGGGGTTCTAGATGCCTTCTGTTCCCAGGTGTTCCCATTCGTCCCAAGATTTCAGAAATTTCCTATTATTTCACTGATTATATTGTGTATGTCTTTAGCCTTTACCTCTGCTCCTTCATCTCTGCATATGATTAGTACATTTTTTCTTTTAATCATGACCCGTAGGTCTTATATGTTCTGTCCATTCTTATATTTTTTTTCCCTGATTAACGTCTGAATGTGATAATCTATCAACTTTGTCTTCAAGCCTTAAGATTCTTTATATCACTTGATTTAGGTTGTTGTTGAGGCTTTCAACTAAATTTTAAAAAAATTTTTTTAATTTGTTCTAGCTAGTTTTACATGGCAGTAGAATACATTTGGACACATCATACATAAATGGAGGATAGTTTTTCATTTATCTGGTTATGCATGAAGTTACACAGGTCATGTAATAAAATATGCACATAGGGTAATAAAGTCCTATTCATTCTACTACCATTCCTACCCACCCCCTTCATTCCCTCCATCTAGTCCAAAATACCTCTATTCCCGCCACATCTTTATTGTGAATTAGCATCTGCATATCAGAGAAAACAGCCTTTGGTTATTTGGGATTGGCTTATTTCACTTGGCATAATATTCTCCAGTTCCATCCATTTATGAACAAATGTCGTAGTCATTCCTCTTTAAGGCTGAATAATATCCCATTGTGTATATGAACCACATTTTCTTTATCCATTCATCTATTGAAGGACACCTAGGTTGGTTCCATAGTTTAGCTATTATGAATTGAACTGCTATAAACATCGATGTGGCTGCATCACTGTAGTTTGCTGATTTTAAGTTCTTTGGGTATAAACTGAGGACTGGGATAGCTGGGTCAAATGGTGGTTCCATTCTGAGTTTTCTGAAGAATCTCCACACTGCTTTCCATAGTGGTTGCCAGCAATGTATGAGTATACCTTTTTTCCCACATCCTCACCAACAGTGTTGCTTGTGTTCTTGATTGCCCTTCTGACTGGAGTGAAATGGAATCTCAGTGTAGTTTTGATTCGCATTTCTCTGATTGCTAGAGGTGTTGAACATTTCTTCATATATTTGTTTTTTTTTCTTTCCACATTGATAAGACAGTTTATTCAACTTGCCATCAGAAGTGTAAATTAAAATAACAAATGAGATAGAATATTTTTTTTGCCAGTTGAAGGCCTTCAATTCTAACAATGATGCAGAGAAAACCAGCACATTTGCATGCTACTGATGACATTGAGAAATTCATCTGGCTCCACCTATCAGAACTTAAATGTGTACTCTGAGAAATCTAGCATAGATAAAGAAAAGCATAGTATAAAATGATATTTCAATAGCATATTCTATAGAGGAAAGAGAAAATGCAATCTGAATGTCCACAGGACAATAGCTGAATACACTGCAGTACATCCATACTACATAACATGATACACAAGTCCAGGAAGGCCTACATACATTGAAAAGAACTGCTGTGTATAGTAGGAACTGATTTAAAAAAATATGACAACTTAAAAGTTTGTCTATATTCGTACAAGGCATGGAGGTATACATTTCAAATATTTGATGGGATTGAGAAGGGAGGGGTATTATTAATTTTTTCTCAAAAGGATACCTTTGTTTTGAGCATCCTGTTATTTTGTTAAACCATTAAACAAAAAGATAAATACATAACATGAAAACTGGGTTTAGAATGTAAATTATTCTTCAAAGGGAAAACATTTTAAAAAATACTAAAGTTGAAAACTCAAAATTAATGGTTAAAGTATATCACTTACAATTAGGGCAGAAACCATCAGAATAAATAAAACTGAAAGAAGGACTAGGGATGAGGTGGTAGGTAGTCTTTTACTTTAAGAATAGAACTAGGCAAGTCACTCCAAGGTGATTTGGTTCACATGCAGTATGCCCTAATGGAAGTAACAGTTTTAGGTACTTTTACTCCTCATAAAAAAGCAAATGCCAGGTATATAAAACAAGTATAATAACATATAGGCAGCAATTTATATACATCAGTTGGATCACCTGGTAAACTGAAAGTTTTAAAAAATATTCCCCACCATAGAGACAACTTTTAGGTTACCCAAGAATAGGAAGCAACCACATTAAAATGAATTAAACTATGAATAATAAAAAGGGCCACAACCTTTATTTAAAAGTATGTAAAGGTAGTATAATATGTACAGGTGGCACATGGTGCCAATTTTATTTGCAGGTATAGTATTCCAACTCAAATTTACAAGTTACACCTTTACCACAGCCTTGGCTAAATCTTGAACTAGTGCAGAATTCAGCTGTGCAAGAGTGCTGATCTTTGCATGCTTAGATGTGACATACTTGTTCTTGATAGTCATATGGTTTGTAAGCCCATGATTCACCATGACTATATTCTTAGCCAGGTGCTGCATAACAGGAAGAAGAGACTCTTCGGTATATAACAGGTAATGCTGTAGAGTTGGGGTCCGTTCACCATTGTCAAGAATTTTCAGTGCTAAGCAAAAAGCTCCTGCTGCAATTTGAGAAGGAGGAAAGTGCACCATATCGTAGTCTAACATAGTTAGTTTCATCAGGTATTTAGCCAGAGTATGTTGCTCAATGTAACCTCTCCAATCTTAGAGGCTCTACGAAGGAAGTGCAGTGGTAGGGGGCGACCCAGACCAAAGTTTAAAACTCTTAGAATCTTCATTTCCATCTGTCTGATTCGGTGCTTAGTGAAAGTGTTGTTAGTCACAAAAGCAATGTCACCAATTTCTGGAGGGTACATTTCTTCGTATTCGCTTGCAATAAACATGGCAGTGACACCAACCAGCTGCAGCATCTTCCTGGGCACACAATTATCCTACATGAATCGATCAATAATGGCAACAGTCATATACATGGTCTCCTGCAGCAACTTGAATTTCATCTGAACCTGTACTAACCAGTCAATTAGGATGGCTCTCATGTTTCCAGTGACTTCCTGACAACACTAGGTATTTTGGTCTCACTGCTTGTTCTTCCTCAAGTTGTCTCAGATAAGAATAAATATCCTTTACATATTCACTACAGAGGTTTGGATCTGCTCCATCTTTTGCATCCACATCATTTACTGCAAGAATTACATCAGAAAAGCCTGACACAGATATTCTTCTGCAGGAGCACATCCAGATGTTTCCATTGGGCTTGGAGAGGGAGTATCAACCAAAATAGGTTCAGGCAAAAGTTTTTCTTCCTTGACTGGCTCAGGTTCAGGTTCTGGTTCTGGTTCAGGCTCTGGCACACACACAGGTGCCTTTCCCAGAGGTTTTGGAAGTTTTTTAGCAATAACTTTTCCAGTAGCTGATGGTTTTGCTTCAGAGGCACTCTAGCCTGTTCACTGACTTTTTTACCAATGTCTCCAAGAGCTGTTCTTGGTCTTAACCCAGGCTTGGAGGCTGTACCAGTGGCCACAGGGACACGCTTTGCACCTGCCATACTGATCTTGGCCTTATTTTCAGTATTAATTTTTGTGTTCCTGGTGACTTGGAGTGCCATGGCTTTCTCTTCGCCTGGCAGCGGCTCAGCTGGCAGAAGCAGGAACAGAACACCGGGGCCTCAGACTAACCAAAGAACTGACCTCACCCCAGATAAACAGCCATTCCTCTGCAGCACCTCATATATTTGTTGATCAATTGTATTTTCTTCTTCTGTGAAGCATCTGTTCAGTTCCTTAGCCCATTTATTGATTGGGTTTTTTGGTTTTTTTGGTTTGAAGTTTTTGAGTTCTTTCTATGTCCTAGAGATTAATGTCAACTAAAATTTTTTGTTTGGCTTTTGGAGCTTTACTTTTCTATGATTTCTGGGTTTTGTTTTGTTTTTTTGGAATCTCTGTCTCTTTTTAAAATTGCTCTTTCATATCCTACATTCTCTTCTTTAATTTGTTAAACTGTTTATTGTTATCTTCTTTGAATTCAATTATCATTTTAATATCATTTTTTAAATTCTATGCCATTTCCTATACATCAGTATCTTTAGAATCAATTGCTAGAGAGTTACCAGATTTTGGAGAAGTCATGATGTCTCATTTGCTCATGTTTCATGTTTATCTAAGTTAATATTTACCTATCTATTGGGATTAATTTTTTAAGATGCAGTTATAGTTATTTTTAAAAATATTTTTAAAGATGTTGATAGACCTTTATTTCATTCACTTATTTATATGTGGTGCTGAGAATTGAAGCCAGTGCCTCACACATGCTAGGCAAGTGCTCTACTACTGAGTTACAGCCCCAGCCCTCAATTAGGATTTCTGTATCTTCTATTTTTATGTGAGGGCCTTCTTAGAGAATAGCCTTCTCTTAATCATGTGCCCTGGGCTATCAGTTTGTTGTGTACTATTGAATTTTATTACAAATGGATTTAGTAGTATAGTTTTCCTGTGGCTTAGCTGTGATTGGTGGGTTTTAACACAGTGCCTGCTATCAGAGCTTGAAGGACCTGCTTCCTCTCTAGGTCTTGAAAGAATTAAGGTCCCTCAGGTAGTTCAGGCTGGTATGTTATAGTATATAGGGTGCACCTTCTGTGGCAGTTCCTCTGGTCTTGTCAACAATGTGGTTTCCACAACAATTATGTCATTATTCTCTACTGTTGCTTTAGTATTGAATTTCCAGAAGTGCGACCTCAGGGTCCTTCTTGTCATGTATACAAGAGGCTGAGTAATTGGCTTTGGGGTTTGCATCTCTCCTGTTTTTTTAATTTAAAGGATTCATTAGGGTTTGAAGGAGACTAGGTCATGTTTGGAGTAAGGTGCAATTTCTCTCAACTGTGTTTGAGTGTGTGTCAGAAACGAAACACTCAACCACATTTTTGGGGTACCATACTTGATTCACAGCTCCACTCACAAGGAAGAAAACAAATAGTAATATCCACAATCTAAAAACAAGCCAAATATCAAAATACAGTGACAATAAATTCAAAACAATTACAAAACAGGTAATAATAGAAAATGAAGGGGCAAAACACTATAGAATAAATTGAAAAGTTAAAAAATAAATAAAAGAAAAATTCGAAAAGAGGGAAGTGAGAGAGTAGAAGACAAGAGAAAGAGAAAGTTCTATTAAGTATAATAAAAATAAGATAAAAAGATAATGAAAAACTTCTAAGTAATACAATATAGAACAGACAGAGGGAAACGTATGAGTAAAAAATTCCTCCTAGCAGTGATGTGTGTTTGGATTGGAGAGATTTCTAGATATGTGCATACTCTCTCCAGAGGCCCTTATCCTGCATGCCTGGTGGCATGGTTGATGCTTATGCCACAGAAGCCTTTCTTATAAGCTAAGCTTTGGCATTATATGGGCCATGCCAGGTAGGTGTATATTTAGCTCCATGGATTATAGTCTTTGCTCCCAGCAGCATGGAAAATGTCCAAGGCATGGTGCACATCCAGGATGCTTCAGGGTGTAAGTGGGGAATAGTCAAAGTAGCAAGTTCTGTACTGGAGGTGGAGCCACAAAAAATTGAGTAATTTGCCATCATTGGTCTCCATTAGCACTCTCAGACCTGGTTCCTTCATGACACCACTTATGACTGGTATAATTTCTTATGATAAAGGATAGGACCATTAACCACCAGGCCCTCTATTCTCCATCTCAGCCTCTATTCCCCATTGCTCAAACTTCTTGGTGGATTCATGTCCACAACTCCCTCCAATACTGACTGTAGTATTAATTGTAGCAGAATGCCTGCATGAAGCATGAATTGTGAGTGCAATGAGTCTTTTGCTCCCTAGACCAGTTAGTTTCTAACAATAGGACTTCCTTTAAGATGGCTCCTGGTTATAATATGTATTTGCTGAGCAATGTATTGAATCTCTTCTCTAAAGTTAGCTTGCTATGCAAGAGAAGTCACTCTCAGAGCAAATCACCAAACTGGTTTCTAAGTTTGTATGAACTATGGATTTCTCCTGCAGTAAGTTTAACAGTGAGCAGTTATTATTGGGGTTGATTGTATTCTTTACCTTACCTTATATGTATGGTGTCTGATTTTCCTGTCCTTGCTGGGGTGTTGAGTGGTTGTGACTTGCTTTGTTTTGCCTTTCTGATTCTCTGTGCTACTTAGATTTCCTATCACTTCCTTATTGATTATCAGTTTTTCCTTAGTTTCTCTCCTCCGAATATATTGTCTCCTTTGTCTCCCTGACTCTTCTTACTTGCAGAGTTTCACACAGGGAACTTCTATTTTTCCATCCTGCCTCCTTTCACAAAATAATTTTAGAACTACCTTTAAAATATAGACCGTGTATAAAATAGCACCACTCATATCTAGCATTTCCTTTGTCAAGTGAAAAAAATACCTTCTGCTTTATTTTCACAATATATGTTGATGTTATAACTCCATTCCTCATTTATGTACTAGAATTCTATTTCCCCATTATTTCTAACATGCTTGAATGGACAAGCACGAATGGATTTCCTAGTCTGGCCTTTTGAAATGTTTGTTAAGAAAGGGAGCAAGATACTTAAATAAAAGCACCCAGCACCTGCTCCTCCACAAAGGAAAAAAGCAATTGGTATATAACTAATAATTGAGGTAAGTGAGCATTTAAGAACATTGGAAATCAACCAGAGAAAAATGTAAACCTTGTAAGACCCAGAGACCCAGGAGAACAGTATAGTAAGAGAAACAAAATATCCCAGGCCCTAGCACCCCGGCTGTCCGCCTGGGAGGGTAAATCTCTCCTCTCAGAGGTACAAATGAAAGAGTCCCAGCAAATTCAGTGCAGAGACTGACAAATCCTAGCTACATGAAAGTTTCATGAGGGTTACAGGCTTGCAGCCTAACTACATAAGTAACAAGAAATATGCACAGTAACCTTGCTTTGGAAAAGGAATTCACATTATCTCCCACTGAACCCCCCAGGTGCTGTAGCTAGAATATCTCTTGAGGAGGGACCTGTCATCTGATTTTGGATTGCTTTAGAAGTCAGAATCCTCTGCATAGATTCATCTTTGGAAACCCACAAACATTTCAATGCATTGGCTCAGGGGTAACTGCCCAGAAGCTAAGGTTGGCTGAATGACTCTGACTAAAACCCACTGAGAGTGCTTCACTATAGGTATCCATTCAGTCCAGAGGCATGAGCATCCATGAGCAGTTTCACACTGGTTCCCGGATTAAAGGCTGTTACCCATTTGGCTCCCACCACCCCTTCCTACTAGTGCTGTATATGGGCATCTGTCTGTAATAGGAAAAGAACTCTGTGATTCCTCTGCTGTCCCACCTACAGAGCTAGGCCATGTGATCTCTTTCCTTGTTCTGGCTGTCATCATCAGTACATACAGCCTAAGGAGATACATAAATAGTATGTTTTCAAAAGTGTTCAAGTCTTGCTCACTCTCACAAACATTACAACTGAGAGGAATTTCTCCCAGCTCTTGCCAATAGCCACTTCTGTCTGATCCCTGGTGGGCACTACAGCTGGCAACATACTCTAGCCATTGCTTCATTCTGAGGTATGGATGGATGGGAGGGTGGCTGAGGTTCTGCTCCTGGGTGGGCATGCCAACAGTAGCAGCAGAAAAGAATGAAGTTACTGTTGCCACCATACCTATGTGGTCCCTACCATTGGTTGCAGTGTCTTTTCTGATCATGCGTTGATGAAAAGACTGGTATGACACCACATATGGGGTGCTATGATTGTTATCCTCATTCTTCCCCAAAAAGCACCTGTGCCTGCACTGTTCCTTAGTCAGAGGTCAAGAATTTCAGGTGTCCACTACTACTGGTACAGCCAGTGCTAGAGACCCTTACAAGTGACAGAGCCAGTATCAATAGTACACAAGCAAACTCTCATCATCTGATAGAATCCTTCACTCCCATTGTAGGAGTAGCCATACAGGGTAAACCTCACTCTGCTGTCTCTACCACACTTTCATAAAGTGATAGAGTATCCCCACTCTTGCATGACCCACAATGGGCCTCTGGGATTCAAATATGTTATACATTATCCCCAAACTCACTAAGCACACCAAAGAAGCAACAGATTACACTGTGATGCTCACCATTACACTCTGGTGCCCAAGTGGAACTAAGCTCAACATTCATGACAAATGGCTATCCCAATACACATCTTCAGGAGAAGACCTTTTACTAGGAGGGCCATCTCATAAGGGTAGCAAAGATATACATTTGATGAAAAGTACAAATCTCAAAGTAGGAACATAAGAAACAGGAAAACACAGGGTACTGTGACACCTCCAAGAGGTCATCTCTCTCTAGTAATGGATTCCCTACATGCAGAAATGAATGAAATGCCTGACAAAGAATTCAAAGAATGGTTTTTAAAATCTCAATAAGGTCCAAGAGAATACAGACAAATGGTTCAGTGAAATTTGGAAGATAAAGCAGGATGTGAATATTAAATTAAACAGAGAGAGATTCTGAAAAAGAATCAAAGAGAAATCTTAGAAACAAGGAGCTCAATAAACAAAATAAAAAGTTTAGGTGAAAACCTTAATAACATAATGGAGAAGTGGATGAAAGAATACTGAAGCTTGAAGACAGATCTTTTAAAATATCATATTCAGATAGGGAAAAAAAAGAAAAGAAGAAAGCATTCACCATCATTAGGACACCATGAAGTGATCCAACTTTCACATCACTGGCGTATCTGAAGGGGAGAATATAAAGTGTAAGAATAAAGAAAACCTATTAAGTGAAATAATATTAGGAAAAAAACAGTCTTGGGAAAGACATGGATGTCCATGCACAGGATGCTTACAGAACCCCAAACAAACATGAGCAGAAAACATCTTCACACAACATATTATAGTTAAGCTGTCACAAGTTCAGGAAAAGAAAGAATTTAAAAATTTACAAGAGTTTAGTGCCAAGTCACATATAATGGCAATCCAATAGATTAGTAGAAGATTTCTCAGCAGAAACCCTATATATCAGCAGGGGATGGAATTTTTTATTTTAAGTATTGAAAGAAAATAATTGCCAACCAAGATCTGTATATGTGGAAATGAAGAAGAGATAAATACCTCCCAATATAAGCAAAAACTAAGAGAATTCATGACCACCAAACTAGTGTAATAAAAAATGCTGGAGGGAGTGCTATAGCTAGAAGGGAAGTAATGTAACTACCATGATGATATTATGTGAAAGTACAAATATTACTAGAAGAATAGATACCTAAAGAAATAAAATATTATCAACATAGTAAATCAACAAACATCAAATTTGTTGATGGTTTAGGTGTGGAATGTTCCCTCCAAAGCTTGTGTTTTGAAAACATGATCCCCAATGCAACAAGATTCAGAGGTGGATCTTCTAAGTAATGATTAGGGCTTGGACCTCATCAGTACATTAATCCACTTGCTGAATTAAACCATTGATAACTGATTTGGTTGTTGAGTGGTAATTATAGGCAAGTGGAACATGGCTGAAGAAAGCAGGTCACTGAGATTGTGGTCTTGAGGAATGTATCTATCCCTGTTCCTTCCTTTCTCACTGCCTCCTGACTACTAGGAACTAGCAGTTTTCCTCTACCACTCTTCTGCCTAATATTTCTACCTTGCAGTCACCTGGCTATGGACTGAGATTTCTGAAATTATGAGCCAAAATAAACTTTTCTTCTTCTAAGTTGTTCTTGTCTGGCATTTTGGTAAACAGTGACAAAATACTAACACAAAAAATTTAAAAAAAAACAAAGAATATTCAAAACAACTTAAAGAAAGTCAACAAAATTGCAGGTGTAAGTTCACACCTTTTAACAATAACACAATGTAAATGGACCAAATCACTATTTAAAAGATACAGACTCTCTGAATGAATTTAAAATATAAAACTCAACAATATGATGCTTACAGTAATCTCACCCCTCCAGTAAACATGTGCTATTAGTTTTCCACCACTGTGACAAAATACCTAACAACATCAACTTTGCTCATCTCCATGTTTGGAAAGAGAGTCTTTGTGCATGAAATGAGTTAAGTTAAAATGAGGTCATACCGGATTATAGTGGGCCCAAATCCAGTTGCTCTCTTTTATTCTGTATTCTTGAAATGTTTCACAATAAAAGAAAATTTTAGAAGTAGAAAGATGAAAATAAGGAGGAAAAATTAATAAATAGCTGATACACTTTAGAGAAAATTGAAAAAGAAAAAGTTATGTTTTTGAAGTGATGAAAGCATAATGATAACAATAATCTGGAGAGGTAAATAAAGAGAAGAGGCACAAATTAGCCCTAGTAAGTATATAAAAGGGATATAAGTACAGATAGAGATTTCAGATATCAAATATGGAAATATATCAAATATAGAATAGAGACATATAGATTGCCAAATTACTAATAAACATTTAGAAAACATAACTATTTTCATAGCTATTTGCAAACATTAAAAATGTATATCTCCTCAACGCACAAAGTCCAGATGCTTTAAGGTAAGTTTTATCAAATGTATAATGAACTGATAATTCCAACATTATAAAAATTATTCCAAGAAATGAAAAAAGGGAAATTTTCCCAATTTTATGAAGCTAGTATAATACTAATGTTCACACTGGACAAATTCCATATGAAAAAGAATTATGGTCTCGTCTTATAAATATACTTGCAAAAATTCTACATGAAAATTAACAAATTGAATCTATTAATAAACTGACTATTAGAGTTTATTTTAGGCATGCAAGGATGGTTCAATATCATAAAAATCTATTGGTGAAGAAAGGCTATACATATATAATAAAGAAGGGGAATATTAGATGCTTCTCTCTGTACAAAAACATGGTTTAGTTTATACATTTGTGATTAAAAGTTTGATCAAATTCAGAATAGAAAAATGATTCCTTAACCTGATAAAGATCATCTAAAAATCCCCCAAGAGTGTATATCATAATTAATGACGATTCTATGGAAGTATTCTTATTAAATACTAGAATAAAACTGCTAGTACTGAGCATTATATTTAAGTTGGAGGTTTTATTAAATGTGAAAAATAATAATGAAAATAGCAAATGATTAGATATAATGAAAATAAATTTGGACTTTGCTGGAAAATTAAAAAAACATTGGAATTAATAGTGAAATTGCTTATATAAGATTGACATGCAAAACAACTTCTATTTTTAGGGTAATAAAATATCTATAATGATAAAACTAGTTTGAGCTAATAGCATTGTCTAAGATTTAATATGAATTAATGTTTCTTTAAATAGGCACATCTACCTTGGATTGCCAGCAGCACTAAGAGGATCAAGTTTTATTCCTGCCTTTTTGATCCTAATTCTTTTGAGAAAGCGTCTTCTACCTGGTGAAAATGACCCTTCAGGAACTGAGCTTGCAGTGACAAAGGTTACAGAGAAAGAAAAAGAGTGCAAAGATGTTCACCAAAATTCCAAGGTTTTGAATGATGAAGAAATGAAAACTAAACTATAATGTCCAATTCTATCAGCCTACCCAGAGTGGAAAACACAGTATAAAACTTAATTGTTTTCAAATCATTAGAGGTACTTCAGGTAACTTTTCTTGTCTTTAAGAACCTGCTCATGATGGAAGTATTCACTGTATGTCTGAAGTATCAGAATGGCACTTGAGATTTTTTAGAGGAGGTATTTATGACAACCACTAAACAGGATTTTAAAGCCAGCTACTTTTTATGTTAAAGCAGCAATTTCTCTTTTAATTCATTCAAAGAAAGGGTCTATTTCTTACATCTCCTTTTCCAAATAGTTCTAAAACTTTTCTATTCTAAAAATCTATTTAATGCCATCAAATTTGTATACTGGGGTTATTCAGAGACTGAAATTTTTATCATTCTCGTGTGAACTTGAAATGTTTTATTCATATTGATTATTTCTATGTGAAAGAAGCCTATATCTTCTTATTCTATTTAGTAATTGTTCTTTGATACTCCTATTCATTCCAGACATGAATTTTTAAAACTAGATTGCTCATTAATATGTCATCTCTTGTTATCAATTCTCTCCTTTATTACTTATGTCATATATTTGCTCATTTTGTTCAGGGTACTGACAAACTTAATCAGGTTATTAAAAATACATATAGCAAAGATGATTGGAATTTTTTTCAGCAATTTAAATCCAACAACTCCAGTCTTTCTTAAAAACAAGTATCTGAATGAAAGGATAGAAGGACAATATGAGAAAGATAGCTTTTACAGACCACTTGTATTGTCAGATATTGTCAAAGGACCATTTTCCCAGGTTCAGGAGGCCTCTGTAGATCAATGTTTATGTTATCCATTGGCTCCTAAGTTAGAATACAAACACTAATTTCCCAAAAATCATCTTGGAGAATGATACTTTTGAAAAGTAGCCCCTGTTATGAAACTGAAGTCAATAAAATTCAAGATACCATGAAAAACTAAATCTATTAATATTATTTTAAATGTATGAGTAAAAATAATGAAAAGATTTTAGAGATACATGAAAACTTATTAATAATATAGGGCTCTGGTTCAGGACAGTAGAATGTACATAATTATCCACTCATTATTCCTTCATTTGAAATGAAAGTCAATATATAAATTTGATATAAATCCCTAATGGTAGAGGAAAGAAGGGTGGGAGAAGTGGTCAATATACTATGATCATTTGTGTGCAATATTAAGGAAATGAGAGTGTTTATAAGGACAGAATAGAGCAGAAAAAGGTCTAAGAATCTTAAAAGCCCTTAGAAGGAAACTAGAATTTAGGTGGGAGATTCTGAATTGGTAGCTGGGCAGTGTGTTAAATCAGTTTCTGTTACTATAACAAACATCAAGATAAACCAACTTAAAAGGATGGAAGGTTTGATTCACAGAATCAGGGGTTCCAGTCCATGGTCAACTGATGCTGTTGTTATGGGCCCTTGGCAAGGGAACATCTCAGGGAGCATGTTGAAAAGAAGCTACTTACCTGGTATTAGGTAGGAAACAGAGAGACAGGAAGGGTTTAGGGTCCTAATAGCTCTTCCATAGGCACAACTCCAGTGACCTAACTTCCTCCCACTAAGCTCCACCTTGTAAAGGTTCCAACCACTTACTAATAGTATTGCACTCAGGGCCACATCTTTCACACATGGGCCTTTGGGGGACATTCAGATCCAAACTATAGCAGGCTTCAAAAACAAGCCTCTTCATTGAAGGGCTTTCTACAGAATTTTGTAGGCCAATATGAGTTCTTGAATGATTGTGTCCTTTAAACTAAAGAAACTGAGATGAGAAATACTGGGTAAAAAGGTTAAGAGTTAAATTTTAAGCTTGTGATTTCTAGGAGACTTCACGTACCTGATATATTGAAAGGGTCCAAGATTCAAGATAGGAATAGTGTTGAAACATGAGAGAAGAGCTAAAGTTATTGGAGAAGAGGTGTGTAACTGACTACGAGCAATAAAGTGTACTCTTACACAGTCTAATGACATGAAATCTGGAGTAGCTTTTTTTGTGTGGGAAAAATGGTCTGGAAGCTGAAATGAAGAGCAAGGACTTTTATCCTTTTTATCTAGAGAGTTGTGAGAAAAAGGGAATGGCCACTGCATGAGGTGGTTTTTTTTTTTTTATTTGTTTATTGATTCATTGAGCACAAATGGAGTACAGCTATTGTTTCTCTGGTTGTACACAAAGTAGAGTCACACCATCTGTGCATTCATTCATGTACACAGGGCAATGATGTCTGTCACACATTCTGTTATTATTCTTACCCCCCCACCCCGACCCCACCCCTCCCTTCCCTCTATGCTATCTACCCTTCCTCCCTTCTTGCCACCCTCACCGCCCCCCCGCATTATGCATCATCATTCATTTATCAGAGAGACCATTCGGCCTTTAGATTTTTGGGATTGGCTGATCTCACTTAGCATAACAGTCTCCAACATCATCCATTTACCTACAAATGCCCTAATTTTATTCTTCTTTATGGCTGAGTAATATTCCATTGTGTATATACACCACAGTTTCTTTAGCCATTCATCTATTGAAGGGCATCTAGGTTGGTTCCACAATCTAGCTATTGTGAATTGAGCAGCTATGAACATTGATGTGGCTGCATCACTGTAGTAATCTGATTTTAAGTCCTTTGGGTATAGACCAAGGAGTGGGATAGCTGGGCCAAATGGTGGATCCATTCCAAGTTTTCTAAGGAATCTCCACACTGCTCTCCAGAGTGGCTGCACCATCTTGCACTCCCACCAGCAATGTATGAGTGACACTAATAACCCAATCAATAAATGGGCCAAGGAAATGAACAGACACTTTACAGAGGAAGATCTACAAGCAATCAACAGATGGATGAAAAAATGTTCAACATCCCTTGTTCTAAGAGAAATGCAAATCAAAACCACCTTAATATTTCATCTTACCCCAATTAAAATGTCTTTTATTAAGAATACAGGCAACAACAGGTGTTGGCGAGGATGTGGGGGAAAGGGTATACTCATACATTGCTGGTGGGAGTGCAAGATGGTGCAACATGAGAAGGTTTTGAGGGAAGCAAATTTTACTTAGTGTGCTCTGCTAAAGAAAGCATTCATTCAGGAGTCTGAGGACTGTGAGATCCTAAGGACACAGTGAACGTGGACGGATATCAGGAACTGGAGTCTGATAGAGATAGTGGAGACTATGAGGCACCTGCAAATTAGACTTATGGAAAAAGGGAGTGAGTACTTAGAATTTTGGATTTTTTTAATTTGACTTACATGAACAGAACAAAGAATAAAATGAGATTAGTTCTGATGGACTCAAGGCAGATAGTGTTGGTGACACCATGAGGGTCAAAATTAGGAGGAGTGGTTCTGGGCTCCCTCATGACTCTTCATCCTGGAGGCAAACTGGAGAATCAGAAATTTACTGGGAACACCTTGACCCTTATTGAGAGATTTGACATGACCAAAGAAAGCTGAATCTTACTCTACTCACAGTTTACCCATTTGAACTTCTTCACCAGAGCATCTCAGAGAGGCAAGAATCTAGACCTAGTGCTTTGGGTTCCCTCCTAATCCCTCATGTAGGAGACAGGATTCCACTCTTAGAACATAGGGTTGTCCTTGACACTCCTGTGATACTTCTCTCTTGGTGGGAGAAAGGAGGCCAGAGAGAGTGGACATAGGAGTACTTGGGGATCTCTCATGACCTTTGTTGTGGCATCTCTGAGGCCTCAGGAGACCAGTTCTTGTCCTGGAAACGAGCACTATCCTGTAAGGACAGAGATTATGTTGCAGCAGACATGAATGGAGGAGAGCTACAAGAGAACAGGCCATGAGAAGCCTAGGGTCATAATTTTCTTATTTAATATTGTAGAAAAATCTGAAGATAAATAGAATTATCTATCACCTATCACCTATCTATCTATCACCTATCTATCAATCATCTTTCTATCATCTCTTGGTGGGGCTGAATTTAGGGGTGCTTTACCACAGGGCTATATCCCCAGCCCCTTTCATTTTTTTTTTTTTAATTTTGAGGCAAGATCTCACTAAATTGCTGAGGCTGACCTTGAACTGGCAATCCTCCTGCCTCAGCATCCCAAGTCTCTGGGATTACAAGTATCAACTGTGCCTGATTAATGTTTTATTTATGATTCTAAATGTAATGCAATCAATATTTATAGTATCTTGGAAAATTCACTTTGAAAACAAAAGTTGTGAAAAGAAATATAAAAGGACGAAGAAGAATAACCATTCCTCGTAGTTTATAGCATAGAGTTAAATGTTTCCTGACAAATTAAAATTTAATGGGTACACATGTTAGCATTATGGAGTTCACTAGCAGAAGAATTAAAAATAAGACTACTTATAAGTGGTATCTCTAGGGCATTGGACTCATCATGAGGAGGGTCAAAGAATAAAGCATTTATCCTTCAATTTAGTTTCCTATAGGCTCGTTGATGTTTTGAAATAGTATTTCATGAAGAAATACACATAGTGAGAACAACCATAATAAAATGAAACTGAGTCTCCAAATTATTAGATTTTGAGGATCTCTGATGAGTGTTTATGGAACAATCACTTTCTCATTTCAATACTTGGATCTAGAAGATGTGTGTTTTAATGGTGTACATGAGGAAGGTAATCAATTATCAAGGTGCAGGCCACAAAGTTCAAGTACAATTCAAGTCGGTGTCATTTCATTAGTGTCAATAAATATACATTGAAAATAGCTACACTTTGAGTATTGGTGAGTTACTGCTTTTGCATAAGCTACTAATGCAAGTCTTGACGGGAGATGTTGGAGAGAAAGAAAAAACTCCTCTTCTTATTGAGGGAATAATAGAAGAAAATACAAGAATGTTTTCTTGGCTGGTGACTGTAGTTACAGTGGTTATAGTTGAGGCCTATGACATAGTGGCAGAGGTTTGCTAATCGGGAAGGGATTTCTTTCTGATCTAAAATGATTAAGCTTTCTGAGGAGATATTTTGCCCTTTTTCCCTTTTTCTTCCTAAACTGTGGATGTTAGCTTTTTAGGAGCAGCAGCCATTTTGCAACCAGGAGGCAATAAGTACAGGTAGGAAAGAACAACTTGAAGGAGGAGGTAGCAGGGAGGAAGCCAGAGGCTGGATACCCAATGCAGAGCTAAACACTTGCATCAAGGCAGCACTAACTATTGTGGCATTTTAGATTTATAAAATTTGAAGGGAGAACTTATACAAGAAAACAATTCAAAATTATGAATACAAAATGGGGTTAAAAAGCAAATATTAACTTAGAATGAGAAAAAAATGTAACAAATTCCAATATGATACGTGTTAGGACACAATCATGACAAACAAAAAATACGGCAAACTTAAATAGGCTCTATTAGAAGTTTTCCCGTTGATGTGAGAGGTAGTGTCTGCTGTTTATTTCCAATCTATGTTATACAGGATGTCCTAACCAGGAACCAAAAGGAAAAGGCATTAAAATTTGTGAGGATAATAAAAGAAAAAATAAAATATCAGTGACATTACAGTTTGAGTATATAGAAAATCGAAATATTGCTACAGATAAACTATCACAATCAGTAAGTTAATATTAACAAGTTAACTAGATACAAAGGCATACAAAATCAAATATATTTTTGTCACATATCAACACTTAGAAAATGATATTAGAAAATCATACTACTTTTGTAGTATAAAAAACATATCCCCCCAAGGAAAACATCAAAATACAATGAATAAATCTCACAACAGGTATATAACAACAGTAATCATCAAACTATGAAATATTCTCGAGAGAAGTAAAGACTTATATCTTGTTCCTTAGTTGAGAAACTGACATATTGAAAGGATATCTGTTCTTCAAATATTCATCGATGGGTTGAGTGAAATTTCAAACAAAACTATTACTTTTTAAATTTGTTACAACTGATATTAACATATCATTTTTACTAAAAACATCTATAGGTTAGATTAGAATTCACCCTTGGAATTATACATTCTATGGGTTTGCACAAATTTATAATTATACATATCCACCATTACAAGATCAATCAGAAAAGTTTCACTGCCCTAAAAACACTCTGTGCCATGACTATTCATTTTTCCTCCCCAGAGTCCCTGGTGAGTACAAATATACTTACTGACTCCTTAGTTTTACATTTTCAGAATGTAACATGGTTGAAATTAGTAGCCTTTATAGATGAGCTTTTTAAAAATTTGCTCTAATTTATTATACAGGACATTGAAATGTACGTTGTCACATCATACATAATTGGAGTATAACTTCTTATTCTTCTGGTTGTACATGATGTAGAATCACATCTGTCATGTAGTCATATATGCACATAGGATAATAATGTCCGATTCATTCTACTAACCTTCCTACCCCTGTACCCTCTCCCCGCTTCACTCCCCTCTGCCTAATCCAAAGTAACTCTTATTTTTCCTTAGCCACCCCACCCTTATTGTGAATTAGCATCTGCATATCAGAGAAAACATTGACCTTTGGTTTTTTGGGATTGGTTTATTTTACTTAGCATGCTATTCTCCAACTCTATCCATTTAGCAACAAATGCTGCCATTTCATTCTTCTTTAAGGCTGAGTACATATACCACAGTTTCTTTATCCATTCATCTGTTGAAGGACATCTAGTTTGGTTCCATAGTTTAGCTATTGTGAATTGAGCTGCTATAAACATTGATGTGGCTGTGTCACTATAGTTTGATTTTAATACCAAAGGGTATAAACTGAGGAGTGGGATAGCTGGGTCAAATGGTGGTTCCATTCCAAGTTTTCTGAGAAATCTCCAGACTGGTTGCACCAATTTTCAGTCCCACCAGCAATGTTTGAGTGAACCTTATTCCCCACATCCTCACCAACATTTATTGTTGCTTGTATTCTTGATAATTACCATTCTGACTAGAGTGAGATGAAATCTTAGTTTTGATTTGAGTTTCTCTAATTGCTAGAGATGATGAACAGTTTTCCATGAATTTGTTGATCAATTGTATTTCTTCTTCTTTGAAGAGTCTGTTCAGTTTCTTAACCCATTTATGAATTGGGTTATTTGTTTTCTTGAGTTCTTTATATATCCTGGAGATTGATGCTCTACATGAGGTGTATGTGGCAAAGATTTTCTTCCATTCTGTAAGCTCTCTCTTCATGTTATTGATTGTTTCCTTCGCTGAGAAGCTTTTTAGTTTGAATCCATCCCATTTCTTGATTCTTGATTTTACTTCTTGTACTTTAGAGGTCTTTTTGGGGAATTCAGGTCCTAAGCCTACATGATAAAAATTGGGGCTTACTTTTTCTTGTATTAGGTGCAGGGTCTCGATTCTGGTGCCTAAGTCTTTGATCCACTTTTGAGTTTCGTGCATGGTGAGAAATAGGGATTTAATTTCATTTTGTTATGTATGGATTTCCAATTTTCCAGCACCATTTGTTGAATAGGTTATCTTTTCTCCAGTGAAGTTTTTTGGCACCTTTGTCTGGTATGAGATAACTGCATTTATGTGGGTTTGTCCTGTACCTTTAATTCTGTACCATTGGTCTTCATGTCTCTTTTGGTGCCAATACCATGCAGTTTTTGTTACTATGGCTCTGTAATATAAAGTCTGGTATTGTGATGCCTCCTGCTTCACTCTTTTTGCTAATTCATCACATCAATAGACTTAAAAACAAGAATCAGATGATCATCTCAATAAATACAGAAAAACTATTTGACAAAATACAGCATCCATTCATGTTCAAAGCACTAAAATAACTAGGGATAGTTGGAACATACCTCAACATTTTAAAAGCTATCTATGCTAAACCCAATGCCAACATCCTTATAAATGGAGAAAAATTGAAAGCATTCCCTCTAAAAACTGGAATAAGACAGGGATGCCCTCTTTCAACACTTCTATTCAACATCATCCTTGAAACTCTAGTCAGAGTAGTTAGGAGAAAGAAATTAAAGAGATGAATAGGAAAAGAAGAACTCAAACTATCATCATTTGCTGATGACATGATTCTATATTTAGAAGATTCAAAAAATTCCACCAGAAAACTTCAGAACTAATAAACAAATTCAGCAAAGAAGGAGGACATAAAATCAACACCCATAAGTCAAACATGTTCCTATATATCAGTGATAAATCAACTGAAAGAGAAATTAGGAAAACTACCCCATTCACAATAGCCTCAAAAAATAAAATAAATCAATCTAACAAAAGAAGTAAAAGACCTCTACAGTGAAAACTACAGAACACTAAAGAAAGAAATTGAAGATGACCCTAGAGGATGGAAAGATCTCCCATGTTCTTGGATAGACAGAATTAATATTGTCAAAATGGCTATGCTACCAAAAGTGCTATGCAGATTTAATGAAATTCTTATTTAAATCCCAATGACATGCTTAATAGAACTAGAAAAAGCAATTATGAAATTCATTTGGAAAAATAAGAGACCCAGAATAGCAAAAACCCTATTACTTTTTGAAATGTGGAAATTAACAAAATTATTTTATCCTTTATATTGAAACATAAAGGGCCAAGAATAACCAAAGCAATCTTGAAGAAGCTTTGGTGATGAAAGCTTCTTCTTGAAGAAGGTGATGAAATCCACTATCAGAAGTTAAACCCTATAAGCCAAAGTAATTAAGGCAGTACGATATTGGCATCCAATCTCCCATTCATGTGCTACCCAGTCTTCCATTGCTGGCACCATGCTCTCTTTCACACAGATGTCTCATTTGACCTACACAGTACTAACTCTTTACTGGGATGCCTTCCCACTAGGACATTCTTCTCATCCTGTTCAGGTTCAAACATCTTACATCAGGCCTTTGCTCTGAGACCATATCCCTCATACCACAGGGATGTCTTCCTTACCCTCTTCAGGTTCTGATGCTCACCCCTGGATGCTCCTCTTGTGGATGCTCTTTTTACACCTAGTGATGGTCAGTCCTATGTGTCAACTCAGCCAGGCCATAGTACCCATATTTGGGGTCAACCATTATTCTAAATGTTTCTCTGAAAGTATTTATTTTTAGATGAGATTAGCATCTAAATCAGTAGACTTTGAGTAAAACATACCTTCCATGTTGAAAAAACTGAACTTCTGGGGGCTGGGGTTGTGGCTCAGTGATAGAGAGCTTGCCTAGCATGCATGAGACCCTGGGTTCGATCCTCAGCACCACATAAAAATAAAATAAAGGTATTGTATCCACCTAAAGATAAAACAAAAAAATAAAAAAAAAAAAACCTGAACTTCTCCAAAGAAATGTTTTCAGCAGTGTGCCTCTGGATTTGAGGTGCAGCACCAATTTCCCTAGGCCTCCAGTCTTCAGGGCTAACCTACATATTCATGTATGTATATGTCTATCCTCTTGGTTCAGTTTTTCTGTAAAACTCTCTGGGTGCACTTACTTTGGCTCTGACACTATGTTGAACCACTTCTCTTTTTTTGTTTTTCTATTCACATACAAATTTTTTTTATTTTATTTCATTGCACACAAATGGAGCACAGCTATCATTTTTCTGGTTTTACATAAAGTAGAATCATACCATTTGCCTATTCATACATATACATAAAGATATTTGTCTCATTCTATTTTCTTTCCTGCCTCGACCCCTCCTTACCCCTCATTTTCCTCTATGCAATCCATCCCTTCTCTATTCTTCCCATACCTCCCTGCACCCCCGCTATGTGTCATCAGCCACTTATAAGAGAAATCATTTGGCCTTTGGTTTTTTTGGGATAGGCTTATTTCACTTAACATGATACTCTCCAATTCCATCCATTTACCTGCAAATGTCATAATTTTATTATTCTTTATGGCTGAATAATATTCAGTTGTGTATATATGCCACAGTTTCTTTATCCATAAATGGGCTAAGGAAATGAGCAGACACTTCACAGAAGAGGATCTACAAGCAATCAATAGATATATGAAAAAATGTTCAACATCTCTAGTAATAAGAGAAATGCAAATCAAAACTACCTTAAGGTATCATCTCACCCCAATTAGAATGTCTATTATCAAGAATACAAGCAACAATAGGTGTTGGCGAGGATGTGGGGAAAAAGGTACACTCATACGTTGCTGGTGGGGTTGCAAATTGGTGCAGCCACTCTGGAAAGCGGTGTGGAGATTCCTCAGAAAACTTTGAATGGATCCACCATTTGACCCAGCTATCCCACTCCTTGGCCTATACCCAAAGGACTTAAAATCAGCATACGACAGTGACGCAGCCACATCAATGTTCCTAGCAGCCCAATTCACTATAGCTAGATTGTGGAACCAACCTAGATGCCCTTCAATAGATGAATGGTTAAAGAAACTGTGGTATATATCCTCTTCTGTCTTACAGACACTCTTAATACTCTTTGGGCTTTCATGCTCTTATGCCACCACCACCACACAAGGACCCATATTTCCTTTACGCAACAACTTTCTCCCCGCCTTATGTATATACCTACTTGTTTGCCCATCTAAGGGCTCAGGATTGAGGAAGGAAATAAGACAAAATATGAGAAAGGGAAGGGAAGGAAACAGAAAGGAAGGAAAGGGAGAATGATGAAAACACACTGGAATATTTGATAAATTTTGGAAAGGAAATACTATATGGAGTAATATATATTTAGGGAGTGACTGCATATTTGCACTTATGTTTTACCCTTATTTCAATCATGTCTCATATTGGATTAATAAATACTATTACACAATATTGTGGCCTTGAATCTTATTTTATTTCATATTGTTTCTTATTCTAGGATGAATAAAAACAAAGTGTTCATTTTTACTGAGTGTATATTTTAAATGTTTTCCATTTGTTCAATAACATAGAAGGCACAGGATATTTTGGAAGTAATTTTAAAATATTGCTTATATCTTTTCATTTTTTATTTTTACTTACTTCATTTTGATTCATTGTACACATATGGGGTACAAATTTTCATTTCTATGGTTGTGCATGATGTACATTAATACTGTTCTTGTTAATCACACATGTACATAGGGTAACGATGTCCATCTCACTGCACCATTTTTCATATCTCCACCCCCTCCCCCTCTCATTTTCCACTGTGTAATCTAAAGTTCCTCCATTCTTCTATCACACCCCCCACCCACCCAAACCAGATTCTATATCATCATCCACTCATCAGGGAAAACATTCGGCCTTTGTTTTTTTGGGGATTGGTTTATTTCACTTAGCCTAGTAATCTCCAATTCCATTCATTTATCTGCAAATTCCATATTATTTTTTATGGCTGAGTAATATTCCATGGTGTACATATATACCACAGTTTCTTTATCCATTCATCTATTGAAGGGCATCTAGGTTGGTTCCACAGTCTAACTAGTGTGAATTGAGCTGCTATAAATATTGAGGTGGCTGTGTTAATGTAGTATGCTAAAAATATGAAAAAGTGTTCAACATCTCTAGTAATTAGAGAAATCCAAATTAAAACAACTCTAAGATTTCATCTTACTCTGATTAGAATGGCTATTATCAAGAATACAAACCATAATAGATGTGTGCATGGATGTGAAGGAAAAGGCACACTTTTACATTGCTGGTGGAGTTGCAAATTCGTACAGTTACTCTGGAAAGCAGTGTGGAGATTCCTTAGAAAACTCAGAATGAACCCAGCTTTTGACCCAGTTATCCCACTCCTTGGTTTAAAGGAGTGGACTTAAAAGGACTTAAAATCAGCATACTACAGTATTGCTTATATCTAATTTTAAAATTTATTACTCAAGAGATTTGTAGATCCAAAAGACAACCAAGAAAATAAATTTTATGTTTTCTTTTTCTTTTTTATTTTTTTGTGGTGCTGGGGATTGAACTCCAGGGCTTGTTCATGCAAGGCAAAAACTCTATCAACTAAGCTATATCCCTAACTCTATGCTTGTTTTTTTTAATCAAAGGAAAAATTTATTTCAGCTCACAGTTTCAAAAGTTAAGTCAATTGTCAGCCAACTCCATAGCTTAGGGTCTGAGATGAGGCAGAACATAATGGGCAAAGGGCATGGTGGAGGAAAGCAGTTCAGGACATGGTAACCAGCTAGCAAAGACAGCGCTCCACTTATGAGGGACAGAATGACAAAATGTAAACACCAAAGTCAAAAACTCAGTGACCCACCTCCTCCAACCACAGTCTACTTGCCTACAATTACTTACCAGTTAATCTATCAGTAGATAATTAGGTTGCACTTCTCATACTCTAATGATTTCACTTCTGAAAATTATTATTGTCTCAGACATGAACTTTTGAGGGACACATCATATTTAAACCATAACATTCCAACCATGGGCCCCACCCAAATTCATGCACATCTCATAAAGCAAAACACATTTAGTCCATTTCCAAGAGTCCCCATTGCCTTGATAGTTCCAGCATTGGCCAAAAGTCCAAGTCCAAAATCTTATCTGAAACTAAGGTGAACTCACGAACATTGTCCCTTGTAAAGATCAAAAACAAGTCATATATCCAATATAAAATGGCACAAAGTAAATGTTTCCATTTCACAAGGGAGAATAGGGGCATAGAAGGAATGGGACCAAAGTAAGACCAAAATCCAGCTGGACATCCTGTAGTGCCATATCTAGCATCTGGGGCACATGGCATTGTGATATTCCATTCAAAAAGATTGTGAAGCTCCACTCCCATAACCTTGCTGGTTGCAGCCACATGGCTTCTTTCTTGGCTTGTCTGCTCAATTCCCACAGTTTTCCATGGCAGATGTCCCATGCTACTGGATTTCCATTAATCTCAGGGGTCTCCACTGTAGCTTTGGCTTCCTTCTTGTAACTTCATGCATCAATCTCTCAGGGATAGCCCATAGGAACTCTGACCCTGGTACACTTTCCTGGCCTCCCAGGCCTTTCTTTAAAATCTCAGTGGCATCTCCATGACCCCCAAACTTCAGCAGCCTTCATTCCTGCAAAACCAGGACCACCTGGTTGATGCCAAGGTCTGCTGCCATCTTGAACCAAGCCTCCTGGAACCACAGCTGAGGTAGAATATCATGGCAGAAGGGCATGGCAGAGAAAAGCAGTTCAGGACATGGTAACCATTTGTCAGGACATGGTAACATGAAAGCATTTTTAGGGGGATTTTCAAGGTGGCAGAATAGAGATGGTCACTTTCCTGACTGCTCTGTGGCATGAAACCAAGAAAACAGGCAGCTTCTCAGCAAGGTGTGTGAACAAAAAATGGTGGAGGGACTTTACTGGATTTTAAAACTGTACATTCAAAGCAGCTCAGGGAAGGAGGTTGAATATAATAAGGAAGAAATCCTCAGCAGCACAGGTTCTGCCTTGGCCAAACTGGAAGCACTTGCCAGAGCAGTCCCTCCAGGAACAAAATGAAGGGAAAGGGAATTAAAGGAATCCAAAATTTTAGGAGGCCTGAGGTATGTCTGGGTATGGAGCATTTGGAGATCAAGGACATTGTCTAACTAAACTAGAAGGTGCACTGCACAATATACCTGTGCAGGAAAGAAGCCACCATCTCCCCAAGCGGCATGCAGAGGACAAAGGAAGAAACCATTTCCAGCTGGTGTGCAGGGGCTGGCAGCTGAGGCAGCCAATTCCTGACAAAACTGAGTTTGCCTGAAATACAGTAAACACACTCTGCAAAACATAGAGTATTCTTAAGTGGCCAAGACAAAACCAAACATGGAGAAAGATTTACATAGGGGACAACTGGTCATGGAAACTCCCTAGCTCTACCCTACCCCTCCGATCTGGCTGCTTGCAGGACTGGCTGGGAGAGACATATCTGCATGGGAATATGGAAGGGCAGACCTGGAGAGATAGAGTTTGGAGACAATACCCCATATCAGAAAATGTGGGGACTGCAGATGACATAGAGAACTAAAAATTGGCTCTTCCACATCATGAGTGGAACCCAGGTGAGATCCCTGGGGAACAGGTTTCCAGGGTGGATGGATAATTACTGGGCTCTGGAGGTGCACCGATTTAAAATCTCCAGACAAACTGGCATTCAGGAAAGAGCTTGAAGCCCACCTAAGCCTAAACTCTCCCTCCAGGATTCCTACCTACAGGATTACCTTGCTCATTCCAGCAATCCGGAGTGCAGAGCATCATGCTCTAGATGATCCCACCTAAAACTGCTGAAAAGAGAAGCTGAGAAAGCTTTGAACTCCAAAAAGAAGAGAATTCTCTAACTTTTTAGTGAGTTTTTTTTCTCATTTTTTTTCTTTTTACCTACCTCCACATTTTTTCTGTTAATTATGACCTTAATTGTACATGGATATTTATACATACCCATAATTGTTTTTTTTCTTATTTGTAGCATTTGGAAGCCAGTTATTTTTCATGGGTCAGTTTTCTAAAGACTAGGATGTTTGGTTAGTATATTTTAGTTTTGTTTTGTGCTTTTTTTATTTTTAGAAGTTTTATATATGTATTTTTTTCTCTTACCTATTTTCCTCGGTTCTTTTTCTCTTTTCTTCTTCTAACAGCCAATCTCTGTTGTTCTCTCTTTCACTCTTCCTTTAATATTGTATTTCCTTTTCTCTTCCCCTCATAATCAGCACATCCTATATCACTTCTGTCTTCTCCCTGTCCACCATTTGAAATTGTAAACCCTTTTGCAAACTTGCTGTTTTTATTGTAGGCCATAAATGATCATATCATTTCTGTTTATTGTGATAACTGAAATTGTGGACTTCATAGTAGGAATTATTTGATTTAATGCTGTATAGTGTTTGCATTAGTGTTATTATTATTTGTCTCCCCCTAAACAGTGAGGTACTGGAAACCTTCAGGGACCCTCTAAGTCCTCTGCGTAGAAACTCTACTGCCTCAGATCCGTACTGTTAGATGGATAGACACAAAAACAACATGATCCAAGCGACTTGGGAGGCTGAGTCAGGAGGATCGTGAGTTCAAAGCCAGCCTCAGCAACTTAGAGAGGCCCTAAGCAACTCAGTGAGACCCTGTCTCTAAATAAAATACAAAATAGGGCTGGGGATGTGACTCAGTGGCCGAGTGTCCCTGAGTTCGATCCCTGGTTCCAAAAAAAAAAAAAAAACAACATGAAAAAGCAAGAAAACAAATTGCCCAAACAAATCAAATTGCTCCAATAACATAATCCATCAACACCACAGTGGAAGAAATATCAGAGAAGGAGTTTAGAATTTACAAAGTTAAACTGATCTGTGAAGTAAAGGGTGGTATAAGGAGTGAAATCAGAAAAGACAGGAAGTGAAAGATCACTTCAATAAAGAGAGAAAGATTCTGGGGAAAAAACAAGCAGAAATCCTCAAAATGAAGATATCAATAAACCAAATTAAAAATCTAATTCAAAACATCACCAACAGACTAGATCACTTGGAAGACAGAGTTTCAGGCAAAGGAGACAAAATATATAATCTTGAAAACAAAGTTGACCATGGATAAAATGTTACGTGGCCATGAACAAAACTTCCAGGAAACATGGGATAACCTGAAAAGACCAAATTTAAGATTTATTGGGATAGATGAAGGCTAAGAGATACGAACAAAAGGAATGCACAATCTTGTCAATGAAATATCAGAAAATTTCCTAGGCCCAAAGAATGAAATCGAAAATCAAACACAGGAGGCTTACAGAACCCCAAATGTACAAAATTACAACAGACCCGCCCATGCACATTGTTTTGAAAATGCTTAACATACAGAAAAGGATAGAATTTTAAAGGCTGCCAGAGAAAAATGACAGGCAACATTTAGAGGGAAATCAATCCAGATCTCAGCTGATCTTCCAACCCAAAACCTCAAAGCTAGGAAGTCTTAGAATAATATATATCAAGCTCTGAAAGAAAATGGATGCTAACCAAGAATACTATACCCAACATAATTAAGCTTCAGAATTGACAATGAAATAAAAATCTTACATGATAAACAAAAAAGAATTCACAACTAGAAATCCTGCGCTACAAAACCTAATTGTTATTTCATGAAGAAGAAATGAAAAATAAAAATAAAAATAAGCAATATAACTACACTTAAAGAACAGTGAATCCAATAGAGTATTATTCAGCCTTAAAGAAGAATGAAATAATAGCCTTTGCAGGTAAATGGATAGAAGTGGAGAATATTGTGCTAAGTGAAACAACCAATTCCAAAAACCAAAAGGCTGAATATTTTCTCTGATAAGAAGATGCTGATCCATAGTCGGGGGTGGGTAGGGAAGAATGAAGGAACTTTGGATTGTGCAGAGGGGAGTGAAGGGAAGGGTGGAGCAGTGGGGATGGGAAGGACAGTAGAATGAGACAGACATTATTACCCTATACATATACATGCATGAAAAAATTTTTTAAAAATATTTATCACTGTCAAAGATAATGAAAAATGTTTTTCAATACCACATATTACTTTCCTGAGATTACTCTTAAATGTTCACATTTTTCCTTTTCCCAAATGAAACTGAAGTGCACTTGCTAAGTATAAAAAAATACAAAAAACAAAACAAAACAGTGAATCAATGGAGAAAGAAATTCAAATTAAAAACCATAAATAAATAAAAATGACAGGGAATAAAAATCAGAGCTCAATAATAACATTGACTATAAATGGCCTAAACTTATCAATCAAAAGACAAAGACTGGCTGGGCATGGTGGCACATGCCTGTAATCCAAGCAGCTCAGGAGGCTGAGGAAGGAGAATCACAAGTTCAAAGCCAGCCTCATCAACAGTGAGGCACTAAGCAACTCAGTGAGACCCCCATCTCTAAAGAAAATACAAAACCAGCCTGGTGATATGGTTCAGTGGTTCAGTACCCCTGATTTCAATCCCTAGTATTCCCCCATCCCTGAAAAAAAAAAAAACAAATAAACCATAGACTGGCAGATTGGACTGAAAAACAAATAATATGCTGTCTCCAAGAGACTTACCTCACAGGCAAAGACATCCACAGACTGAAGGGAAAAAGATGGGAAGAAATATATTCACATGGATCTCATAAACAATCAGGGATTTCTATCCTCATATCAGATAAAGTGGATTTCAAGCCAAAGTTAATCAGAAGGGACAAAGACAGACATTTCATACTGCTTAAGGAAATTATACATCACTGAGACATAACAATTGTGTTTATGCCCCAAACAATGGAGCATCTACATACATCAAACAAACTCTTCCAATTTCAAGAAGTAAATAGACCACAACACAATAATACTGGGTGACATTAACACACCTCTCTCACCACTGGATAGATTCTCCAAACAAAAACTAAATAAATAAGCTTTAGAACTAAAAAATACAATTAATAATTTACACTTTACAGATATATGTAGAATATTTCATTCATCAATGAGACTGAATACCCTTTCTTCTTACCAGCACATGGATCTTTCTCTAAAATAGATCATATCATAGGCCACAAAGCAACTCCTAGCAAATATAAAAAAATAGAGATAATACCTTGCATTCTGTCAGATCATAATGGAATAAAATCAGAAATCAATGATAAAATAAAAATAGAGACTACTGTATCTCCTAGAGACTAAATATGCTGTTGAATGATAAATGGATAGCAGAAGAAATCAGGAATAAAAAAAATTACTTAGAGGTAAATGAGAATAGTAATACAACATATCAAAATCTCTGGAATCTCTGGGACACTATGAAGGCAGTGCTAAAAGGAAAGTTCATTGCATTGAGCTAATTCATGAAAAGAATAGAAAGCCAACAAATAAATGACCTAACATTACCTCTCAAAGCCCTAGAAAAGCATCTTTCAAAACATCTGAAACAATCACCCCCACTCCACAACAGTAATGTAACTATTTAAATTTTTACATGTTGTCCTCAGTTCTTATTTGTAAAATTTACATTTTATAGAACTGGTATTTTGGAATTTGCTTACTCATTCCTTCATCAAAAATAATTAATAAAACACCTGGTGTTTGTCACACACCAAACTAGATACTAGAATTTAAACAGGGGTATGATAATTAATTTTAGTTGTTGTCTTGACTGGACTAAGGGATACCTAGAGAGCTAGCAAAGCATTATTTCTGGGTGAGTTTATCAGGGTGTTTCTAGATTAAGACTTGCATGTGAGTTAGTGGATTGCGCAGGGAAGATTCACCCTTGATAATGGGTGGGCATCATTCAAACAGTTGAGGGCAAAGGAAAGACAAAATTTCTCTCTCTCTCTTCTTCTGATACTGGGCTACCCTTCTTCTCCTGTCCTCTGAAATCAGAACTCCTGGCCCTTGGACTCTGGGGCTTGCATCAGAGGCCTCATGGGGTTCTTAGGCCTTCGACCTTTAACTGAAAATTATTCGATGAGCTCCCTGGTTCAGAGGCCTTTGAATTTGAGCTAAATCATGTCATTAACCTCCCCAGGTCTCCAGCTTATAGATGGCTTTTCTGTGATCTCTCAGCCTCCATCATTGCTTGAGTCAATTCACTGAATACATTCCCTCTCAGCATGTACGCTCTCTAGATAAATAGATAGATAAATGGAAATTGACTTATCTATCTAGAGAGGAAGAGAGAAAAAGAGAGAACCTCTGTATATAGAGAGAGTGTCTCTGAAGAGCTATCACTAATACAGGAGCCCAAAATGAATTCAATTCCTGTTTTCCTGGAGCTTATAACCAGTGGGAGAAACTGATAGTTACCAGATATTCATAAATTAATATAAAAAAAACTTTTTACCAAATTACAATTTTATAAGGATTACATTGCTATGGATAGAAATTTTTGACAAGTGAAGATCTTAGAAATGTTGAAAGAAAGATAGTCCAAACACTGAGCAGGAGTCAAGTGGAAACAAAGGATTTCAGGAGACAGTATTCTCGTCAAAAGTTCATTGCATGAAAATGGATAGGAGTTTGAAGACGTGGTGCAAATGGAGAGACTTCAGTCTATATGTCATGTATTCATCTTTCTTCATAGCAGGAAGGAAAGCATTCTTCCATTATTTCTTTGATTAGTGCTTCTTTTCCAATTCTGATTTTCTCGAGAATGCTTTGATTTATTTTCTGCTTCCTTCAAAATCTGTGTCTGACTTTATCTTCTATATTTTCAGAGAATTTCAGACATAATTTCATCATCAATTATTTGATTTTTTGGTCATCATCCACCTTATTCATTATACATTTAAATTATACACTTACCTTATTTTTTACTTCCTTGAAAACTTTCCTTATTTATCTCTCTACTGAATTTATGATCTTTTTCCCCCTAGGGTTTATATTTCTATTTTTAAAATGTCATTGGTTAAGGATTAGCATTTATTCTGGATTCTTGGATTCTGTAGTAGATCAAATAAAATGAGATATTTTTAATGTTCCTTTTTCCTTTATTGCATATATCACATTTATAAAACGTATACCTACAATTTATTAAATTTTACAGTATATTAATGTAATTCATAATTTTTATAATTTACATTTTAATGTTCATAATCCCATTGAAAGTGTAAATTAAAAAAGGAATGACCTCTTTTGCTTTTACTTATTCTTGAATTTCATTTGGTCTGACAAATAGTTGACAGTCAATAATTATTAAATAAATATTCAAAATGTTGCCCTTAATTTTCTATGCTGTATTTGAAAAATAGCTCCATTTTTTTCTTTATTTTTATTGAGACTAATTATACTGTACTCATCAATACACAACTTGCTCTATAGCACCCACTAGCGTGTGGGTGGTCTTTTCCAAATTTCTGCCTAATAAATCTTTTCTCAGGTCTACAATCTGCAGACAGGTAAACAGATATACATTTGAGACCAATTCATAGCTTCTAGTAAACATTGATGTTGTATGATATTTGTGTTGTATGAGGCATCTTCTGTCTTGGGCTTTGTCTTCTGTTTATCAAAAGTTCCTATCATTACAAATTGAGGTTTTTAAAAGGGAATGTCCAGACTGCATCAGATGTTATGAATAAGAATCTTTGGAGCAAGTGTATGATTGTATTTTTTTAAAAATTCACATGTGTTTCTAAGGCAAACAAACAAAACCTTTTAACCAATGACGATTTTTAAAAACTACAATGTGTCTGTAGCATTCATTATACTAGAGCCAATGTCACCAGAAAATTCAAGGTTCAAGTATTTGTTCTCATTCATTTTACTTCTTGGCCTGCTTATGGAAAAGTGAAAGATAACTTTTTGTGCATCCAGAACAAATAAAAGAACAAACAAAAAGTCCTGTAATTATGATTGCTTATATGTTATCTGACAGATTTCATTTCTGCCAGAGAAAAGATAGTTGAAATGAAGATATATCTGTTAAATGACCTTTGCTTTCTCAAGTCAGTTTTTCTTACTCCACTTCCATGGGCTCAAGAGCAACTTACATTCTATATTATGTTTTCTGACAATTGGAGCTTTCAAAATTTTTTAACATCTATATTTTCAGCAGTATTTTAGTGGAAAATAGGAAGAAGATGCATCAGGATTGTTCATCAAGCCAATTTCAAAATTTTGATTAATGAAGTCTGTGAAATACATGACTTAACAGGAATAACAAATGTCATGATTGCATAAATCCTCCATGAGGATAGACTTCAGACTTGGGTGACATCATCCAAACTGTTATTTTTTTAAGAAACCAGGCTTTTATAATTATTGAGGCTACTAATTTCCCTCCTCCTTTTTTCACCTCTACACATTTTCTATCCACTTGCTTTATTAAGAGTTACAGTTAACCTGAACAAATACATTTGGTCTATTGTGTAGTAATGAAACCTCTTACTCTAAATCTATGTAGATCATATATTCTAATCTTAACCACAAATGCATAGCTATATCCTAACCATGAGTCCTTCCATTTCTTTTTGTTTACAATTTGTTTCATTCAAATTCATATACTTATTCAATTTTACATCATATGTAGAGGGTAGGAATTCTCAGCAAAAGAACAAGGAACTCAAAAATAGTATCTTCCTGCATCAATACAATGTTGTTTGGAAACACAGCAGAAGTCTTTTTCTTCCCTTAAATGTGTGTTTCCTTGACTACTCCAGAAGATGCAAAGTATTGTTATTTAAAAATTCTAAGTTTGCTTCTTCCATGATTTTTCCTCCATTTTCTGATGCCTTGGTATCTTTTCTTTCATATTTTTTCTTCATGGCATAAATTAATATGATACTTAAAATAACTGCTAGCATTCTTAACATTGCTGATAAGCCCAAGAAGACATATCTATGAAAAGAGATAAAAAGAGTAGATTATCATTTTACATTGTATAAAATAGCTTATATTTATCTCTAGAATGCAGACCTTAATGGAAAAAATTTCTTTGAAATTATATATAAAAACACAAAGGTATTTTGAAAGGAAGAAAAATATCCAAATCCATCGCTCCTAAAATCATCCCATCCCACCTAAGAGATGGAGGAGGTGCTAACAAACGTGCTTGAAGTTCACAATCCAGAGATACAGACCCACTAAAAGACTGGAACTTCTTCATAGCAATAGAATGCACACCTCTTCCTGTACCTTATAGCACATTCCTAAAGAATTATTCACACAGCACATTTTACCCAATGTGCTATGTTTGGGGTGAGAGAAGAATGAAGGAACTTTGGATTATATAGAGGGAAATGACTGAAGGAGGGGGCGGGGGTATGAAAAATGGTGGAATGAGATAGATATCATTGCCCTATGTACATGCATGATTACATGAATGGTATGCATCTACATCATGCACGACCATAGAAATGAAAAATAGTACCCCATTGTGTACAATGAATCAAAACGCAGTCTGTAAAAATTAAAAAAAAAATAAAAATAAAAATCAGAAGTCTATCCCAAAGGCTAAAGACAATTTGACAAGCATGAGTGAGTCTAAAAACTAGCTATAGATTTGTTAAGGATGTTGGAATTGTCAGAATGGGAATTTGAGATAACAATGATTAACATGCTATAGAGTCTAATAGATAAAGTAGCAGAATGCAAGAACAGGTGGGTGATGTGTGCAGAGTGATGAAAATTCTCCTAAGAGCCAAAGGAAAAAAAATGCTAGAGGTCAATAACTCTGAAACAGAAATGAAATATACCTTAGATGGACAGAGCTAAGACAAGAATCTCTGAGTCTGAAGGTATTTCAACAGAAAACACAAAAGCGAAAAGCAAAGAGACAAAAAGATACAACAAAAAGAAAGCCCTAGAGTATCCAAGAACTTTCACCACTTCTATTCGACATAGTCCTTGAAACTTTAGCCAGAAGAAGTAAATTAAAGGGATAAGAAAAGGAAAAGATGAACTGAAACTATCCTTATTTGCTGATAAGCATGATTCTATATTTAAAAGATCCAAAAACTCCACCAGAAAACTTCTATAACTCATAAATGAATTCAGCAAAGTAGTTAGGATATAAAATTAACACCTATAAATCAATTATGTTCCTATGCATCAGTGATGAATCAACTGAAAAGATATTAGGAAAACTATCCCATTCACAATAGCCTCAAAGAAAATAAACTATTTGGAAATCAATCTAACAAAAGAGGTGAAAGACTTCTGCAATGAAAACTACAGAACACTAAAGAAAGAAATTGAAGAAGAACTTAGAAGATGGAAAGATCTCCTATGTTTGTGGATAGGCAGAATTAATATTGTCAAAATGAACATACTACCAAAGTGCTATACAGATTTAATGCAATTCCAATTAAGGTTCTGATGATGTTCTTCATAGAAATAGAAAAAGCAGTCTTGAAATTCATTTAGAAAAACAAGAGTCCCAGAATAACCAAAGCAATCCCTAGCGAGAAAAGAGAAGCAGTAGGCATCACAATACCAGATCTTAAATTATATTACAGAGATACAGTAACAACTATGGTATAGTATTGACACCAAAATAGACATGAAGTCCAGTGGTACAGAATAGAAGACACTGAGACAAACTCACACAAATAATTATCTTATACTAGACAAAGGTGTCTTAAATGTATGTTGGAGAAAAGACAGCCTCTTCAACAAATGGTGCTGGGAAAACTGGAAATCCATATGTAGCAATATGAAATTAAACCCCTATCTCTCACCCTGCACAAAACTCAACTCAAAGTGGATTAAGGACCTAGACATTAGACCAGAGAGACCATGTGCCTACTAGAAGGAAAAGTAGGCCCAACTCTCTATCATGTTGGCTTAGGAACTGACTTCCCCTGACTCTTCCCCTTGATTCTAAGTGCTTCTAAAGCACTTCTAAAGCACTTAGAATCAAGAATCAATAAATGGAAAGGTATCAAACTAAAAGTTTCTTTACAACAAAAGAAACAATCAAGAATGTGAAGAGAGAGCCTACAGAATGGGAGCAAATCTTTACAACATGTACCTCAGATAGAGCATTAATCTCTTGGATATATAAAGACCTCACAAAACTTAACACCAAAAATAAATAAATAACTCAATCAATAAATGGGCTAAAGAACTGAACAGACACTTCACAGAAGAAGAAATTCAATTGATCAAAAAATATATGAAAAAATGTTCAACATCTCTAGCAATTAGAGAAATGCAAATTAAAATTACACAGAGATTTCATCTCAGTCCAGTCAGAATAGCAATTATCAAGAATACAATTAACAATAAATGTTGGTGAGGAGAATGTAGGGAACAAGGTACATTGCTGGTGGGACTGCAAATTGGTGCAACCACTCTGGAATGCAGTATGGAGATTTCTCAGAAAACTTGGAATGGAACCACCATTTAACCCAGTTTTCCCACTCCTCAGCATATACCCAAAGGACTTAAAATCAGCATCCTATAGTGATGCAGCCACATCAATGTTTATAGCAGCTCAACTCACAATAGCTAAGCTATTGATTGAGCCAACCTACATGTCCTTCAAAAGATGAATGGACAAAGAAAATGTGGCATATATACACAATGGAATATTACTGAGCCATAAAGAAGAATGAAATTATGGCATTTGCTGGTAAAAGGATGGAACTGGAGACTATCATGCTAAGTGAAATAAGCCAATCCCCCAAATCCAAAGGCTGAATGTTCTCTTTGATATGCAGATGCTGACTCATAATAGGTGGGGCAGAGGGAGGTGTGGACATTCACCAGATTGGACAGGGGGGAATGGAGAAAAGGGAGGGGGTTTGGGAGTGGGGAAGACAGTAAAATGAATTGGACATATCATTCCTATGTTTATACACAACCAGTGTAACTCCACACCATGTACAACCCCAAGAATGGGAAGTTATACTCCATACATGTATAACATGTCAAAATACATTCTACTGTTATGTATAACTAAAAAGAACAATTAAAAACTAAAAAAAAAAGAACTTTGGAACAACTACATAAATATGTATAAAGGGAATACTAGAAGGAGAGGAGAAAGAAACTATAGTTTGAAACCATAATAACTGACAATTTTCCCTAAGTTATTGTCAGACATGAAACCACAGATCAACTAAGCTCAGAGAACACAAGAAGGATAACTTTAAGTAAACTTCAGCTAATTACAATATCTTCAAATTACAGAAAATCAAAACCAAAGAAAAGATCCTAAAAGAAAACAGGAGAAAACCACTTACCTATACAAGAGTAAAAATTACTTTTCACTTTTATTCAGAGACCATGTGAACAAGGAGAAAATGTAGTGAAATATTTAAAGTTTGGGGCAGAAAAAAACTCATCAATTTAAGATCCTATGCCTTGTGAAATTATCCTTCAAAAGTGAAGTAGAGAGCCAGATGTGGTAGCACACACTTACAGTCCTACCTACTTGGGAGGCTGAGGCAGGAAGACCACTTGAGCCAGGGAATTCAAGACAACCCTGCTGCTGGTAGACCTGCCTTGCAAAAATGTTAAATCAAGTTCTTTTCTGAGAAGGAAAATTATACATAGGTAGTCTTTACTCCTGATGGTTTGGCATACTATCTTTCAACTTTTTAATAATGCTAAAGCAATGCACATTCGGCAGAATTTGTATTTTGAAGTTTTATCTTTTCCTGGGCTAGTGATATGTGGCATGATACTGTCTTATGATGCTGAACAGCAGCAGTAAGCTGTCACTAATGGTCAGCCACACAATTGTGAGAGTAAACAACCAATATCATACAGTGTACTATGTTGCTAGTATTTGTTGGATATTGCATTTTGTGTTTTCACATTCCCTCATGTCTACAAAAAGACCATCTGTGTACATGAGATATTCAATATTTTATTATAAAATGGATGTTAAATGTTAAATAATTCTGCTCAACTGTAGGCTAATATAAAAGTTCTGAGCACCATTAAGGTGAGCTGGGCTAAGCTATGATGTGTGGGAGATTAGGTAAGGTGTATTAAATGCATTTTCAACTTCCAATATTTTCAATTTACAATGAGTTTATTAGGAGGTATTCCACTGTAAGTCAAGGCACATCTAGAGGTCAGAAACTTGGATACATATATAACGAAAGAAAGAGCATCAGAAAAAAAAAATAAATAGCAAAAGAATAACATTTTTCTTTTTCTTATTCTAACTGATCTACCAGATAATGGTTTATTCAGAATAGTAGAATAGTAGTAACAATGTATTTGATTTTATATGTAGTATATATGTGTATACATATACTCATGCATGCTTATATATAAGGAAATGAATGAAAGTTTTCCACCAAGTCAGGAATAAGGAAAGTGAGTTCCTTCACCACTGCTTTTCATTGCTTCTTAACTGGGAGTTCTAATTAATGTGATAAACAAAACAAAAAACAAAAACAGCAAATTAAATGTATACAGATTGAGAAGGAAGATAAAAAGATGTCTTTGTTTGAGACAACATGATTGCTTGTGTATAAAGTCTCAAAGAGTAGATTAAAGACTCTCCTGAAGTAATAAATGATTATAGTAAGGTTGAAGGATACCACATTAATATGCCAATATTTTTCTACATATCATCAATGAACAAATGGAATTAGAAATTTAAAACATGTTACCACTTATATAAGCAGTTCCCAAATAAAATACTAGTGCAAACCAAATAAAGCATATACAAGATCTGTATGAAGAAAACTACAAAACCCTAATGAAAGAAATAGATGAACTAAATAAATGGGGAGATATCCCATGTTTTTGTATAGGAACACTCAAGATTGTCCAGATGCCTAATTCTCCTAATTTGTTCCTTAGATTCAAGACAAACCCAGTAAGATACTTTGCTAATATCAACAAATTAATTTCTAAAATTTTAGAGGGGCAAAACCCCAGAAGAGCCAAAAGAATACTGAAGAACAAAGTTGGAAGGTTGACAATACCTGACCTCAAGACTTAACTATAAAGCTACAGGAATCAATCACCAGTACTGGTACTGGTGAAAGAATAGACAAATCAAAGGAATAGAGAGCTCAGAAACAGACAACTGATCTTTGACAAAGGAGCAAAGGTACTATGATAGAATGAAGACAGTTTTTTCAAAAAATAGTAATGGAACAACTAGACATCCACACAGGAAATAATGAATGTTGACACACACACACACAAAAAATGGTTTTAGGAACTCTTTATGTATTTAGGACATTTTCCTGTGTCTTTGTTACAACTTGCAATCTCTCCCAATTAATCTTTTTTCCCTTTGAACTTCGCTTTAAAAAGTTAATTATGCAGAGTTTTAAAACTATTTTATCATTTTTTCTATTATGGTTTTGGGAGTTTGGGTCATATTTTCTTCTTAGAACATACTCCAGCTTCATATATAATTTTAAAATAAATTGCCATGAGTTCTTCTAATACTTGTAGTTTAGTCAGTATGTAAATTTGCAACTACTTTTATTTAAGGCTTAAGATACTGCAAGCTGTTTTCCCAGATTACCATTCCAGTTGTTCTCATAGCACTTACAAAACATCTCTCCCAATGAACAGAAAACCATATAGAGAGAATTTTTTCCCCTTTTTTCCCCATTGGCATGAAAAGAGCTCCAGTTATACATTATATGTCTTCCTATAGAGGCCAGATGCAATGAAATATATTTTTTTCCAAGAGAGTTTTTTTAAACAACAACAAAAAAAAAAAAGAAAAAAGAAAAGAAAAGAAGAGAAAAGGAAGAAAGAAAGAAAGAAAAAATCCTAGCTTTCTTTCAGCTGTTTGATAATCCTAGCTTTCTTTCAACTGTTTGATTTTGGGCATGTTACTTTTTACTCTTGAATTTTAATTTCTTCATATTTACTTTTTTCGTATGTGGTGCTAGGGATTGAACCCAGTGCCTTCTGCATGCGAGGCAAGCACTCTACCAACTGAGCTATTTCCTCAGTCCAATTTCTCCTTATTTAAGGGGAAAAGTATGAAACTTCAATTTCCTACAGTTCCTGTGAACATTAAAATTACATACCAGATCACCTAATACAATACTGAAAACAATGTAAGGGTTCATTAAATGGTGGTTCATTTAATTATTAATTTATCATTATGCTAAAAATTATATACCTTAGAAACTAAAAATTATATACCTTAGAAACTAATAATCAAAGGAAAAGTCATGAAATAAATTTAGGACAACTTACCCAAATAATTTGGAACTATATACCCTACAGGTCCCTTGTGCTCCACAGCTGGTGGTGGACCACTTCAAACATGTTCTATCAATCAGGGCCCCAAAATATATTGGAGCTAAAATTCCTCCTGCAACACAAGATGAGAAGCTATCAATTCAAGGAACATGTTTCAAGTGTAGTTATGTGGTACTCACATTGATCCATTTTGGAGTAAATAAAAGTTAAAAAAAAAAAATTGTAGGACTCTTCCATTGATTTTGTCTAAATATATGCAACAATCAAGATTATTAGGAATCTCAAGGAGTCACACCATAAAGTAACATAGTAGACATCTTTTATCTGCCCTTGCACTTCCAACACACAATAAAAAAGAAGGAACATTATCCATCTGCAAACTGTTGTAATACCAATCAACTAAAGTCTGGTAAAGGGGAGAGGTTGTTAGTAAAACACAGAAGTTATGTTGGTTCATATGGAATTTTTCTTAGGCAAACATTGCTGAAAGAGTGAGAACAGAATCGTAACTTTACTGGGAAGGTGTAAAGCACTCAGCTCATCTGCTTCAAAGGCAGGAGTTTTTTCAACTCTATTTTAATAAATTAAAAAATGGAAGCTTACACCAGGACTTCTGGTGAAGGCACAGAGAAGTGAAGATCCAGCTTCACAGAGTGCCTGGGTCCCAGCATGTTATACTTGTTTCTGGACTCAGGTTCCATTTTCCCCTTTCTTGGTGTCATAAAAGGCCACATCCAGTATATCTTCTCCATTGACTGCATGCATTTTTAAATGCTTCCTGAAGTGATCTAGGCTGTCCAAGTGGGGGCTTGTGTGGGTAAATTTTGTCTGTGTGCATGCTCTGATCACAATGATGCTTAAGTCTTCATCAGGCTGTCTAACCCGGTTTGAATTTATAGTTCATAATTTTGCAGAATACAAGGCATTTCAGGAACACATAAGCTGTTTATTGTAGATATATCCATCTGTTCTTCCTGCCATTTTAGTAAACTGAGACTGACTCATTTCTAAGCTTGAGTAATATGATCAAAAAATTTCTAGACATCTATGCCTCAGATAGTAGAACTGAGGTTTTTATGATTTTGCTTTGTTCTTTTTTGCAAGTTGATTGGCGATTTTCAGATATTAGTTGGTCATGTAAGAAATAACAGTGGCCATACATCACACTTTTACTGATTCCACTTACTTTTAACCTGTCTCAATTTCTGAGAGTGAGAAGTCTTAGAAAGACAAGAACTGGTTTGTGAGACCAATGTATCTGAGGAAAAGTGGTACTGAGAAAATGGGTGAAAAATGTATAGGTTTCAAAAACTTGCAGCCACCCTTTGAAAAGGAAAAAAACATTTGCCAACAATCTATTTTTCCCACATGATGCCACTGTTGTAAACAAGCTTAATGAATAAGATGTGTTAGGTAACAAACTTGGTCTTAATCATAATTGGAATTTAAAAATTTCTAGCTTACTTTCTAAATAATTTTTTTGATTTAACACTATATAGATCTGTTACAATTAACACATATATTGTATTCAAGACAATGTTTATGAATTCTAAATGTGGTACTTATTATATATTTTTCCCATAGGAGCATTTAGGCTTCACTGTGCCATATATTGGATGAATCAAAAGAGAGGATGGCAAAATTCCTTTTACCCCCTATGTTATGTTGCTAGAATTTCTCCTATTATCAAAGTCTTATTTCAGTATATTAGAAGGAGTGCTAACTATTTAGAGTCAATGTTCAGCTTCTTTGGCCTAGGTGCTAGGAGTGAGGCATCTCCATTGGATCTGAAGATAGAGAACTGCCAGGTGGTTCAGAGACTGCCAGATTAGGGATGCACAGAAGAAAATGCCTTCAAGAGAGCTCAGATAGACTTCTGCCCTTTTATTCTCCTTTCATTCTCTCTATAGTTCATTTTACCTTTGAGGATCTGTGACATTTTTCTCAAAAATACTTCCTGGACAACTTGTCCCTTTTAATCTAGAATTGTACCTCTTTCCTTTGATTGTGAAGGTATGAAGGATTGACCCCACCCATTGCCTTTTGCCATCAGTGGCTTCCTCCTGTTCGTGGCTTGTCCTCTGCCCTAATCCCTAGATGAATGATTTCCTTTTCCTATTTCTTATAAGAATATGATGTCTGTAAATCATACAATGGGTTGAGATGTTAAAACAATGGTACTCTTGTGGGGGTAAAATTGGCTTATGGCAATAAGGAAGAGAAGATGATTTCCTCCAACTCTGAGGAATCACTTCATTTGAATATTCAGAAATAGACCTATCACCTCTGTAGCTTAGGGTTCTACTCCTTGCGGGGAGAGTTCATAATTTCCTGAACTTTTGCTATTTAGAACACTTTTAACCAAAGATACCTAATTTTAGAATCTGAGTTCATTCTCCTTTTGCATTTTTAACTTCTGGTAAAGTTTTGCTGCCCAGGCTTACAGACCTATTCAATCAATGTAATTTCTGTTGTTTCATACAAATTCAGTTTGACCAAATTCGCAGAACTCCTAAAATGCTTTAGGCATTACCTACATAATGTTTAGAACGTAGACCCTCCATTCTGCCTACCTGGAGGAAATATTTCTAGGCAGCAAAACTTTGGGAACTGCTCACCTTTTTTCATACTATGTGATGCAAATATGACTCCTTGTTCTTAACAGATTGACTTTAACTAGAATTAGCAATCAAATTCTCATTTAGATCACTTGGCTTTCTTCTATCTCTTATTCTTTTCATTTGCCATGAAAACAGAAAAGATTCTTACTTAGACCTTTTAAAACCTTTTTTATATTTGAAAATTGATTACATTCAGTTTTTGAACTTTTACACAAATATTTATATCCTGAATTTAATATATTTCTCATACCTAGTGTTCTTACAAACAGTGAATGGCAACCCATGGCAAGTGATTTCAGTTCAGGTTGAACATTTCTGAAATAAGATAAAGGCAAAGAAACATTAAAAATCTTTAAAGTACCAAATTGAGGTCAATATTAAAAAGTTTTTCAGTGTATTTTCTTCACCAGTGAATGAAAACCCTCAAGTGAATGACCCATATTATATCATGTATTATTACATTTTCAGTTTTTTTAATACAAGGCAAACACCTAAGTGATAATAATTGTTATTCCCTAATTATTTAATGTGTTAGAATTTGAAGACAGTTTGGCAAACAGTTTGACATTCAGGCCTTATGAAATTCCTGTGAGAAAGTGGCAGTCACAGTAACATTAAGGGGTTACTGCAGACGATCATTCTGCAGGGCCTAGTCAGTCAACACAGCCCAGAGGAAAAGAGCAGATCCTTCTATCTAGGTCACCTAGGTACACCTCGGGAGACCTCTTTTGCCCCTTACTTCTGTCATTAAGAGAAAATTTTACTAATATATTTTACAAATTCTATAATGTAGCCTGAAGAATCAAAAAAAGTTATCTGTATTCCAGTGTTTAGTGTATTTAGCTATCATCTTAAAAGTAGAGAGAACATTTGTATCCTATGTTAGAATTTCCCTTGCTTTTGCATTTAGGAAGTTATTTCCACAATTCCATTGATCTATGTTCTGTTTGCTGTTGATACCACCATCCATGATAAACTAATATATATTAAATAAAATAAGACTATCTGGCAGGGGTTAAGTTGTAGACTGAGTTGTGAGAAGTGAGGGTATTTCACAAATCTCACTTTTAATTGAAATATTGAATTGAATAATACAAAAAATGTTTTCTTTGCCTTGAACTATTTGTTCAAAGAGCTAAGTAGACAAGATCATTTAACAAACATTAACTGCCTCCTAGGAGATATAATGTTAGTTCTTGTTTTTGAAAATAAACAGGTAAATGGCATTTTATATCAACTAAAGTAACCCAGAGAAATGATTTAACCTCTCTTAACCTCAGTTTTTGATTATTTGCAAAATGGGGATAATAATGCTTATGTGCTGTGAGAATCTTGCAATACAATGAACTAGCACTTGGAATGTCAATTTTCTTTACATGGACTGTCCTCTTAATCCATGTGGGAGAGCGACTATTTGTTGAGCTTCTCAAAGTATTAGAGAAAACCAGATGCCGTGGCACACACCTATAGTCATAGCTGTTCAGGAGGCTGGGGCAAGAAGATTGCTTGAGCCCAGGAGGTGAAGACCAGCCTAGGCAATTTAGTGCGATCTCATCTTAAAGGAAAAAAAGTATTTGCAAGAACTTATAAAGTTAAACAGGGAAAAAATTAAATTAAACATAGCATAATAGAAAATAAACATAGTAAACATATATATTAGGAAACAATAAATGAAAAGTGCTTTTGGCTATATTAAAAAGGGCAGCAATGCTTTACTAGTTCTGCTATGGGCATGAAGGCTAGGCCTGTTATTCAAGGAGGTGTTTTCAAGCATAAGAGAGATGAGAGAGACAAAAGGAAGGGGAAATTAACTTGTCTATTGAAATGTCTCTCTCAAATACCAAATTTCTCAAGGGAGATTTCGGGAAGGAAGAAGTGCCTGAAGTGCCTTTTTCCACTACTGTTGATTTTTAAAGGGTGTACTTGGTTTACATACTAGAAACACAAGAGGCAAATTGATAGGTTTTATCAACTTAGAATTTCACCCAGGGAGAGAATGAGCATGCAGAATTGGGATGACCTAGAGCTAGGGATAATATTTCCTAATGGTAGGCTTGAAAGCTTCAATAGTTCAGAGGAAATGATAAATGTCTATGATATATTGACATGCATGTAACAATCATACAGTCCTCCATTCATATGCATATACACTGATACCTACCCACATACTGATGTTCCCTATCCCATACTCATATTCACATGTCCACATCATTATCATGTAAAGTATTTGTCACTGCAGTGTGACTTCACATCTGATAGTGAATATCTCAGTACTTTGATGGACCTCTCTTAGGATGAATTCTCAAGAAAATACCCCAAGAAGTTAAATGTGTTATTTTTATTTACTGATTTAAAAAATGTCTTCTAAATACAACAAATATAATTTGAATTGATCCTCTGTTGTTCTAATGACAGTCCGTCATGGGGTCTTATTGTTTCTGGAGATGATTATCAGTAAGACCTAAAAACCCTATCAATAGATAGCATACATAAGGAATGCTTATGTTTGCAAAATATTGAAGCAAAGCTCTGTTTATTACTAAACAAATTCAAATCATTTAATGTATGTTAAAAAAAAACAAAAAACAAAAAACACTGCCCTCTTTTGGGCCATTTAGAGTTGATATTTTGCCATTCATAAGCTTACATGATGCCTCACATTCCTGGGTCACCAGCAGAATCCCCAAATTCTGATCTTCTCTGGATATCATGACTCTCACCATCTCAGCCTTAATCCCACCCAGTATACTACTTCTTTTTCACCACTCAAGTCTTCCCATTTTTGCCCAATGGAATTCATCGTCTGTTGCTAGCAAAATGGTTAGATCTAATATTCTTTACAGTCCTTTCACTTTCTTGTTCTAAAGAAAGCCTGCCTATTTCCCTGTGACACTTTCCATGCAACCCTCTCAAGTGATGGTTGTTTTTCTCCCACACCTTGTGTATGGCTGGGCTTGAAATGTACATGTCCTTCCCATGATTTTTACCCCTTCCAGATCCAAATCCTTCCTCTGAAAGACATTTAGCTCCCCTAAAAAGGTGTGATATTCTAACATAGGATTCCCAAACCTCCTTGTTGAAGGTATCAATTGACTTGTACACCACCACTCCCATCATTCCTCAACAATTTTAGTTTTAGGTTCTCTCTCATATTTTTCCAAATCTCTCTGTCACTTTCCTAATTATTTTCATACCCACACAGACTGTTCTCCCAAAGATCTGGCCTTCCAATTTTTTGACCTCTTCTCTCCATGATCTTGTCTGTCTCCTCCATCCCACAGTTATTCCAACCAGTACACACTTACCTAATTCCCAATTCTGACCATGCCTCTCCTCCTAACCCCCCCAACTTTAAATTCACTCCATGTAATATACCACCTCCAAGAAGCCTGAACCCCATAGGGCTCTTCAGACCCTTGACTACTCCAACAGTTTCATGGGCAATCTTCATTTTCAGCTCTTCACTTCCTTCCTCACCATGATCTTTCCTTTGCATACATGCTGGACTTTTTTGTCCCTCTCATTCTTTGTTGTATAAGCAAAAATATTTTCATTTACCTTCTGCCTCTCCTACCGCACTGTCTGGAGGAAATAATTTAAAAATGCTGACTGAGCTAATTGTAAATTCATTAGTACAAATCCATGGTGGGATCCGCATACAGTCCTATTATATTTTACTTGTTTATTATCCCTGACAGTTTTTCTACAGTCTTCAAGATTACTTGCTCAGATTTCCTGATCTTATCTTAAACTTTTTCGTCTTCATGCTCAGCTGATTACCTTGCTTTTTATTAAACAGAAAAAGAAGAAGAAAACAGAAGAGGATTCCAGTATTTTTACGCCAGTAAAACCACATATTTACTTGCCTTTATCAGCATGAACTATCTTCCCGTCTATTGCCAAATAAAACAGTGTTCTTGTTCATATTTGCCTCTTCTTTACTCTGTAATGGTTCTCCCTCTTTCCTGTATAATCATCTTCCTTCTCTCTCTGGCTAATGTCATCAGCATGCAATCATGCTATTATATCTAGTTTCAAATATAAACAGAACTCTTGATGCCATAGCCCTGCTCTCTACCACACCTTTTTTTCTGCTTCTTTTTATAACACTGCTTCTAGAAGAGTTTTCCCTACCAAGCACATTTTCCTTTCTTGCATTTTCTCTTGATGCTTTTCAAAACAGCCCTTAATCCTCCTATTCTCTAAACTGTTTTTGTTAAGGCTCACAATTACCAGCACAGCATGAAATACAATGGTCACTTCTTAATCCCTAACTCCATGATTTCTCAGCAACCTTGGACACAGTGGCTCACACCCTCCTTCTTGATACTTTCTTCATCAGGCTTCTGGTTCTTGGTCCTCTCCTAGTGTTTCTCATGCCCCATGAAACTTCTTTCCCAGTTTCCTTCACTGGTTTCTTTTCCTGTTCTTGGTCTCTGAAGTTAGAATGCCTGGGTCTTGGTCTTAGGATTTTCTTTCTGTCTGAACTCAGTCCCTAGAAGATCTCAACAGTGTCATAGTTTTAAATACCATCTGTATGTTCCTGCTTCCAAAAAGTATCTGAATTGATTATGTATGTGACATCACGAGGCATCTAACAGGTTTCTCAGATTTATAGACATAGCCATATTTGTCCTTGCTTCTCCACTTCCTCCAACCTGTTCCTCCCTAGTCTTTCCCTTCTTTTTCAATAGTACGATGGGCCTCCCAGAGATCAGAGAGAACTTTGGAGTCATCTTCAAAATTCTCTATATCTTACGTTCAACCCATCACCCAATTCTATTGGCTTTGCTTAAAAACAAACAAACAAACAAAAAACAAACAAACAAAAAAGAAGAAAGCAAAGAAAGAAAGAGAGACATAAAAAAATTACTGAAATTCAGATCACTTTTCGCTTTCCACTTCCTTTACCATCACCATTCTCAATCAACCCCCACCTCCATGGATACTGGGATAGCCTTCTATTATCTCTGATTGCTTTCTTGCCTTCCTAAAATTATTCTTTATTCCTATTCTAATTTTCCTAAAATTATTCCACAGTAGAAAGGAAAGTCAGAGTAATTAGGTTTGGAATGTTACTACTACATGCTTAAATCTTTATCTGGTGCCCAAATGTTTTCTTTAAATTAAATCAATAGATGATTCACACTGACAGGCCTACCAGGATACAAGGCAATGCAAAATGAAGAGTTCTTTTAGAATCATAGAAAGATTCTTTTAAAACTGAAGCAAAAATCAATCAGTCTGTCTTAATATTCTTAGCAATAGGAGAAAGTATGTCTAGTATCTAGATGTCATAATGGAAGAATCCGAGGCAGAATCATTATTACGGCAATCAAAGTATCACAATAATCCTAAGAATATGCATTCCTAAATAATTAAGTAACAAGGTATAAACTTGAGTTCCAAATATATTATGAAAAATGTGTACATTATCAGGTGTCTTTATAGTCTAGTATATATGAAATTTCTTTAAAAAGTCATACCCACCTCACAAGCAGTATGAAAAATGAGGCACCTCCCAATGCGTTGGAAAAAATGCTTAGGACACTTGCACATAAATAAAAATAATATTTAGTTTTACAATTATCATCTCTTGGACATTCACCCAAATGGGCTGAATAATTTGTGTTCTGGAAATTAGATCCTTCGATACAAGTACAGTTATGAAAGACCTAAAAAACAATTTTTGAAACATTACAGAAAACATTTGAAAAATATGAAAAGGCTATAGATGCACTTGATTATACTTAAAGAAATCTTTTCCATTCAAACTAAAATATTTACAGTTTTAAAAAATTCTAAAAATACAGTTGCTTAATAGTTGAAGTCAAAATAGTTTCCTGGACTTTTTTTCTAGATAAAAAAATGTAATTCACTATTAAAACTTAATTCATTTCTAATTTTAAAGTTAGGAAAGAATTGAATAAATTAATGCTTGAAACTCTGTATATAAGTTCCTATATATAATTTTCTCTATATAATTTCATCATTCACATAAATTCTTCTAAATACTTCTCTTTCACCCAATTTTGCTTTCTATAATATGACTAAAGAAGGAATTGAGGAAGAATTTGAATCCATACTCTTACATGATTCAACCAAGCTTTACTTTCCTACTTTTTTTTTTTTTCAACTAGGAATAATATGGAGGACTCCTCTACTGAACAAGTATATTGGCCGATAAAAGAAAACTTTGGCATAAATATCCTTACTTTAGAAGAGATGGGACAAATTAAAAAAAAAAAAAAACTCTCCTAAAAGTTAATTAAAAGGAGAGGGGGGATAGATAATTATTACTAAGAAATCTAGTAGAAGATCTTGGTAGTAACTGTGAAAAGGGAAGATGATGTAACCATGATAGGCAGAACTCTCTTGAGTGTTCTAATATGTCTCCTCCAGGCCTTTACCAAATAGAAAAAATGAGACCATGGGTTAAATACGAGCTCTCTCAGTGAAAGGCACTATAGCCATAAGTGTGAAATGTAGGCTTTTAAGGATGGTCTTTGGGCCATATTTGTCCAAGTTTCTTAAGTTGTGGCCCAGTGTCAGAGAATCTAGGGTGCTTAATTCTTCAAAGTCTGACAGGTCTTTCCATAATAAAATTGGTAGGATTATATGTAAAAGAATGGTGAAAAATTTGAAAAACAGTCACAGAGAGATATGGCAGAAAGCAATTATCATAACTGGTTACTTTGCTTCTATTGGTGATAAGAAAAGGGTCCAGGAAGAGAATCTCCAAATTTGTGAGATGTTGAGTGGATTGAAGGTATGAGAAATTTCATAAATGATCTCAAACTATTGGAGAGTTGCCCAGGGAGCTGGAGAGAACCCATAGTTCACATGGAAAAGAATGTTTTGAATGAAGAAGAAAATGGTATTTTTATAGGACATGTTGGCAATATGTAAATAGGATACTAAATAATCCTGGGTCGGAGAAGTACCTGCTTTGGCGAACTCCTAATTAGAAAATTCAACCTTTGGTTTTGGGGAACTTCTAATTAGAAGATAAGAAATGTGCAGTCATGTGAGCATGAAGCCATGATTATTTCTTGGAAAATCAAAAGGATAGTGAGTCCAGAGTTAAACTCATTAGAATCATATACAAAATTATACAGAAATTATTGTTCTAGTAAGACAGGTAGTGCTGAAAAATGAGCTGACTCAGGACTTTCCCCTAACTTCTGAGGAGTAAAGTAATTCTAACTTAATGGAAATCATATGCTTCAGTGAAATGAGATGCTTCCTAGAGGCCCTAAATGTATTCATATCCCAAAAGGTCATATTCTTACAATCTCCAGGCAAAAAAAAGTGAGGTGATCTCAAATTAGAGTTCAAGTAACAGAAAAAACTGATTGTGTTCCAAGCAAGATTTTATATGAAGCTTTGTGCACACATGCATCACAAAGACAGATAATATTGGAATCTTTTTCTTATATCTTTCATTAAATCTAATCTGTGATTTTGATTAAGAGGAGAGAAAGTTAAAAACTAATACTCACTATAGACTTGTTTTGGCCACTTGAAGACATGCATCCTGCTCGACAAGGTGAAATGTAAGTGATTCCATTGTCCCCACAGATTGGTTCCCATTGACTTTCATCGCAATTGCAGTCTGAGTTGCAATAAGAAAGTGGTACATCTATATGAGATGCCACTGGGTTAATTCTGGAAATATATGGTAGACATATATCAAAAAGAGAGAAAAGAAGAGGAGGAAGGAGGAGGAAGGGAAGAAGAAGATGAGGAGGAGGAGAAAGGAAGTGGCAGAGAAGAAAAAGGAGGAAAGATAATAAGAAAAAGAAATTAGAGAATGAGTTTTCCTTTTCTTTCTTTCTTTCTTTCTTTCTTTCTTTCTTTCTTTCTTTCTTTCTTTCTTCTTTCTTTCTTTTTTCTTTATTTAGTTATAGAAAGTTAATGGGACTATGCCAAACCAGCCAAGTTTTTTTTTGAATGCTTATTCATTTGTTCACCCTCCATCTCTATATCAAGACATGACTTATGACCTAGAAAAAATATAACTTAAAAAAAAAACAACAGGAAGAATATGTGAGACTTAGGCAAAAGATCTTGGTATTCAAACCAGGAAATTTCACATTAGATAAATCACTTCATTTTTCTGAAACTTGGTTGTTCCACAGTAAGATAATGGCATTAAACTGAGATTCCTCCCAGTTCACTGAAAAGTCACATAAATCCATACACGTTTTTTAACTAGGTTGAATTTTTAAAAATCTATATTTTAACTCTATAAGAAAAGAATTCTTTGTGATCAAAGTAGAACCTATAAGGATCAATTCTGAAAAATGAAGAATAATAAAATCAGTTGTGAAAGACTAGAAAAGTTCCATATATTTTTAAAATGAAACTATAGCATGCTTTATAATTTAATTTATAATAAGGGTTAAATTATACAATGTAATTGTATAACATGTCTAAAATTATAAAATACATATTTATGTAATTGATTTTCTACTTAAAGATTTTAGAAATTATTCTTCTACTTTTATAAAAATCTTTATGATAATTGAGGATATTCACTTTAAAGGAGGCAATCAACAAAATCATGGAGAACATTGCCATCTTCTGAATAGTAAATTTACTGTACAGTCCTACACTCCCTAGCAATGTTTTAGCCAACAAAGGACTACATATAGGAAGATGGTCTCACAAGATTTTACCACCTAGTGATGTTGTGACAGTCTTGGTCATAGCAATGGTTCACACAATGATGAATTAGGCCAATGACACATGTCTAAAATCTTACCTTTATCCTTAGACAACCCATGACTATACCTGTTTCATTGAACTGGCTTTAGGCTAAAGCCTGTTTTCAGAACCAGGAAGCCCTGGGACCTAAGGGTGTAATGTACAGTCAGTCTGGGGTGGTTGTGTGACTCCAAGCAAGTAACAGTTTCTCTAGGTCACAATAAAGGAAGGGATAAAATGAGGTTGGGTTACATGATCCCTGAGATTCTTTTATCTCTGAAATTCAAAGCTCTAGGTGCACTGTGTTTTGATTTGCTATGGTAGGAGGTATTGGTGGATGGAAAGGATTGAAAGTCAGGATTAGGAGCGAGTAGGAACATGATTCAAGATTATCTTGCCAAGCCTCCTAGAATGGGATGGTGTTTAGGTAAGGAAACATGAGAAGATTTGATGAGTTAAAACTGACACTTCAGAGAATCCAGTTTGAAAACTCAACCAACTATAAATTGCATGGTTACTCAACTGTGATCCAAGGATCTTTGTTGCTTGGATGTGAACCTTTCTAACCTTAAGTTGTTAGCTATATTCATGAAATGATAAGTCTGCACAGGAATTTTTCTCTTGATTTTGGGTGGACTGAAGTACTAAGAATATTTGACATTGTGTGATAATAATGGTAAAAGTCCTCCAACACTTAATATGCAATTATATGTGGGGTACACAGTAATTCTAGAGTGAAAACACTACCAGAAGACACAGTTTCAGCTTGTAGAAAGCAAGAATTCAGTACAATGTAAAAAAGTGTTCTTTTCTTAAAGCTGTTGAACATCAAAGTGTAATGTAGATAAAAGTTGTTAAGTCACTTTTGGAGAACGTCATTTGTATTACACTCACAATCCATCTAAGTTTGTAGTGTTTAAGACTATTGTGGAGCCCAAATCCTCAAATTTGACCCAGTAAGTCAGTGAGATCAGGTTAGGATATTGCTAGTCATATAATCGGTGTACGTCTCTAAGCCTTACTTTCCAAATCTATAAAATGGAAAAAAGTATCCATCCTGTATTGCAAGCATACCATAAATTATAATTATTATTATTACAACCTATGTAACTTTTCTTTAAGGAAGAAATAGAAACAATTTTTTGAAATCTTGAGAAATGTACATTTTAAGAATTTCTAAGTTGAAATTTCTCTCAACTAAAACAAAGCTTGGTTAAAACTACTTTCTGCTCTATTTTCCTCAATCTTTCCATTGGATAGTTATACTATGCAGTTGATATAGTGATATATACAAACCCGTTATAGGTCAAGGTTATGCCGGCAATTGATTTGTTTTCACAGATTAGACCAAATAGTAACATATAAAACAAAAAACCTATTAAAGAAGTAAAAAATGAAAATTTTGCTATTCCAATCAAGGTCAATTTGAGTCTTTTAATGATATATCCTCCTGAAAACATTCCAGTTGCAACAGCTGGTAAGGTTACAAGTCCTATAAATAAGAGAAAAAAGTTATAATTACATAATATGTTTTTATATGTCTTTATATATGAAAAACATTGGATATCAACAAATTCATCCAATCCCATTACTCTTAAGGAGAAGGGTAACAGGCAAGAATGGAGAGGGCAAGTGTATCATTTGGGAGAGACAAAAATAATTGCTTCCCACCAAAGATGAGGTTTCCTCAGGATTAAAAAGCAATGATTAACAATATTTGTGTGTCTGAACCAAGAATTTCTATGAGGGACTTCTCCCCATCCCCAGAAAACAGTAACAACATACCATTTTTCTGCCCATGAAACTTTGATTCTATCATTTAAAATCCTTTATATCATCCAAAATGAATAATTCTAGCCCTCAAAACCCACTCTGATATTTCCCAGTGGTTTGGAATTGAATACTTAAATTAATATCTTATCTATTAACAAAACCCATGAATAAATAGGTTTATTATGTACAGCATTAAAAATGGTTGATCCCTCTTCTAACTTTTCCCTTTCGTTGTCCTATACAAGTTATTCAAAATGAAGACTCCTTCAACAAAAAGTTCAGATTGGGATACTGGGAGTAAAAACTTAATCTTTTGGAAATTCATTTTCAAATCATCATTTTCTTTTTTACTTATGATCTAGTCTCATACCACTTGATAAATTTTAAATTCATCAAACAACTATTGAATTTCGTTTCCACAATACTGGAGTTGTGGATAGAATAATGTTAGAAAACATTTCCTCAGCAAGTAGATCTTGACAGGTCATTAAAAATGGATATGATAGCAAAAAATACTCTTTAAAATATGATATTTGTTTTGAATTATGCAAATTTTGGTGGTGCATTTAGGTTGTCTCTCCTTTTGGAAACATCAATGTCCTGGTTTTTGTATAATTAAATCCTGATTTCAGAGTCCATGAATTATAGACTATATTATTGCACTACAAAATGATTTGTCTCAATATCTCAGCACAAAATTATAAGATCTAATTATTCAGGTACTATGTCTAAATGTTCCATTCATATACAACTTTTCCTTTAGGAGCTCTGTAACATAAGATGCAACTCCAAGTGCAGAAAGATTAGTGAATTTAATAGGATTTGAGAGAGAATAAATGAAAATTATTCGCTAAAATAGAAAATTACATTTGCAATAAAATGTCACTTGAAATACAACTATTCAGTAGTACACAACCCATCAAGCAAACTGAAAAACAATATGTCTTACCTAAGATAATGTTAGCTTGAGATGCTGATAGACCATACTGTTGCTCTATGTATTTGAACACATAAGTAGTAAAACCAGCAAAGCTGCTTATATGTAGCAATGTCAAAATCAAGTATATAACATAGAGGTGATTGGTAAAGAGGGTTTTCAAAGACTGTAAAAAACCTTAAAATTATGAAAATAAAAAAAGATTACAACTTAAATATAAATATCTTATAAATATACTATATAAGATTTAAAATTACTTAAATACATAATAAATAAGTAAAAGTACCCTGGAACCCTACTGTCATGAGCTGTTTGTTTTGGGGTGGTTCTGGGATCAAACCCAGGGCCTCAAGAACTTTGCTAGTGAGATGTACCTGCAAGCCTCAACAATTTTTAATAGTTTTTTAAAAATTTTTATTTATTTATTTTTATTTTTACAGACTGAATTTTGATTCAATTTTTAAAAACATAATTCTTCAATATTTCTGGAACATGAATTAATATTTATTTGTTTAATTCATTTTACTCCCAAAATTAAATCGTACATGTGTGCTTGTTTGTAACTCACTTTGTTCACTTAATATTTGATTATTCTGGGTACTCTTCCAATATATATGTGTATATATACATATATATAAATATATGAATGTATATAATATATAAATATGTGTAATATATATATTCTTTCATTCAACAAATATTTGGTTTTCAATTCAATTAGATACCAGCTAATACATTAAGTGTTCAAGTAAGAATATGACATGTAATGTCTCTTATTTATCAGCACTTAATAATACAATCATTACTTTAATAATATAATTAATCATTCAACAGAAATTTAAATGATAGCATAACCCAAAACTTGACAACAGCAAGGTTTAAAAATATTAAATATTAATTTAGTATGAGAATTCAGACATCTTGTTACCTGCTACACAGCTTCTCTATCATAAAATACTGACACAGTAAATCTGGAAGTATCAAATATCATGTTGTCTAAAGATACAAGGAGAGACAGGATGTAATGATATTGTGCCTCACATCACATTATGACAGGAATAACACAACCTCTGCATGCAGTCAGGTGTGTAGCAAAGTTATAACTTCTGTCCATGGCAGAAATTATGGGATATATGTCCATGATTACCAGGTCAACCAGCTATAAAAGTAGTTACATGTAGCATGAACTACATAGGAAAGCAGTAGGAAGTGTCAGAGTTAAGTAAGACCAAACCAGGTATTGTTATTGAGAAATGGATGGGATGGGCTTTAAAAGACCTCGCCCTTTAAGTGTTTAAAGATTCCCATTAGATATGATCAGAACTAAGATTTCCATCTAATATTAACAAAAAATAAGTTTATATGCTTATTATAAGAAAAGAGAACCAGGGTAAAGGATACAAAAGGAAAAAAAAAGAGGGCATTTTTTAAAAACCAGGAATAAACAGCATTTAAAATGATTAAGCCAAAATATTAAACTTCTCTCTTTAGCAGTCTCCAGTCCAGAAAGACCGTCACTGATTTGTGAGGCATTCTAAATGAGCTGTGACCTTCGATTAAAAGAAACAGAGTATATAAATTCATCAGATTCATTGTATTTTAGAGGTGGCTGGGAACACAGATGCCATCTAGAGATCGAACTTCCGCACAATCATGATTCAATAAGTATCTTTAATCAACAGATCAATAAATAGATCAAGTGACATTAAGCTGATTGCCTCAGAAAACAATTGCTTTCTTCCGGACTGTTCTCATTGTTTACATACTGTTTTGGAGTGAACTGAAATCTTGCTTTCTTTCCTTCTAACCAATCAATCTTAGTCCTACTTAAGAATATGTAGAATAAATACAATGGTTTTTCTTCTGACTTTGTATTCTTAGTTATTTCTTCCATTCCTGAGAGGCACATAATTAAGGTCCTTTTTACTATTTGGATTACCATCCTGCAAAAGCAGTTGATAATATAGCTGATGATTGCAATCGTCCTATTTTTGCAACTTTATTATTCTCTGTTCTTTTTTGGGGGCGAAGGCAGTCAAACCTATTTCTATAGGTTTAGACAATCCATGAATATTTATGGATTTGATATGGTAGGGTAGAAACAGCATTTGCAAATGGAAATTTTCTTGATATGCTGTCAATGTACATATTAAATTTCAAAAATTTCTAACTCAGAGGTGTGCTGGGTTATAATGAATAATGAACTCTTTTGGGAAGCAAAGCCCAATTTGTAGTATTTTCCAGTTTCCAAAGGAAAAGATAAATTCTCCTGCTATGACCAATTCAAGCTACCAGTGTAGTTGAAAATTTAACAGTGTTTCATGAGCCAATACAACCTGGCATACCACTGTTGTTAGATTAGAGTTGTGGAAAGAAGGAAATAACAAATGGGTAAGTAGAATTGATCACTGGAAGAACTTGGGCTACACTTGAGAGTTTGTAATTCCATTTCAATGTCAACTTGAAAAGGTTTCCAAGAGTTGCATTGTTTTGGATTTTAGTATTTCACCAATTTCTTCCAATCTGAAAAATGCTGTCAACACTTCATTGTTTCAACTATTTTTCTTTGACCATTCTCTTGGTTATTGTTTCTCAGTGGTCCTCTACTAACCCCTAGGATTTATGTTTGAAAGAGAAGACATGTATCATAAAGTAGAGGATCCTAATTCACACTACTGACTCCAATGACTTCAACTACTACTGTTTCATTTTGATGAGCATTTTAAATACCAAGAAAAAAATGTTAGTCTGATCACTAGACAGAAATCTTTCCTAAGTTCCTTCTCCTTACTCCATGTACTTAACCAAACCAAAGTACTCAAGGCTGTTTATTAGAATTGTCTGTATAATTCTCATTATTAAGTAAATTCTTGGAAATAATTATACATTTTTGGAAAATGGAGGCAGTCCAATCACTAGGGCATAGTCTGGTGCCTAGAACCATTTGTTGAATGAATGAATGAGTGAATTAATGAAATATTATAAAAATTTTAGCTTATTCATACTACACTACACAATTTTGAAATGAATATATATTCTTTGGTTTATAAGAAACAGGTGTTTTAGCCTTTGACTGTTTTTTCCATGCTAATGGCCATAAACCTGATCCTATTCAGTTTTTCATATGTTCAGGAAGTATTTACTAATTTTAATAGGAATTTTAGAAAAATAACTTAGCTAAATCTAGAATACTAGAAAACAAACTCCATATGATTTAGTATGAGTTATTATTTTGGAATATTCACTCTTTCCTTTCATTGGGATTAATAATTCCAAATTGACACGGAATGTGAAGTACTTACCAGCTGTATTTATAGTAGTCTTTTGCTCATGGTTGGTCAAATTAGCTCTTGGATTCCTTTCTTCATTTGTTTTGGGTACATGCAAAGATTTTGAAACTTTCCTTTCTTTCTTTGATTTATATGGATTTTTGGGTAAAAAAAAGAATGGTATGGAGGAAATAATGGACAGTACTCCAGACACAAGGAAACTGAGCCACCAAGCACCAACCCAACGAGAGTCCACAGGAGTTATTGTGATACTGCCTGGAATAAATAATTAAAAGAACTCAGTCAAAAATAATTTTGAAAGATAATAATATCTAAACAATAACAATGATTGCTATCCTCCAGAGATGAAGAAGTAAACTGTATTTCATCGATTCAAAGATGCTGTTTTCTTCTTTTCATAGTTTTTGATCTCAGAAATTAGGATAAGTCTAACATTTAATGACATCTTTTTTTTTTCCTCTTCTTAACCTAATTTATTTGGTTCTGTCCATGAACTTGAAGGAGCACAACATATCTCCCCAAAATCCCACAGAGGCTTCTTTTGACCAAGTTTAAGCAACCTGCAGGAAACTGCATTCCCACTTTATAAAAGTAATCACTCTCTTTTCACATTATTCTTCCTGTGCTTCACATTTCCTTAAAGCTTTTATTTTTGGGAATGACTACCTTATCAGGAGATTTAATACATGGTTGCAAAGCCACCTCTACAAATAAGATTAAAATAATAACTTCAATGTAGAAACTCAGTTTTATCAAACCAGTATTATGCTCCTTTGGTTAAAAGAACCTAATGACATCTTACAATTGCTACTATTCACAAATCAGTTATGGGACTATTTTCATAGCCTGAGCTTGTGTAGATATGGTGGCTTTTTTGATGACATGACTACAAAACTGCCAACTTTGGATATTTAAGCCTAAAAATGACTTAACAAACATGGAGGAAATATGAATGCTCATTGCCATCTGAAAATATGTAGGGGTACCATCTGCTGATGTCAAGAAAGCATCAACAATGGATCTTAAAGCAGTTTGCAATAAATTCTCATAGCCAATAACAGAGCTTTTCTCTCTGTCCAGAAACCTGCATTTATAATTCTGTCTACAGTTCAGAGGATAAAATTGGTGAAAAAAAATCTGAATTTAAAAGTAATCGAGAAAAGTTATACTCTACATGTTAGAAATAATTCAACCATTTTATTTCAACTATATGTTCCTTTAAGGTATATATAAGGATTATAAGTTAAAACCATATATCAAGTGTAAATGAGCTACTTCAGCAAATAAGATAAGCAGTCTAAGTATTAAGAAAGGATACATAAAGATTATCAGCAAAATGACAGAATAGGAAGCCATAAATTCCCATACCCCAACAAACACACTGATTCAATAGCAATATATGGATCAATTCCATTTTTGAAAAATCCAGAAAGTTGTTGAGAAACACCTATACCCCAAGCAAATACTAAATTAGCTACAAGGAAACCAGTAGGAAAATTGGAAACCCCATTTCTTCATAATTTCCAACTCAGTATAATCCCATAAGATCAGGAAGACTTAGCAGTTTGAACTAGTGTGTGGACACTTGCCACAACTCTTTTGCCTGTCACAGAGAGAATGGAAGAGAAAAATTAAGACTACACATCCAATATTTCTACTTTTCCTAATCAAGGGACTGAAGGTCATGGTTTCTATCTTACTTATTTCAGAGTGCTGATAGGACCCAACATATGCTAAACTGAGAACTTGCTGATTCTAACTACTCTAAGTAATATTCACATCTATGGAGTAAACACCCTTATACCATTTCGCAGAGAATACTTGCAAAGATATTAAATAAATTGCCTATGACTCTGGAGCTGCAAAAACAAATGGGGCAATTTGAACAATGTGTGCACTCACCACATAATTGAAGAATAACTGAATTGAAAAATTACATAAAAGAACTTAATAATATACTACAGTGAACAGAAGAAAGAATAAGTAAACTTGAAGGCAGCCTACTTGAAATTATCCAGTCAGAGGAGCAAAAAGAAAAAAAGAATAAAAAATAAATTTTAAAAAATGTAGTTAAAAAAAAAGAAAAGAAAAAGAGTGAAGAAAACTTAAAGAACTTATGGGACATCATCAAGAGAACATTAGAGAATTTGAGAAAGAGAAGAGGGACAGAAGGATCATGAAGATTATTCAAATAAATGATGCCTGAGTCTCCAAAATCTGGGGAAATAAATTAACAGTCAGATCTAGTAATTATAAATGATCCCCAAATAAGATGAATGCAAAGACATTTCCAGCAGAAACCTTGTAGGCTAGAGTGAGTGGGATGATGTATTCAAAGTTCTGAAAGAGAAATATCAGCCAACCAAGAATACAATACCCATTTCAAAATGTCCTTAAATAATGAATAAGGGATCAAGATTTTCCCAAACAAAAGCTAAGGGAGTTCATAACCATTAGACCTGTCTATACAGGAAAAACTAAAGAGAAGGGATAAAGATGTCAGCTCAGAGGAAGCCACTGTGTTGTAGTAGCTCCTAAAGAGTGAATTAAATCATCAGTTCTGCAGTGACAAACTGAGGTAGGGAAAGGGGGAAAAAGGAGGGAGATAACTCAGCTAGTGTCTAGGAAAAACAAACAAAAAAACCAGAATGCCAGTTTCTAGAATAGAAAGAGAATTAATAAAGGCAACAAAGGGCAGCAATGTTAGGCATACTATGGCTCAATGGGGGAGAGGGAAGCTCATTTCTAACAAGCCAAAAGACTTTCTCCCACCAAACTCAGGAAAAATAAATGTTGATCAGCATATCTACAATAAGAGCAGATAATAATCTCCAAAAAGATGGACTGTGTTTCCCAGGGAGAAAGTCAAGTTGTGAAACTCTGTGACTGGGTAGAGAAGTTATAATCCCCAACAGAAATATTGGAATCTCCCTAGAAGAGGTGATCAGAGCAGGGGAAGTACCAACAGCTCGAAGGGATTCATTGATCAGACTTCACAAGTCAGAAGATTCTGAATTCTTGCAGCTTATCCTTGTTGTTCAGAAATTCACTTTTTTCTTGGTTTCTTTCACTCATTATCATCACTGTTGTTGCTGTTATTTTGTCCTATACCTGATATACTTGCTTTTTGGTTATACAAAACCAGTCACTTAGGCTACACTTTTCATGGGATCTGTGGGTGACTATACTCAAAATCTGTGCACTGGAGAGAGATTGGGACCTTGCTGAGTCTTTGCAGAGTGAACAAGAACACAGGTTATTCCATTTGAAACAGACAGTCTGATCTCTGGAACAAAGAGAGTGACTGATAGCAGGTAGGAAACTGAGTATGATCAGAAGGAAAGTCCCACCTCCCTCCAAGATCAGGAAAAGTGAAGCTTCCACACAGCTTTCCATAGCACATGGACAGGGACTCTTGGAATGAGAGATACAGTTCAAGCCTGATTAGCCTAAGGATAAAGCAGGCAAAAAAGCACCATGGTCAGTTGCCTTGCAGACCTATACTCCCACCCCAGCACAACAAAGCCATTCTGAGAGGGCAAAAATAGTTTATCCCCACTCCGGTTAAAGAAGGGATGACCAGGATAGAAGGGGGTTGAATTCATAGAGACTCACTAACAATTTTGACCAATTTGCATAAAAGACATGAGATTTAAATTTTAATGGCTTCCTCACAGTTGGCAATTTAAAATTTGAAATTAAATTTAGAGTATATGTTGATATATGGTTTACTTTTAAACTACCACTATTACTTGCAGCACTCTTTTCTTTTAAAGTGGCATTGGAAGTTGAAATTAATACTCGGATTACTGTGAGCCTGTCCAAAGCTAAGATACAGCCAACACAGGACTTAGGAGATAACTACTTACTAAAGGACTCCCACATGATAGAGTAAGAGGAATCTATCTCAACAGATTCAGAAATCTAGGGCCTCTGAAAATGTGAGGAGAGACCACCCAAAATTTATAGCCTCCCCCAACCAAATGAACCCACAGATGTGGAGGGATCAATTCCAGAACAAACCCAGAGCTCGTGGATGAATGAAGCTCAACAAAAGAGTCATTAAGTAAATGGGAATTAAAACCAAATTAAATATATTAAACAAATTTAAATGGCAGGGAAAATATCTCTCCATAATAATTCAATCAATGGTTTTGACTATCCAAGTAAAAGATATAGACTGGCAAAATGAGTTAAAAAAAAAAAAAAAAGTCACAACTCGTTCTGTTTGCTAGAGCCTCATAGGTAAATACATCCAAAGGCTGAATGTAAAAGGATGAAAAAAATATTCCACGCAAATTGAGTCCAAAACCAAGCAGGAGAAACTATTCTCATATCCAACAAAGCAGATCCCAAGCAAAAAACAATTAGAAGGGGTAAATAAGGTCACTTTACACTGCTATAGGGAAAAATCCAACAAGAAGATAAAATGATAGTAAATATTTATGCCTTAAACATTGGTGCACCTAATTAAAAACAAACAAACAAAAACACTTCTTGACATAGGACTCTGACCATAATACAATACTGATAATTTCAAAACACTTCTTCGCCAATAGATAGGCCAACCAGACATAAAATTAGTAAAATAACTCAAGATCTAAAAAATACTATAAATCAAATACCCTGACATCTATAGAATATTTCATTCAACAACAGCTGGCCTCACTTTCTTCTCAACTGCTTATGAAACTTCTCCAAAATAGACCACATTTTAGGCCACAAAGCAATTTTTAGCAAATACAAAAACACTGATAAAATTCTTTGCCATCTTACCAGATCATAATGGAATGAAATTGGAAATAAACAGCAAGAAAAATTATGGATATCACAGAAACACATGGAAACTGAAAAATACACTTCTGAATGATGAATGGATCATAGAAGAAATGATGGGAGAAATTAAAAATTCCTGGAATCAAACAAGAATAGTGACACAATGTACCCAAATCTGGGAGACTATGAAAGCAGTTCTAAGAGACAAGCTTATAGCATTAAGTGCCTACATAAGAACAAACAAACACAACCCAGAAAAATCTCAAATAAAAATCTAATATCGTGTTTCAATGACCTAGAAAATCAGGAACAAATTAATTCCAAACAGTAGAAGAAAGGATATAATCAGAAAGGAAAGATCAGAGCCAAAATTAATGAAATGAAGAATAAAAAAGGCCAAGGATGTTCTTTGAAAAGACAAACAAGATTGATAAAACTTTAACCAAAATAACCAAAAGAAAATGAGAGAAGACTCAACACAACACAATTAGAGATGAAAATGGAGATAGTGCCACAAACATTTCTGAAATTCAGAGGGTCACTGGAATTGAAAATTTATATTCCAATAAATTGGAAAATCTGTAAGAAACTGACAAAGCTCTAGATATATATGACCTACCTCAACTAAACCAACAGAACATAGAAAACCTAAACAGACAAACATCAAGCAAAGAGATAATAATAGTAATGCTGGAAACATCACAATACCTGATCTAAAATTAATACCACACAGGTAGAGTAACAGAAATGGGATAGTATTGGCAACATAAACAAACATAAAGACCAGGAATAGAATAGAAGATACAGGGACAAGTTCATATAGATATAGTTGTCTGATCTTTGACAAAGGTGCTAAAAGCATACATGGAAGAAAAGATAGCTTTTTTAACAAAGGGTGCTGAAAATACTTGATATCCATATTCCTATCTCTCACCCTGCATAGAAATCAATTCAGTGTGAACCCTTGCAGATCAAATTGTCTTGGAATTAGACAAGAAACATGTCAAGGGCTCTAAGAAAACTTCGGTAGGGTCAACACTCCAACATATTGGCACAGGCATCAACTTCCCTAATAGACTCGTAAAGTTCAAGAAATAAACCCAAGAATTAATACATGGGATGACAACAAACTAAAAAACTTCTGCACAGCAAAGGAAACAAGAGCATGAAACAAGAGCATTCCTACAGAATGGGAATAAATCTTAGCCAGCTACTCTTATGACTGGGGATTAATATCCAAAATATATAAAGAACTCAAAAAACTCAACACCAGAAAAAACAGCCCAATTGATAAATTATCAAATGACCTAAATAGATTCTTCTCAAAAGAAGAATATAGATGGCCAACAAATATGTGAAAAATGTTGAATATTCTTAGCAAACAGGGAAATACAAATCAAAAGGAAGAACTAATGCCAATATTCCTCAAGGATTTTACCTTACTCCATTTAGAATACAAATGACAATAAATTCTGGTGAGGACATGAGGAAAAATGTACACTTCTACACTGTTTTGGGAACTGCAAATGAGTAACAACATTTGAAATCAGTATAGAGATTCTTCAAAAGACTAGGAGTAGAACCACCATATGACCAAGCCATTCCACTCCTTGGTATTTATGCCAAAGAACTGAAATCAGCATACTATAAAAAACACTCCAATGTTTATAGCAGTGCAATTCACAATAGCCAAATTATGGAATCAGTCTAGGTATCCATCAATAGATGAATGGATAAAGAAAATGTGGTACATGTACACAATGACATTCTACTCAACCATAAAGAAGAATGAAATTATGGCATTTACTGGTAAATGGATGGAACTGGAAAACATCATGCCTAGTGAAATAAGCCAGACTCTGAAAGTCAAGGGTCAAATGTTCTCTCTCATATGTGGAAGCTGGAGAGAGAGAAAAAAAAAGGAATAAAAAATGGATCTCACAAAAAAACAGAAGGTAAACCAAGAGAAGAGAAAAAGAGGATTGAGTGGGAAAGAGGAAGAGTGGGTTTGGGGAAGTACTGGGGAGTGAAGTATACTAAATTATGCTATGTCCATATACAAATATACCACAATGAATCCTATATTCATATATATTTATTCACTAATTAAAAATAATAATACAAGAAATACCAGCAGAGTAGAGCAATAGGAGCAGGGTCAGAGAGGAGGGAAGAAAAGGGGAGGTATCAGGGAATGAGATAGATTAAATTATGTTATATAAATGTATGAATATGATGGATAAAATGGAATGTGATTAGAAATCAATGATAAAATAAAAAACAAAAACTACTCCTAAATGTATGAATATGGCTTAATGAGTCCCACTCTTAGGTATAATTATAATGCATCAATGAAAATGAAAAAAAAAGATAAAAGACAAAGGAATTCTTCAACTTGAAACAAAGGGACACTAAACACCACCATGATAGTATAAAAATGTATAGCACTCGTTATGTACATACATATGTATATTTACATGTGTACACATATAAACATGTATATATACAAAATACATATGTACATATGTAGACAAATATAAAGTACTATATTACTGTATTGGTAGTGGGTAAATCACTTTTAATTCTAAAGTAAATGTTAGAAGACAAAGGCATTGAAATAATACACTTAAATATGTCAATAGATACACAGTGTAAATAGATTATGACATCATTAAAATAGAGTGTGTAGATGAGTAATAAAATCATAGTTTTTATAGGAATTTGAAGTTACTATAAGCCTAAAATGGGCTGTTAAAAGTATAAGATATTTTAGATAAGTTTCATGATAGTCAGAAAAATATTTATACAAGTTATAAAAAGGAAAAAAAAAATGAACCAAAGCATATCAGTACAAAAATCAAAAAAATCACCAAGAAAAGGAGCAAGCAAAGAAATGAGGGACAAAAGTACCACAATATAAGCAGAGAACAATTGACAAAGTAACAATTGTAAATTCATCCTTATAATTACTTGAAATATAAATGGATTAAATTCACCAACCAAAAGACATAGAGCAGCTGAATAGATAAAATAAGACATAGCTACATGTTGTCTATAAGAAAGTCACATTTAAGTTACACACACAGGCTGAAAATGAAGGGTTAGAAGGAGATATTCAGGGCAAATGGTAAGGAATGGGGTAACTATTTAAAAGAAATTTATTTTCTCTGATATGTAGAAGCTAATTGTCAATAAGAGGGGTTGTGAGGATAAGAACAATGCAGTAGAGTAGACAATGGGGAAAGACGGGAAGGGAGGGAAGATGAACAAAGGAAAGACACTGGAATGAATCTGATGGAGTTTTACATTGTACATACATGAAAACAACACAGTGAATGCCCACCACCATGTACATCCACAAGAATAGGACTCTAACTAGAATAAGATATATTCCCTGTTTATATAATTATATCAAAATGGATTCTGCTGTCATGTATAACTAAAAAGAAACAATAAAAATTGTGTTTTATATGAAAAAAATAACTCAAAAATCAGTAAAAAAAGAACATTTTTTCATTAAACATACTTTATTTATGAATACTTATTTGTAACAAGGATGTAGAGGCTAAATTAAAATAAATTATATCTGAATCAAAATAAACTTGTAAGTCAAAAACTGTCTCGAGAGGTCAATTTATCAGGAAGATTAAACAATTATAAACACATAAGCACCCAACATTGGAGTACCTAAATATATATGGTGAACACTGACAGGACAAGGGAGAAACAGAGAGGAATGCAATAGGACACCTTGATACGACATTTTCAGTTATCAATAGAAAAACCAGAGAGAACATCAGTAAGGAAACAGAGGACTTTAACAACGGTATAGAACAATTAGAACTTACCGACACGTAGAGAACACTCTATCCAATAACAGCAGAATACAAATTCTTCTTAAGAATAAATGAACATTCTCAGAAACAGACCACATACATGTCAGGTCATTGAACAAGAGTTAATGAATTTTTAAAGATTGAAATGATACATAAACCAATTATCTTTTCCTCCTACAATGGAATGAAGCTAGAAATAGCATAAGGAAAAATGAAAAATTCACAAATATGTGAATTATATTAAACAACACACTTTGGAACAATCGGTTGAAGAAAAACTCTAAAGAGAAATTAGACAACACTTTAAGACACACAGGGCGGAAGACTATATTCATGGGATGTGGCAAGAACAGTATCAAGAAGGAAGTTTATAATGTCTACCTTGATAGAGTAAATTTTATTCTTGTAACCTGAGACAGAGGTTATTTTCTTTAATTTATCGTCACTAGCAGCATTTGGCATTTTGCTGGCTCTCAAAACTAATAAAAGTTAAGTTGTTATATTAACTATTAAGATTGGTGAAAAAACAGACAATAAAAATAAAAATAGGCAAGCGGGACTCCATTAAACTAAAAAACTTTGACACAGCAAAGGAAATAGTGAACAGAGTGAGAGAGCAACCTATAAAATAGGAGGAGACACTTGTAAGCCATGTATCTGATAAGGAGTAATTTTCAAAATACATGTGGAAGTCCTACAACTCAATCACAAAAGAATTACCTGATTTTTAAAATGTGCTAAGGACTTGAATAGACGTTTCTCCAAAGAAGATTGTACAAATGAATGAGAGTATGTGAAAAGACGATAAAGGTCACTTATGCTCAAGGAAATGCAAATCAAAAGCACAGTGAGATATCACTTCACACTCATTAAAATAGCTGTTATAGAAACAACACTAAGAACATCAAACAAATGTTGGTAAGGATGTGGAGATGTCAGAAGCTTTCTACCCTGTTGGTGAAAAGCAAATGGTGGAAGCACTATGAAAACAGTATGAAGATTCCTTGAAGAATTATTGAACTACCATATGCCCATCCCATTTTGGGGTACACATCCCAAAGAAAAGTATGATCTCAAAGAGATGTTTGGACCTGCATGTTCTTTGGGTTACAATTCACAAGGGTCTAGAGGTGGAAACAACCAACTTCCATTAACGGATGAATAAAAAATGCAACACACACACCCCAAACACACGCAGTGGAATATTATTCAATCTTAAAAAAACGAAAATCCTGCAATATATGAATAACATAGATGAGCCTTGTGGGCATTATGCTAAGAAAAAAAAATCAGTCACAAGACACATTGCGTGATGACATTTCCATGATGTATCTAAAAGAGTCAAACTCATAAAAACAAAGAGTAGAATGGTGGTTTCCAGGGACTTAGGGAAGGGGAAATAAGGAGTTGCTAGTTAATGGGTATAAAATTTCAGTTATGCAAGATGAATGTGATTTTGAGATCTGGTGTATAACATTGTGCTTGTAGTTAACAATACTGTGTTTTTCTTTTTAAAGATCTATTAAGATCTCAAGCATTACATGATCTTACCACAATAAAATAAAAATAATAAATGAATAAAAAGTACATGTGTATATACACGCTCCATAAAATTTTTATTTTTAAATATGAAATGCTTTACAAATTTGTATGCCATCCTTATATAGGGGCCATGCTAATCTTCTCTATATTGTTCCAATTTTAGTATATATGCTGCCAAAGTGCTCCCCTAAGAAGTTTGAAGCACAATTTAATACCATTACTCTTTGACCTGTAAAAATGTCATTAACATGAGAAAATATTGTCTTGACTATTATCTTAAATATGTAAAAGTAAATTATTTTCAAGTAAAAGATCTGGGTTTAAAATTGATTTACAGGATCATGTTTTTTCATAATCAACCACTCAGACAGACTTCTGTAAATGATTGGTTGAATCAGTGATTTTGTCTACATGATAAATATTTTTTCTTACTCAACCTCTGTAAAATATGTGATTTTCATTAATTTTCTATTCTCTTATTGGCCTATATAATAGAAAAAAAAGGTTACATCCTAAGTTGATCTGGCTTGCCAAAACAATGCTTGTTTTCCTTAATATAAATACCATCTTAAAAGTAAAAAAATTATACATGAATTTGTCCAGAAAGCTATCAAAATATCTCATCAATGCTGGGACAAAATTTCTCCAAAAATGAATAGTGCAGATGGTTTTGGGTAGATGGTGATGGCAGTAAATCACTACCAATTCTTCCCAGTCTGCCCACCATATCCTTACTTCCTATACCAGAACCTTATCTCTTTATTCATTTATGTTATCTCTTTGGTTCCTGTAGGTATTAGAGTTTGCCAAGTATACTTTATGATAAGTTCACTTTATACTCATTACTGAAAGACACAATAAGGTCTGAACATTCAGTTGTATAAATTGAATTATCATGAATCCTAAATTTTTTATAAATATTTCTAAATATCCTGGGGAGTTTAAAAAAACTGTCATCTTAAAGAACTTCAGAACTTATTTCTGAACTCTAAGTAATAAAAACAATAATGAGTCTGGAAGTGAATAAGTAAAAATGGACAGAATGTAAGCCTACTCTAAGTCACATGTTTAAAATGGAAGACATGAAACATTTCATCAGCTACTTGCTTTAGTCTTGTATTAGCAAACACTTTCAAGTTTGTGCCTACTGTTAGCCTACTGTGGTATCTACTCCATTTTGGAAGTAAATTTTTTGATCTCCTTAAAATGATCTATTGAAGTTCTGATGAGATGAAAAATTAAATATGTTTTTCACAGGCACTAATTATTTATATGCTAAAACAGCAACCATTCTGTCATTTTCTCTGAGATGACAGCGGGTTGGGAATGTAGCTCAGAGGTAGAGCATTTGCCTAGAATGTGCGAGGTCCTGTATTCAATACCCAGCACACACACACACACACACACACACACACACACACAAATTACTAAAAAGATGTCAGATGTCAGGTAAGTACAGAAATGTCTATGGCTTATTTTTCTTAGGGACTACAATATAGGCATGCTTTTGGTGATGAATAGGAAGACTTAACCTTAACTTTGGGCCAATGGACATTAAGACTTCTCTAAAGAAGAGTCATGTTTTGGATGAGATTTTAAGAACCATGCAAACGGAAATATGAGAAAATCTTTTCCAAGTGTAAATACAGGGAAGGGTGAGATTACAGGACACATTGAAATTCCTGGACTTAATGTGTAAAGACTAGTATATAGGGTATATACTAGAGAAGGAATAGAGAGGTAAAAATTGAAAAAAAAATTAAAAAGGAAGTAAGAAAGACAAGAAAAGAGAAGAAAAAAAGTCACAAAGAGCCATGTATCTCATTCTAAGGAATTTGACTTCAGTCCTTAAGTCCAATATGAAGTCACTGAAGGAACTTAAACAGGGGATGACATGGCTCAGATTTGTTTAGAAAGATAATTCTGGAGGCATTATACCAAAGAACATGTGAGACCAGAGGCAGAGAGTTCAGATGAAAGGTTATTTAGTAATTTAGTCAATAATTGAATTAAAGTTAGGTTATTTATAAGAGAGGGAACATAGAAAATAAAATGGGTATGGGGGTAAGATGATGAGCCAGATTTGAACACATTGAGTTTTAGGCATTTATAAGACATCTAAGAAATAGCAAGTACTAAAAATATAAATTTTAGAAGTTGTAAAAAAGTATCTGTTAGAAGTATATTGGGTAGAAACTCATTGTATTTCATGAGTAATAAAAATAAGAATACAGTCAGAAAGTAGATGGGAGGTAAGTGAGACATTTAAATTTAGATTTAGGTGCTTGGCTCTGAAGAAAAGGAGAAAAACACAAAATCAGCTAAAAAGTTGTTTGATGGATAAAAAATTGTGTTTGTGTAGAGACTTGAGTGTGTCTTCTGAAGAAAATAGTGGCAATGGAGGGCAGAAGATGCAGATTGGATTGGGTAAAGTGGTTGATGGAATCAGATCTTGGAAAACATGGAAAGAGGGTCTAAATGACAGGTGAATCTATTAATATCATCTGAAGATGATGCCTTTCACACTGAGTTGGGAAAAAAGGATGAAGATAAATGGTACAAGAACTTGAAGCTGAGGAAGTTTCCACACCTTCCACATTATTTCTTCTCTGAATTATGAAGTAAAGCATGCTCTGAGAGTGAAGAGGAAAGTCACAGATGTCATTTATGTGTGCATTCTTTTATTCATTTATTCCACAAGCACTTATTGAATGCTGCCATATGCCAAGCCCTCTGCTAGGACCAGGAAACAGGGCCTGAACCAAAGTGCTAGAGAGAGTCCTTTAAACCACTCCAGCCATAAGTCAAATCAGCAGCCCCAAGGCAGCTTCAGAAAGCAACCTATAAGTTCTGCTCGTCAACATCCAAACCACCACCAACCAAACAATGAAATTGACTTGCCTGGGTGGTCAGTTCTCGGAGAAGACTGTTTTAAGTTTGTTTTGTATCACATAATATAAATTAAGATTGTTCCCATTTTTCTCATTTTATATTTAGTTGTAAAAGCATAGTTATATAGGAGCTGAATTTTACTTTCATTATAATTACTAATGTACTTTTTCCTACTTGTAACTTTTGAAAAACAGTAAGAAAAAGACTATTAAAAGAGTAAATTTAATTATTTGGAAGAATGGTATAAGGTATGTGAAAGAAACTATTGTGTTACCTTGTTGTGACCGTACTTACTTAGATCTACATATCCAATGTCCACATACATTTTTGCAAAAATAGATCCCATTAAAAAGGCAATGATTGGACCAATCATTCCTATTGCACTCAAAGCACCTGAAAATATGATGAAACAACTTAATCAGATTCTAGGAATACACGCTTCCTGTCCAATATGTTTTTAAAAGTAATATTACACAGTATATTTGTCTAAACAATTTTTTCTAGCTAAAAGAATTAATTTAGTGACACTATTATTTCAAGTATAAATATAGGCAAAGTAATTATTCAATTTCATGTTTTCTGTACTTTACCTATGTAAAAAGAAGAATGTCCTTCTTTAGCAAAATCATCAATATAAGAAATCCCCAGTGGCATGATAGGACTTTCTCCTATCCCACGAAGCATGTTACCCATTAGGACATATATCCATGTGTATGAGGATTCCTTTTCACAACCTAGGTAGACAAGAGAGGGTTTTATTTTAAACATTCACTTCAGCATTTCTATCAGAAACTGAACTAATTTAAATAATTATGACTGTGAGGATTTGGGGGTTTTTGCTTTTTTTCTATTTTTAAGTGATTTATATTCACTTTGCAAAGTTTGAAATACAGAAAACACACACACACACACAAAATAAAAATTAGCCAAGATCTCACTATACAGAGAAAATCAATTCTGATATTTGTTATATACCTTCCATACTTCAGCCTCACATAAAAACATGCATAATAGGCTTCAAAGACTTAAATATCCAGTTCATATTATAATCTGTAAACACAATTAACACTGTATTTTTGGCACTTTCCCTATGTGGCTTTCTCTATGTTGTCATTCATATCAGGACTTTAATGATGGCACACTACTGTGCTAAATAACAGTTTCACAAACTATTCAGTCAATCTTACATTTTTAAATTGTAAGGTATTTCTGATTTTTATTCTGTTAAATAGGGATGCCTTAGCTATAATTGTAAATAGGTCTTTGTGCCCATTCCTGATTATTTCCTTAAGATTAATCAGTAACAGTAAGATGACTATTAAGTATATTTTTGTTCTTTAATACATAGTGAAAACTAACCTCCCAGAGTTACAAATTTATATACTCCTAACAACACTCAAAATCTAAAATCTTTTTTCTTCCTCCATTTCATTTCTCTATTAATATTTTCCTAATAGTTAGAAACTTTAGTGTTATTATTTATAATTATAATTTGTAATAAATTATCATTTATAATAGGTAAAAATATTTGACAAAAATTTGCATATTTTTTATTAATTTTTTTATTTTTACAGACTTCATTTTGATTCATTGTACACATATGGGGTACAAATTTCCATTTCTATGGTTGTGCATGTTGTACATTCATACCATTCTTGTTAATCACACACATACGTAGGGTAATGATGTCTGTCTCATTCCAACATTTTTTATACCCCCACACCCTCCCCCTCTTATTTCCCTCTACATAATCTAATGATCCTCCATTCCTCTCTCACCCTCCCCACAACCAGATTCTATATCATCATCCGCTTATCAGGGAAAATATTCGGCCCCTGTTTCTTTGGGATTGGCTTATTTCACTTAGTATAATAATCTCCAATTCTATCCATTTATCTGCAAATGCCATAATATTATTCTTCTTTATGGCTGAGTAGTATTTCATTGTGTATATATACAATTTACATATTCATAAAGAGCAAGTTTCTGCTTTTCACATACTTAGGCTAGTTCCTGTTGCTTTTTTTAAATGTAGATGTTCTTTGCCAATTTCCTACTGGCATTGTCCTCTTTTCTTATCTATTTCTAAAAATTATTTATATATAATACATATTAACACTGTGATTTTTGTCTGTGTGTCAAGGTCAAAATTTTCCCAATAATTAATTTTACCAATAAGTATCACATTTTCAGATATAAGTAATTTCATAAATTTTAGAATAGTTTTCACTGTCACTATTAATTCTTACCTTCTTTCATTATCTCAGGTGGTGTTCCAGTGGATGATAAAGTTTGATTAATTGAACAGGTTAATGTTGAACTCTCTGATGAATTAATATGGGCTTCAGAAGAATACTTGTAACTGTAAGAATATCAAGACATAAATTTTTGCTCATCTACTGAATATTTTCCCAGAAACACAGAGGAATTTTACCCTACGTTTGTATCTCTCTCTTCTCCAAATTCCCAGAATCCTCTATCTCAATTTTCTGACCTGTATTTTATAAGAGATTATGGGTGAATGTGAAGTGGGAGTGTCCACTAAGAAAGGTCATTTCATACTCCCCAGACAAGGTGATTATGGCCTCTCTGTCAGTTCAGGACTGATTGTATTCTGGTCAAGATGTGAAATATCCTGGTTTCACCTTTTTGTTTTTTAAACTTCTAGCTATAAACTTTCTGATATCTTATGCTGACATTTAATAAACTTTAGAGCAGTGTTTTCTAAATCAATCTACAATGCATGCCAGTTCTTCTACATTTTCTATTAACAACCTGTTTTTCTTTCACACAGGCACATACACACTCTCCCTCTCTCTTCTCTCTAATGCTTGTCTCTCCAAAACTTAAAAATAATTATAATGCACCTCAATTTGATGAGAGAACTTCATAAGAACAACAGAGATAGAGTTAGAATAGGAACGAATTCTGATCCTCCAAACATTGAAGTACCCTGTAGCTCAGTGAGCAGCCTACTCTATGTTAGGTGTTATGCTCAGCCACAAAAACCTAGAAATAAAACAACAGCTTTTGTACCTAGGGAATTTCACACTAAGATCAACACATATGATAAATGACATAAGTTTCATATACAGGTTCTGAGTTGCCATAAAGGGAAAAGGCATGATCAGAGTTGCTTGAAGGTGGAAGTAGAGTGGATTGGACAAGACCTCACCATGAGGAAGACAAGGGAGACGAATCTTAGCAAGGGATAGGAGCTCAACAGATAGACAAAGGAGGAACAGTATTTAAGGCTATTGGGAGAGTATATGCAAAAGTTTGATATATTATGGCACATTTAATGACCTGCAGCTTAAGAATGTGGTCCTCAATTATGGGAACAGTGGAAGATGAATCTAGGAAGATAATCAACAATCAAATTAGTGAGCACCATGCATGTGCAAATGAGAATAGATATTAACCCACAGGCAAGGGGCTTTTAATATTTTGACTGTCACTAACAATAAGAAATGCATTTTACATCACAATCACAATACACACACATAAACACACACAAATATATGCATAGGTAAAAAATGTAAGTTTCACAGAAAAGTATTTATCCCCATTTATATTGCAATTATTCTATTCTGGCTTATGGGAAAAAATGTTAGTTTCAATAAGCTGAATCGCTTTATTGGTATAGAATCTGAAGTTTGAAAATCTGCTCTAGGAAATCGAGTTTTCAGTAGGAGTAAAATAATTAGATATGCATTTTAAAGTATTGAATGTGAGTTAGAATGGATGAAATTGGAAGCAAAAAGTCCAGACCAGACGTGATTGAAGCCTCAACTGGGTAGCAGTCCAACTTTGACAGATTGGAGGTAAAAGAAGGAAGGAAGATTTGGGTGATTACCAGGGATCCATATTTCAGTAAATAGACAGTCTAGAACAAGGCCCTTGATTTTGAGGTCCTTTTTGAATAAAGGAATCATTATTGAAAGAATGAATGTGAAAAATTGGAACTGGTCTTGGAAAAATGATAAATTCAGTTCTGATTATATGGATGGGAATTGCTTATGGGACATCAAGTTGGAAATATCCACAAGCATACAGATCTTGAGTGCTAGAAAATGTCACCATATATTGATGATAGTTTTATTTAAAGCATACACTCTATACAAATCATGTAGAATGAGAAGTTAAAAAAACTAATGATGGAGGTTAGGAGATGCTGAAATTATGATGTTAGTCATGAGGGAAAATGACAGGCATGATAAAGAGGGCACAGAGACAGGAAATAAATCCAGAGAGTACAATATGATAGAAATAGGAAGGAGCAGAATCACAAGGAAGAAAGGTCTTCTCAGAGGCAATGTAGAGAAAAAATGAGCTAATATGGTGACCAGAAGGTGTGACTGCTGGATTTGGCAATGAGTCATTAATTGCTGTGACAAATGGCAAAATGACTCACTATTTCTCAATACCCCTTTTTCTCTTTTTGCTGAGTAATTTAAGTAGAAACTTTTAGCTAGGAACATGGAAGAACTGTGCGTGAAAGGTAGCTAAGTTCTGGCCAATGTGACTTTGGGAGAAGCATTATGCTTCTGAAAATATTTCTTAAGCCTCTTCCTCTGTGTACTTTTCCCTGCTTCTTCTTCTTGCTCTTCTTCTCTTCTGATATCCTGTTGCCTGGAACAACACTGACACAGTTTGGGCCATGAGAGCAAGACCATGAAAGGCAAAGTGGTATCGTGCTTCCTTGGACTGGCTACATTAATTTTTAAGTGAAAAATAAGCTTTGATCTCATTTAAATCATTGCTATTTTTGGTTGTCTCTCATGAGCCTCTGACTCCAACTTCAACTACACCATAATCTTAGGAAAATTGTTCAGTGAAAGGATGGTGGGAAAACCCACACCGCAATGGGCTGAGCAAAAAAGTCTTATTGAGTGTAATGTCAATCTTATGTGCAAAGATGTGAACTATGCATGCTGTACTAAAAAGTCATTAAAAACTTATTTATTTCAATTAAACTGGGCAACTTGTTTAGTGCTATGCATATCTCAAAGACAATGAAAGCTATGGCGAATAAAGCTATTAATTGTTTCATAGAAAAAAACACCAATTTCTATACATAGTGGGTAATCGTCTTAAAAGGTGGGACTAACTCTTTAAAAGAAAAAAACCTGATATTCTACTACTAATTTACAAGTTAATGAATTAGCAGCACAGGGCTTTTTAACACTCACTATCCCATGAAGAAATGTGGTAGAGCTGTCATGATACTTCCAGCCCCCATAATGATAGCTCCAATTCCAATAATCTTCGGTCTGTGTAGTTTGGATCCATAGTAACTTACGAATACAATCACAAACAAATTTCCTAGGGAAAGAACAAAATTATGTTGATATGATTCATCACAACAAATATTGACTGAGCCTAATTTTGTATCCAACAGAACTGAAGGCCCCAGAATGGATGCAAATAGAATAAAAGATATGGTACCTTTCCCCAGACTCATTTCATTGAGAAGGTAAAACACACCTATATGAAACCAGTCAGTGGAAAGTTGTGGAGTTATATAAAATAAGTTTTAGAAAAAAATTATTTGGCAATATTAGTAAAGCAGAATTTTATTGAAAAAATTAGAGTTAACTTGGATTGCACTGGAATGGAGAAATGTGGAGAAAAATATTCCTGATCTGAGTGAAAGGTATTTGTTAATGCATTTATTCATTCATTCCTACAAATAAAAAGGGGGGGGGACCTGAAAATGGAAGAGAGATCAGTGAAAGAGAGGAAGAGGGGGAGAGAGAAGGGACCTAAGAGGAAAGAGAGAGAGAATGAATTAGATCCAACTTTCCTATGTACATATACGAATATACCACAGTGGATTTCACCTTTATGCATATTCATAATGCACTAACTTTAAAAATACTATAAATAGAAGAAAGATTAGTAGATTAGAGGAAAGGGAACAGGAGGAGGGAGGAGAGAAAGGAAAGGGCAGTACTGGGGACTGAATTGGAGCGAATTATATTCTATTCTTTCATACTTAGGTCAAAATGAATCCTAATATTAAGTATATCTATAATGAACTAATAAAAATGCGTGAGAGATGTATATGATGTGCCTGCCATGGTGCTTGGTGCCAGAAATAATAGATAGATGACAGATAGATACATACATACATACACACATAGATCATCTTGGAATCTGTCCTTAAGAAATTCACATGCAAGTGATAAAAATTGGTAGATGAATGGAGGTACGATTACGACCACAGGAAGTGAGAATTAATGTTAATTAAGAGCCTCAAGAAAATTTCCAGGAGAAGATCTCACTGGAGATTTAATGTTCAACGTCTATATTATTTAGCTTAGAAAAGGGAAAAAGAGTATTCCAAGTGGAGGGTGTCACCATAAATCCTGGCCATCTGAAGCTATATGTATAACAATGAGCAGACAGCAACCAAGAATTACTGAGCATTTGGCAGAAGAGAAAAGCTTGACAGAAAAGCACTAAAACGAACCAGTAGCTAGCATAACACATGAAGAAATAGTCAGGACAAAACTAAATAGAGAAGAAACTCAAAAAGTTCAATTAATATCTCTAGAGGTACAAGAGCATGTTTGCCCATAAAATCAATGAGAGACTGAAAATATTAGAGAACAATAAAGTACTGTTGTAACTTTAAAAAATAGAAAAATGTACAAATTATAAATTTATATAAGATGGAAGATATGAGCATATAGAACATACAGCAAAAGAAGTAGAAATTTAGAAAGAAAAATTTAAAGACAAAACAACCCATAAAATTTAATAATTATGTCATAGATGTTTCAAAAGGAAACAAGAAAATAGAGGAGAAACAAGAAAGAGAAAGTAAATTTCTTGAACTAAAAGTAAGACTTCAGCCTTAAAATGAAAAGTTCTTCCAATTCTCCAGCAGAGATAATGTAAAAAGAGACAGTCTTCAATACATACTAGTAAAATTTCTGAGATTCAAGGATGAAAAGGAGATGCATATTAGTGCATGAAAATCATACTGGTAATGATTTATAACATATATTATTGAATTTTATGAAATAGTAGATTAATGTTATAATGTTCTAATAAAAACATTTTGATTGTTTAGTTCCATACTCAAATTATCACTTAAATATGATAATGAAATGAACACATTTCTAACAAGAGAGGGATAAAAAATTTATGTTCAATTTCTTTTTTCTCGAAAAAAATCACCCCTTGAAGATATACTCCAGAGGAACTAAGGATGAAACTTGAAGTCACAAGATTCAAAGATCAAAGGTAAGCAAATTTCTAATGCTGTTCAAATAAATGCTGATAGACATATCTTCCTTTATATAGTTACTTCTAAAATACTGTCAAGAATGTTTTACATGTTTTTACATGTTTAAAATAGCAAACTTGTAGGAAATATTTGCAATCTATATGACAGATATAATTTGGGGGTTCTCCAAATAATTAAAAAATAAGAAGAAAAAGGAAAATTGAGCAGAAGTAACAAACTCCCACTTTGCAAAATAAGAAAAATGTTTAATAATCACATAAAGCTTCATGATTATAGAAGACATTACAATGAAGACAACAAAGCAATATCTTCATTTAAAAAAAAAAGATTTTAAACCTCAGTGAAAGAATAGAAATCTAACATAGTTTTGTTCCAAAACTGTACTTTTATCCACAAACCATACGAATCATAGTCTTCTCTCAACCTTTTTTCACACTTGGGCAAATGGAGAGAGGGCAGATTAAGCTTCCCAGGGTGTGAATTTGACAGCAAGAAGTTTGTGTGAGATCAGTCTTCCAAACACTCTACAACTGGCATTTTGAACTGAGTGATTCTTTGTTGTTGGGGACCATTCTGTGCATTTTGGGTGTTTAGCAGCATCCTCAGCCTCTATCCCTAAGTACTAGTAGCGCCCACCTCCCCGAGTTTCAACAACCAAAAATGTGTCCAGATGTTGCCAAGTCGTCCTTGAGGAATTAGTTTGCACCTGGTCGAGAATCAGGGTTGAAGTTCATGTGGGAAGTGTTTTACCTCAGTAAGTACAGTTATTAAAACAAAAGTGAAATTACCAATTTCAAAGCCTCCATCAATTAGACCAGCAACAGAAGAGGATATGTCGAATCTCCTTTCTATTTGAGTAATAGAACTTTTCATAACAGCTCCACCTAGTGCTTTACAAATGAAGCATAATGACATAGCTCCCCAGAAAACCTAAAAATAAATAAATAAATAAGTAGCAGGAAGAGGGAAAGCTGGCTAAACAAAGGACTATATAATGTTTATACTAATATGGAATTAATATAACTTTTCCTCTTTACTTGAACACATTATTTTATTATAAAAAGCATACTTATCTTTCCCCAATAGCAATCAGTACATCTCAGCCTTTTTAATGTTGTCATCAGATAAACACAGATAAACACAGATAAAGCACCATTTGCCAGCTTGGTTACAATATCAGATTACAGTTAAGGTTGTTATTTTTCAACCAATGCCATTAGTTGATTTGTTAGAAGTTAGTGCTCTCAATTCGCCACGATGGTAAGCCATTCTTTATTTCCAAGTGGATACCACAGGCCAGCTGAGGGGTGTGGCAGGGCATTCTCAAAGGTAGTATTTTCAGGAAGCCAGTTGGGAAATGGAACTTTGAGGAGGCAAAAAAAAATTTAATGAACAATGAAATTGGGATCCATCTAAAATGTAGTGGCTGTAGACTTTTTAAAGTTTCAGTTTCACTTGTATAAAATCGATCGATTCATCCTTTCTCTTATAGCCCACATCCATATCCATAAGCAAATTCCTTTTTGCTCCATTGATAAAATGTGACCATGTTATGGAATACATGTTTGCTGCTACTGCTACTGTGTGTCTTGTACCAGGCCATGTTTGGGAGTTAGTTAGAGACAAAAGGCCTAACAAATACTTGCATAGCCTACAAGATGTGTTTATGTTCTTTCCTGCATAATAGTCATTCAGATTACACATGCTATCAATGAAGATGGAAAAATTGAAATGAACTGTCAAATAATATCACTTATTAGATACAACTAAAAAGTCAATAAAATACAGAAATCATCTTAAAATGGAACACCAGAATGGAAGGGTATCAAAACTAATTTAAGTTGGTGGGAAGAATAAAATTCATAAGACAAACATCCTAAGTTGATTCAATGGTGTTACACAAAAATTATGACGATTTCTTGCAGGACAATCATTTCCTGACATCTTGTAGAAAAACATACAATCTCTGTATAACAGAAGAGTAATGAAAATTGTTCAGGGCCCAATCATTTTTCAAAAATCATGTAATTAATCCTAGAGGAAAGAGAGGAAGAGAGGAAAGAGAGGGGGTAGGAACACCTGGGAGGGAAAGCACATCATCAAGATGGTAGGATAGGAATCCTGGACCCTTCTCTCACACAAAACACAGATTTAACAACAAATGGACCAAAAGCCCTGTAAGAACTCCAGAAACCAATTAGGAGTTTCATGCAATTCCTGCTAGCCTACATAGAAACACATGGAAACCTAGAAGGAAAATTTTTGACCCTGCACTCTCTCTCCCTGGCATCAAAGCCCTTATCACCCAATACTGCACAGTGATGTTGGGAGAAAACATTCAAATCCCCTACATCCAGTATTTGGACTTTTATTGTGAGCTTTCCAAGAACTGGTTTCTGCCTTGCCTGAGTACTCAGGACAGAAACACCAGATTGGGGTTCTCTCAGAATAATTGATTATGCATCAGTGTGCAGTACCACAGAGAGACAGCAGATGGAGCACCATTGCCACAATTTGCCACACCACTGATGAGACCTCTGAAAGATATCAGGACCTTACAGGGAATGGTTCTAAGTAGAGACCAGCAAACTTTTTCAAATAAGAGACCACACACACAAGCCTAAAGGGGTTAGAAAGAAATGCACACCTAGAAAAAGCTTGAGAAGACTTCAAAATCTAGCAAGGCGGAGTAGAGAAAGTTCCCCCAAAAGAAAATCAAATTAAAATGTTTGGAAGAGTTGGCTGATTCTTTGAATGCTGAAATCCCAACAAACAAACAAACAATGACATACAAAGAAACAGGGAGCATGGACACATTTCAGTAAACAAATTAAATCTCCAGGAACTGGCCCCAACAAAGTAAAAAGGTAGGAATTACCAGACAACGATTTCAAAATTCCTGTGAAAAATGCTTAATAAAATAAAGAGAGCACAGATAGACAACTAAGTGAAATCAGAAACATGATACATAAACAAAATGCTGATAGCAATAATACAGAAATTACAAATGACCAAATAGGTATTCTGGAAATAAAGAATATAATAACTGAATTGAAAAATTTGCTAAAGGGGACTCAAAAAGCTGTCTTGGTCAGGCAGAAGAATCAGTGAATTCAAGGACAGGACTTTGAAAATTACTGAGGTAGAGGAGCAAAAGGAGGAAGAAGAGAAGGAGGAGTTGGAGGAAGGAGAATAAGGAAGAATCTAAGGGAATCATGGGACAAAATCAAGGAGAACAAACACACAGAGAAGGATAGGAGGAAAGGCCAGAGAATTTTTGAAGAAGTAAAGGCCTCAAATTTCCCAAATCTGAGGAGAGCAGTGGACATAAAATTCAAGAAGCTCAAAAATACTTGAACTAGGGAAAATCTAAAGATATCTACCCTTTTGCACATTTTTTTTTTATTTAATTTTGATTCATTGAACACAAATGGAGTACAGCTATTGTTTCTCTGGTTGTATACAAAGTAGAGTCACACCATCTGTGCATTCATACATGTACACAGGGCAATGATGTCTGTCACACATTCTGTTATTATTCTTACCCCCCCACCCCGGCCCCACCCCTCCCTTCCCTCTTTGCTATCTTCTCCCTCTCCATTTTTGCCACCCCTCCCCCCCCCGGATTATGCATCATCATTCACTTATCAGAGAGACCATTCGGCCCTTGGATTTTTGGGATTGGCTAATCTCACTTACCCTTGGCACATCTTGAACAAATTGTTTAAAGTCGCAGGAAAGAGAAATAATTTTGAAAATAGCCATTAGGAAAACTTTTCGTCAGGTAAAAGGGAGCTCCTATTATGTCATCAGCAGATTTCTTAACAGAAACTGTGGAGGCTATGTTATGGTTTGGATGTGAGGTATCCCTCAAAAGAAAATGCAAGGTTATGAGGAGAATTAATTGGTTATGAGAACCTTAATCCTAGCAGTGAATTAATTCCCTGATGCGGATTAACTGAGTTGTAACTGAAGGCAGGTAGGGTGTGGCTGGAGGAGGTGGGCATTGGGGATGTGGCTTTGGGGTATATATTTTGTATCTGGTGAGTGCAGTCTCTCTCTCTACTTTCTGATCATCATGTGAGCTGCTTCCTTCTGCCACACACTTCTGCCATGATGCCACTCTTCACCTCAAGCCCCAAGGAATGGAAGCAGCTGTCTTTGGATTGAGATCTCTGAAACTGTGAACCCTCAAAGAAACTTTTGTTCCTCTGCAATTGTTCTAGTTCAGTCTTTTAGTTACAGTAGCAAAAAAGCTGATTGAACCAGACTAGAAGGGAGTATGATGATATATTCAAAGTACTGAAACAAACAAAACAAAAACACTGGCTGGTCAAAAACACTATATTCAACAAACCCACCCTTCAAAAATAAAGAGAAGTCAAGATTTTCTCAAATTAGCAATATATTTGGGAGCTCATTACAACGTTTGACCTGCTGAAAGGAGAAGGGATTAATAAGAATGAAGCAGCAACACAAAACTGCATGAAAATGTACATATCCCCTGGTAAAGGTAAATACATAGGTAATATGGAATCTTAAATTATTATAATACAGATAACCAAATCACTTGTCAATCTGCTATAGAGTATTTTAAAGAGCACAGAAAAGTAATCTAAGACAAAAATGCAATGTTGATGGCATCACAATACCTGACTTCAAATTATAATACAAAAACTGCATGGTAATGGCATGAAAACAAACACAAGACCATAGTACAGCATAGAAGACACAGAGACAAACCCACACATCTACAGTCATCTGATAAAGGTGCAAAAAATATACATTGGAGAAAAGACAGCCTTTTAAACAGATGGTGCTGGGACAACTGGTTATCCACATGTAAAAGAATGAAACTAGACCTTTATCCTCAAAACAGAGCAAAGACACAGGAATTAGACCAGAAGCTAGAACTTCTAGAACTTCTCCTAGGAGAAAACATAGGGTCAACACTCTAGTATAAAGGTATAGGCAACAACTTTCGCACTAGAACCCTAAACCTGAGAAATAATGACAATAGTTAATAAATGGGAGGCATCAGTTAAAAAGTTTTTGCATAGCAAAGGAAACAATTAGGTATGTACAGATAGAACCTACAGAATGGGAGAAAATGTTTGCTAGCCACTCTTCCAACAGAGGATTAATATCTAGCATACATAAAGAACTAAATAAAATCAACTCCAAAAAATCAAATAACCCAACAATAAAGGTGCAAATGAATTAAACAGACACTTCTCAAAAGAAATACAAATGGCCAACAAATATATGAAAAAATGTTCATTGTCATTAGCAATTAGGGAAATGTAAATCAAAACTACACTGAGATTTCCATAAATTAAAAAAAAAAAAAGAATACAAACAAGGCAGGAGCGGTGGCACAAACCTGTAATTCCAGCAACTCCAGAGGCTGAGACAGGAGGATCACAGGTTCAAAGCCAGCCTCAACAAGTTAGTGAGGCCATAGCAACTTAGTAAAATCCTGTCTCAAAGTAAAAAGGGCTGGGGATGTAGCTAGGTGGTTAGGGGTCCCTGGGTTCAATCCCTGGTACCAAAACAACAACTACAAAAAAAAAAAAATACATGCAAAAATAAATGCTAGAGAGGATGTGAAGGAGAAGGAACATCTTTATACTATTGGTGGGATTGCAAATTAGTACAACCACTATGGAAATTAATATGAAGTTTCCTTAAAATTAGACATGGAACCACCATATGACCCATCTATACCACTCCTTGATATTTATCCTAAAGAATTAAAGTCATCACACTATAGCGATACAGGCACATCCATGTTTATAGCAGCACAATTCACAATAGCTGAACTAGGGAATTGGTCTAGTTGTCCATCAGTGGATGAATGGATAAACAAAATGTGGTCTATATACACAATGGAGTTTTATTCAAACAAAAATAAAAGTGAAATTATGTCATTTGCATGACAATGGATGGAACTAGATGTCATTATGTTAAGCAAAATTACCAAACTCAGAATATCTGGGGTCATATGTTGTCTCTCATATGTGATATTTAAACAAAAAATGCAAGATGATTCAATATATAAAAACAAATCACTATAACATCTTAACAAAATTAAAGACAAAAGACTCATGTTTAACTAATGCAGAACAGTTGTTTTTGTAAACTTTAATGTCTGTTAATGATAAAAGTACTGAACGAAGTAGGAAGTGGGGAGTGACCTCAACACAATAAAGGTCATATATGGAGAGCTCACAACTAACCTCATACTCAAGGGGGAGACTGGTAGGATTTCCTGTGAGATCAGAAATACCAGTCCCACCACTGATGCTCAACATAGTGCTGGAAGCTTCAGCCAAAGCAATTAGACATTAAAAAAGAAAAAAAGAATGACAAAACAAATCGAAGTCATCCAAATTGGAAACACTAAAAATCAGCAACGTTGCAGGACACAAAATCAACATTCAAAAATCAACTGTTTCTATATACTAACAATGAACAATCTGAAAAGGAAATTAGAAAACAGTCCCATTTAGTACAGCATCAAAGTATATACAATACTTATAATAGGATAAACTTAACAAAGGAGGTGACAGATTTGTTCACTGAAAACTAAAATATTGATGAAAGAAATTAAAGACACCCATAAGTGGGAAAATATTCCCTGCTCATGGATTGGAAGATCCAATGTTAAAAAGTCCATATTACCCAAAACCATCTACAGATACAATGCAATGCTTATCGAAATTCTCATTGTATTTTATTCTAACAGAAAAACCTGAAATTCATTCAGAACCCAAAAACCTGAAATTGGCAGCCTGCATAACCAAATAATCTTGATGCAGAAGTTAATGCCTCACATTTCCTTATTTCAAAATAAACCACAAAGTAGTAATTACAAAGCAAGAGTAATTAAGATGGTGTTTCACTGGCATTAAGATAGATCTATAGACCAATTGGAAAGAACAGGGACCCTAGAAATAAACCAAATGATTTTCAACAAGGATGCCAAGGCTACACAATGAACAAAGAACGGCCTTTTCAACAAATGGTGCTGGGAAAACTGATTTACCAATAAACAAAAGAATGAAGTTGCATCCTTACACATTACACCATATAAAAACAAACTCGAAATTTAAAGATGTAACTAGGTGATCCAAAACTCTAGAAGAAAACACGGGGAAATCTTAGGGGCATTGGATTTTCCAGTGATTTCTTATATATGACACTAAAAACATAGGCAACAAATGAGAAATAGACAAATGGAACTACCTTGAACTTAAAAACTCTGCACACAGAAGGGAAAAATTAACAGAGTGAAAAAATAACCTATGGAGTGGTAGAAAATAACACAACTTATATATCTGATAAAGGGTTATTATCTTAACCATATAAAGAATTTACATGGTTTGGCAACAACAACAACAACAAAAATAAGTAATTTTTAAAAATGAGAAAAGGACTTAAATAGATATTTCTCCAAAGAAAATATACAAATAGACAATAAGCACATGAAAAGATGCTCAGCATCAATCATCAGGGAAATGCAAATCAAAATCACAATGAGATACTGTCTCATATCCTTCAGGATAGCCACTAACCAAAGAACAGAAAATAGCAAGTATTGGTAAGGATGGGAGAGGGTAGTGCTTGTTGGTATAAGTGTAAAATGGTGTATCCATCATGGAAAGGACTATGGAGGCTCCTCAAAAAAATTATCATATGATCCAGCTTCTAGGTATATTCAAAAGTATATCCATACTTCCAGATATATTCAAAAGTATCCAAAGCAGGATTTTGGACAGAGATGTCATGTTCATTGCAGTATTATTTACAATAGATAAGAGGTAGAAGCAACTCAAATATCCATTCACAGATAAATGGATAAAAGAAAATGTAATATATACATACGACATAATATTATGTAGCTTAAAAAAATAAGGAAATCCTACCACATGCTATAACATGGATGAATCTTGAGGTCATATGTTAAACTGAATAAGCCAGTCAAAACAGGATGGATAATATATGAATCTACTCATAAGAAGTATCTAAAATATTCAGAAACTTAGAAACAGGCAGTAGAAAGGTGTTTACAAAGGGCCAGAGGTGGGGGAGAAGAGGAATTGTGTGTAGTGGGTGTAGAGTTTCAATGTTGGAAGATGAAAATGTTCTAGAGATTTGTTGCACATCAGTGTGAATTTGCTTAGCACTACTGAGTTACACATTTAGAAACCATGTGAAACAGCAAGTTTAATGTTATGAGTGAGTTTGTTTTTTGTTTGCTTGTTTGTTTGGGTTTTGGCTACAATTTTAAAAAACACATTTTTCAGAAAATAAGAAATATGGGTGGCTCCCTGCTGAAAGACATACATATCCCACTGGGTTTTCATATAGAGCCAGGGCGTGACAGAATTGTGGTATACTACTGAAATCTTCTCATTTGTCTCCACGACTGCTTTTTACCACGTTACCATCTCCCAACCTATCAAGTTTTGTAAGAACTTAAAACTTCTCAGTAAACATCTCCTCCTCTATTCTTCTCTACCCCCTAGTAATTCAGTTTTCTTCAACACAAGATCTTTTATTTTTTATTTATTTATTTATTTTTTGAACCAGGGATTGAACTCAGGAGGGACACTCAGCCACTGAGCCATATCCCCAGGCCTATTTTGTATTTTATTTAGAGATAGGGTCTCACTGAGTTGCTTAGTTACTTGCTCTTGCTGAGGCTGGCTTTGAACTCTCAATCCTCCTGCCTCAGCCTCTGGAGCTGCTGGGATTATAGGCGAGCACCACTGCACCTAGCACGAATAATCTTTGAATTGTCACATTCCATCAGATTTCATCAATTTGTAACTAAAATGTCATATACGTTTATTAAAATTGTCATGATCTATTCAGTTATAATGTTTATGAAAGTTTTTTTTTTTAATATTTTGGGTTTTTGTTTTTGTTTTGGGTACTGGGGATTGAACTTTGAACTCAGAGGCGCTTAACCACTGAGCCACATCCCCAGCCCTTTTTTTGTAATTTATTTAGTGACAAGGTCTTACTGAATTGCTTAGGGCCTCACTAAGTTGCTGAGGCTGACTTTGAACTCTCCATCCTCCTGCCTCAGCCTCCAGAGCTGTTGGGATTACAGGCTCACGCCACCTGGATCTGCTGTTAAAATAACAGAATGAGACAGACACCATTGCCCTGAGTACATGTATGAATGCACAGATGGTGTGACTCTACTTTGTGTACAAACAGAGAAACAATAGCTGTCCTCCATTTGTGTTCAATGAATCAAAATTAAATGAATTTAAAAAACAAATAAAAATGAAAAAAAAAGGTTTTACAAAACCATAAAAATCATCTTCTTAGTGAATATTTGTTGTTTTTTTTGTGACATCCAAACATTTTTAACAAATAATTTTTACATAAAGGACATGATATAAATTTGCCATTTTAACTATTTTAAGTATGCAACTTATTGACCTTTTTTAAATTTACAAACTCATTGACCTTTTTTATATTTATAATCGCCACTATCTGTTTCTAAGACTTTTTTATTACCCCAAACAGAAACTGTAACTATTAAGCAATAACTTGTCATTCTCCATTCCCCTGGTTCCTGGTAATCTCTAATTTACTTTGTCTCAATTCATTTGTCTATTCTAGCTATTTGTTAAAGGGGTATCATACAATATTTTTTCATTTGTGTCTGATTTATTTAAGAGCATAATGATTTCAAGTTTAACCATGTTGTACCTTGTATCAGATATTCATCCCTTTTAAGGCTGGATAGTATCCCACTGCAGGAATATGCCACATTTTGCCCATTCATTTGTTGTTGAATACTTGGGGTTTTCCACCAATTATAAATGCTGCAATGAATATTGTGTGCAAGTATCTGTTTGAGTCTTTGTTTATAATTCTTCAGCATATGTACCCAGGAGTGGAATTTGGGGGACAAATGGCTGTTTCTATGTTTAGCTCTTTGAAGAACTGCCAAACTCTTCCCATAGCATCTGTGCCCTTTTATATTTCCATCAGCTTTGTATGAAGGTTGCATTTTCCCACATCTTCACCAACATTTGCTTTCCATTTAAAAATTGTTATAGTCATCCTAGCAGGTGTGAAGTGCTAATTCATTGTGGTTTTAATTTGCATTTCTCTAATGACTAAAAGATGTTGAGTATCTTTTCAGTGCTTATCAGGATTTTCATATCTCCTTTTAAGAAATATCTATGAAAGCCCTTGCACATTTTTTTAATTGGGTTATTTATTTTTGTTGAGTTGTAGGTGTTCTCAATATATTTGGATTTTAATGATGTATTCAGAATATGGTTAGCAAATATTTTATCTTTCAGCTCCTTCTATAGGTTCTTTTCATTTTCCTGATAGTTTTTTTTGCTCAAAAATTTTAAAATATGATCTAGTCCAATATATGTAGTTATTCTTTCTTTCTTTTCTCATGCTGTTGATATATCTAAGAATCCATTACCAAAGTCATCAAGACTTACCTCATATTTTCGCCTAAGAGATTTGTGTATTTCATTCTTAGGTTTAGATCTAAGATCTATTTTGAGATAATTGTATGTGCTATGAGGTATGAGTGTCTACTTTCATTCTTTTCATTTCATTTTCTTTTCAGAAAATCCAGTTTTCCCAGTCCAATTTATTGAAGAGACTATTCTTGCCCCATTGTATGGACCTAGTGCCTCTGTCAAAAATCAACTGGCCATAGATATATGGGACTATTTCTGGACTCCTGAGTATATTCCATTAGTTTGTGTATTTATCCTAATGCTAGCACCAATTTTGATTATTGTAGCTTCTAAATCTGCTTGAAATTGAGAAATGTGAGTCTTCCAACTTTTTTCACTTTTTTCAGTATGGGATTGAGTATTTGGACACTTTTAGAATTTCACATGAATTTGAGAATTGGTTTTTCCATTTCTGGGGTAGAAAAAGCTATTGAAGTTTTGATAGGAACTGTTGTGAATCTGTGTCATATTAACATTTTCATAATAACATCTTCCAATACATGAACACTGGTCATCTTTCCATTTAGGTCTTCTTTAATTTTTTTCAGCAATGCTTTGTGGTTTACAGTGTACTTTTTATTACCTCCTTGTTTAAATTCATTTTTAGATTTTTTTCTTAGAAATGTTATTTAAATTGATTTACTTTATTGTTTTTCAAATATTCCATGACTGGTGGGTAGAAACAGTACTGTGTGATTTTTGTACCATGCAGTACTACTTAGTTCATAGATTGTGTGTGTGTGTCTGTATTCTTTGGGGTTTTCTCTATATAGGAACATTTCATTGCCAAATAGAGATAGTTTTCCTTCTTTCTTTCCAATTTAGATGCTTTATTGACTTTTCTGATTTAAAGGCTCTGGTTAGAAGTTCCAATACAATATTGAATGGTAAGTGTAAGAATGGGCATTATTATCTTCTTCTGATCTTAGGAGAGCTTCAGTCTTTCAATATTTAGGTTGATATCAGTGGTAATTTTTTATAAAGCCTTTATTATGATGAGAAAAATTCCTCATATTATTGGTTTTATGCATTTTTATCATTAACAGATATTAGATTTTTGTTAAATGCCTTTTTAGCATTCCCTGAGATGATCATGTGTTTTTTATCTTTGTTTGATTAATGAATTATATTTCATTAATTAATTTTCTATGTTTAACCATACTTGCATTTCCAGAATAAGTCTTGCTTTGCCATGATATATAATTATTTTAGTGTGTTGCTGGATTTGGTTTGATACTAATTGGTTAAATGTTATTTTTAAAATCTAATTAATAGACATTATTTCTTTAGGTTGACAGAAAAATAGACCATAAAGTACAGAGTTCCCACAAACTCCATTACTCCATACACAGTTTTACCAAATATTTAGTCTTGTGTTGGGTGGCACATTTGTTTATATAGATAAGCCAAGACTGATATGTTAATATTAACTGAAGCCCCTACTTTACATTAGGATTCACTCTGTGTTGCACATCTTATAAATTTTGACAAATATATGATGATCTGTATCCTTAATTCCTGTATTATGCTGAAAAATTTTCCTTTCCTAAAAAATCAGAGTCATGCATCTTCTTTGAACAACCGCTGAACTTTTTGTTTTCAGAGATTTGCTTTTTTCAGAATGTCAGGCAGTTGGAATGGTGTTATTACTTAAAATATGCTTTTAGTGTTCCTCCATGTCTTCTTCACAGCTTGATTTCTTTATAGCCAAAGAAAAATATTCCATTGTATGAATGTATCACCATTTGCTTACCTATTTGCCTATTGGAGGACATCTTGGTGTTTCCAAGTTTTGGAGATTATGGACAGTGCTGCAATAGACATTTATGTGCAGGCTTTGTGTGCACATAGATTGCCAATTCATCGAAGTGAATACCAAAGGCTGTGGCTACTAGATCGTATGGTGAGCCTGTCTTTACATTTGAAACAACTATCCGATAATTTTCCAAAGTGTTTGTGCCAGTTTACATTCCCACCATCAACAAAAGGAAGTTCTTACTGCTCCATTTATGGCCAGCATTAGGTATTGTCTATGTTTTGAATTTTAGTCATTCTAGTAAGTACGTAGTGGTAGCTAATTATTTAATTTAAAATGTCTTAATGCTATATATGAAGTTAAGCATCTTTTTTATGTGATTATTTGCCACTTAAGTATCTCTTTGGATCTTTTTCCAATTTTATAATTTGTGTATTTCATTTTTATTGACTTTTAGGGTTCTTTGTACATAGGGGATAGCAGTCCTTTATTGTACATATCATCCCACTGTCTTCTCATCTCCATGATTTCAGATGAGGTAACAGTTATTACTTTTTTTTTTTGGTACTGGGGAGTGAATGCTGGGGCTCTTAACCACTGAGCCACATCCCCAGCCCTTTTTTGTGTTATATTTACAGACAGGGTCTCATCGAGTTACTTAGGGCCTCACTAAGTTGCTGAGGCTGGCTTTGAACTCATGATCCTTCTGCCTCAGCTCCAGAGCTGCTGAGATTACAGGGTGTGCCACCAAGTCCGGTGGTCATTACTCTCAATGAGAAACTCCTACACAAGATGGCTGCTTCTCTTTTTTCTTTGACTTTTTTTTTTTTTTTTTTTTTTTTTATTGAACACAAATGGAGTACAGCTATTGTTTCACTGGTTGTACACAAAGTAGAGTCACACCATCTGTGCGTTCATGCATTTACACAGGGTCTTTGACTTTTAATAGGTTGATTATAAGTGTCTCAGAGTGGATCTCTGAATTTATTTTACATGGAATTCCTTGAGCTTCTAAGGTATTAAATTCATGTTTCTTATCAAATTGAAGAAGTTAGCCATTATTTCTTCAAATATTCTTTATTGCATTTTTTTTTCTCTTCTACCTCTGAGACATTCATAATTATTGGTTCACTTGAAAGTAAAGAAGGTTCTTACCTTTGTTTATCTTTGTCCTTTTTTTCTTTCTGCCTCTTATACTTGATAATTTCAATTGTCCTACCTTTAAGTTTACTGATTTTATGTTCTGCTTGTTCCAATCTGCTGTTAAATCCTTGTCTCGATCAGTTCAAGCTGATAGAACAAATTCCCATAGACTGTATAGTTTAAAATAGAAGTATTTACCTGTCCTGGTGCCCATCAATAGACGAATAGATAAAGAAAATGTGGTATGTATATACAACGGAACACTACTCAGCCATAAAGAAGAGTGAGATATGCCATTTGCTGGTAAAAGAATGGAAAAGGAGAACATCATGCTAAGTAAAATAAGCCAGACTCAGAAAGCCAAGGGTTGAATGTTTTGTCTTAAATGTAGATACTGGAGAGAAAAAAGGAATAAATAAATGGGATCTCATAAAAATAGAAGGGATATCAGTAAATCAGTGAAGTACAAGCAGGGTGAAGGAGGAGGAAAGGAAAAGGGGAAGAACTGCAGAATGAAATTAATCAAATTATGCTAGGTGTATATATGAATATGCCACAATGCATTCCAAGTGTGTGTGTGTGTGTGTATATATATATATATATATATATATATATATATATATATATATAAAATGCATCAATTAAACACCAAATAAATAAGAGACCAATGGAGTAGAGTAAGCAGATCAGGGGAGGGAAGAGGGAAAGAAAAATGGTAGTGCTAGAGATTGAAATGAATTAAACTATGTTATAGGCAATGATAAATATGTAAAAATGAACCCCATTATTACATATAACTATGATGCACTAAAAAGTTTAAAAACCATTTAAAAAATTTAAAGTACAAACATTTATTTCTAACAGTTCTAGAGGCTGGTAAGTCTAAGTTCAGGTGTTAGCATGGTTGGTTTGGGGAGGGCTCTCTCAGCTTGCGATCAACTACTTCTTGTATTCTCACAATAGGGGGAAAACTAGTTAATGCTCTGGCCTTTTCTCATAAGGGTACTACACCCACCATGAGGACACCAGTCTCTTGTCTTATTTACCTGCTAAAAGCCCCACTCCAAATAACATCACAATTTCTCAGGTTTCAACACGAGTTTTTGGTGGGACACAAACATTCAGTCCATAGTGCCCTTCCTGTGAATTTTTCAGCTCCTTCAACCTTTGGCTGGACTTGCAGTGAGTCTGGTGGTTAAGCCTGAAATGAAAGCTTAGGGCCTTCTCAGTTCTCTTATGACAGTGTGTCTTGTCAAGGACACACACATAGCTTTCTAAATACCTCCATGTATGTGATTGCTTTTAAAGGTCTTTATTTTCCAAAGAAACTCTTCCCTGGCCTGCTCTGCTCCTCTGAAGCTAGAGACCAGAGTCCTACACTGAGAATGTGCTTCTGTCTTTAAGATGACTACTGATCCAGGGGAGGAGAATGTGGCAAGGACGAGCAAAGCGCAAAGTTTCTCTCTCATTTTTATGTTGTCTTTTCCTTGAGAGCCGTTCACTTAATTACTATAACACTTCGACTATTTTCCAGAGTTCTAACAAACTTGGTTCTGATGGCTCTGTCAGTTTTCCATGTTTCCGTAAGAGGCCAGAAAATTTCCTACTCCACTATTATTCTGAGATTGCCCCTCCGAAAACATTTTGTAAATAATTTAACCTTGATCAAATTCTGGTTTTAACCAGATTGTCAGTAGATTGTCAGTTCTGGAAAAAAACAATGTTTTTTTGTTGTTGTTTTTGTTTTTGTTTTCTCAGCAAGTTCTGGCACTTGCTGAAAAATTATCCTTCTGTGATTATATTCACAGTGCCTTTCACCTTCTAGAGTAAGCAGAATAATGTTTTATTCCAGAGGTATTCTTGTTCTAATCCCTACAATTTGTGACTGTGTTATTCACACTGCAAAAGGAACTTTGCAAGATGTGATTATGTTAAGGCCCTCGCAGTGAGCCATTAACCTGAATTATCTGAGTGGGTCATTGCCATCACAAGGGTCCTTACTGTGGAAAAGAGGAAGACAGGAGAATCGGAGTAAAAGAAGATGTGACAATGGAATCAGAGGTTGGAGTGATGACAATGCTAGAAAGCCACAATGCATCAAAAATAGTGGAAATCTCTGAAGCCAGAAGAGCCAAGGACTGGATTCTCCCCCAGAGCATCTGGAAGGAAGCTGCTGAACTGGCACCTTGGATTTAACTATATGACTCATGTTTGGACTTCAGACATTCAGAATTGTACTGTAAACTTGTGTTATTTTAAGCCACCAACTTTCCAGTAATTTATTTCAACAGCAGTGGGAGCCAATACATTTCCCTAAGTACACCAGTGAATTGTGTTTCACACTATAATTGGTTACTTTTAAGTCTTCCTTCTCTCCAAAACATTGGTCCCCTAAGAAGACAATGTGACCTTTGTTTTCTTACACAGATCAACAAGCTTCGGGTCTTTAATATAGTATGTTGAATGAAGAAATCACTGAAGATACTCAATTCAAAATACCATTTTTTGTCACTTCAGTAATTCTGATCTTGAATTCCATCTAGGGAATAGTTTACTAGTGTTGCTATACTTGTTTTATTTGCATTAATATTTGCCCAGGATACTGTATCTCAATTTCTTTCTTTCTTATTTTTAATTAACCTCCTCTGTCATTGTGTTCTAGGCATACCTTGTTATAATTGTATACATTGTTTTCTTGGATTGAGAGTCTTTATTTTCTGACTTTTTCTTTTAACTGCAACATTTAATCAATGTACATCATGTGCTCACTGAAAGATTTGAAATTACTTCTCCAATCTTGCTGCATGTTGGAAAAATTGTTATCTTTTATTATTTCCCTTTTTCATTCTTAGGTCTTTTCTCCTTTAGAATGATGATGATGATGACAATATTCAATACTTACATAGTATTTTGTGCAAAGTTCTTCGCACATACAAATTTACTTAATCCTCATAACTAATGAGGTGAATTGCATTATCATCATTTTGAAGAATATGAAAGTTGAAGTTTCGAGAGGCTGTAACTTGCCCAGGAACTTATTGGTGGTAAGTAGCCAAGTCAAGATTTAAATCTGGGCAATTTTACTTTAGAATTATATTTCTAAATTACTTTTTAAATGCAACACTTATAATTCTTGTACTTCCCTCTGCTGTTTCTCTTTCTCAGCTGCTTATCTACTAATATTATTTTAGATTTTCATGTCAACTTGCTTTTTTTTTTTAAACAGGAGACAAATTTTTGATAAACTAACAATTTTACCTGATTTTTGGGTTACTAATATTTCTTGTGTTACTTCTCCTCTTAGGATTATTTGCTCTTGTTAATGGAGAACATCAATTAACAATTCTTTTACAAAAGAGTTCTCAGTGATAAATTTTTTTCAACCTTTATTCCTGGAGATATTTTACTTGAAACAGAATATGGTTAAATGTTTAATTATAGGTTCAATTCTCTGGAAGATGCAGTTCTATTGTTTTTTTGCCTTCAGGGTTGCAAATGAAAATTTCCATTTCTTTATAGATAATATAGGGCTAATTTATCATCTGATTTTTTTCTTTCTTGTTCTTATTTTTTCCTTCCTTGATTTGCTTCTCTTTTTCCCACCATTTTTTTTTTTTTTGGTACTAGGGATTGAACTCAGGGGCACTCTACCACTGAGCTACATCCCCAGCCCTATTTTGTATTTTATTTAGAGACAGGGTCTCACTGAATTACTTAGGGCCTTGCTAAGTTGCTGAGGCAGGCTTTGAACTCGCAATCCTCCTGCCTCAGTCTCCCAAGTGCTGGGATTACAGGCATGCGCCACCACGCCCGGCCACCTCTCTCATTTTATTTTTGAGACTGCTTCTCCCTGTGTTGCCCAGATGACTTTGACCTCCTGGACTCAAGTGAACTGCCTGGCTTGGCCTGCCAAGTAGCTGGGACTATGCATGTGCCACTGTGCCCAGCTCTATTTTTTTCCTTTTTAAAATGATTTTATTTTGCCTTTTAATTTTTGATATTGAAATTTTGGTTGAAATTTTATAGCAAAATCTATCCTACCACAATTCCTGGTGGTTGCTTACTCTTTTAATAAAAAAATAATATTTCCAATCAAATTATTTAATTCACATAGTTTCAAATTTATATACCTTTATATTAACATATAAATTTGATTATGTGCATACTTTTTAAAGTATGCACTTTTTTCCTTTTTTTTTCTTTCTTTTACTATCTACATGTCACCCAGATTATCTTGCTCCTACTTAATTTGGCAATACAGTATTCTCTTCACATTCTCCATATTTGTATCATCTCATTAAGCATTTACATATTACTTATACAGATTCATATTCATCTTAATCCTTTGTACTATATTCTAAGACAATAAATATCACAGCTTGAATCTACAGATTATTGATTCAGTTTTTTAAATTTTTGTCACTCTCAATAGCCCATAAAATGGACCTTATTTGTCAATAATCAAGTGTTTGATGTCTCTGAACCATTTGTATATTTCTCCTACATTTCTTTGAGAAATAATGAACATATTAAAATAAAAGCCCTATTCTTTTCCTTTCCCTTTCTTTCTTTCTTTCTTTCTTTCTTTCTTCCTTTCTTTTCTTTTTCTCCCCCCACCATGGGTGAATTCTTTATCTGCTGTAAGTTCATTCATATAACAATAACAACTTCTGATGATTTAGCCAAATATAGTTTATGCCAACCACTAAGATAGGTGCCTACAGAATCAGCAATGAATAAACTAACAATATGATTTGTTGGTTGTGAAAGAAACACAGAGAAGACTCATACTTAAATGCTAGCCACAAGAGCACTGATTGGTGAAATCAGTGAAAAGATTCAGTGAAATCAGTGAAAAGATCAGAGAAAAGGAATTTCAGAAATCAACAAGATATCTTATTAAAGCTGACACAGCATAATCAAAGGTAAGTACTACCTAAGAGGAGTTTTCAAAAAGTTCAGAGAAATCTTTTATACCATCCATGATTTCAATCTTAAAAGAAATATAAGTTCAAGATAAGAGACTCAAAAACTCAAAATTCTCACAGTAAAATCCTAAATTGGTTCCACAAAGAAAGAAGTAAGAGACATAAAACCCAATGGCCAGACTAGGTTATCTCCAATGAGCTGGTATTCTAAGAGGACATGAAATGAGTTAATATAGTCATATCAATGACTTGTTTACTTTTATTATTGCTATAATTCTGTGAGGTGGACATTACCAACCCTGTTTTTAACACAAGACTTAAGTTCAGAGGAAAAAATGACATAATGAATTTCTTAAAATTTCACAAAGTGGCCAAAGAAAAAAAAAAAAGCTAAAATCTCCAGTGAAAAACACTGGAAGGTCAGTAGCAAGAGAACAGAGAAGCTTTGATTGAGAAGTTTCGAAACAGAGGTACAAATGTTTGAAATCATCCAACAGATCTTTAAAGTGTCACTGGCAGCAAAAGATAGCTGACACTTGAAAAAGAGGTAAAGTCTGTATTTACCTGCAGCCGTGGCAGGGCACTTATTTACTTATTGTGACAAAAATTCTGGACTGGAAGTCAGATGACAGTTCCAAGTTTCCATTTTGTCACATGTATGGTTCTGATGAACTTAGTGAACTTCCCTGACTTGCTCAGCAAACATTTATTGAGTAATTGCAGTATGGCAGTTATTGTGCCAAGCTTTGGAGTCAAGACCAAAATAGAACAACTAGGACAGTAAAACCAAAGAAGACATCACCTTCTGGGGGCTATGAGTAACAGACAAAGGAGGACAACACAGTATGTATTAATTGCCATCCTTATAAAAGTTTATAATGTTATGTGGAACACAGGTAAAAGCGATTAATTTGTTTGAACAGGTTAAAGTATCTATAGCTGTGATAATATCTGAGCTAAGTCTGTAGGGGGTAACAGAATTTTATAAACTGAAGAAGAAATAAGGCATTTAAAACAAAATAGAAAGACCATAAAAAAGGCCCTGATAGAAAAAATATACAGAGAATTTGAAAAGACAAATGAATGTCTGCATAGATTGAGCAAGAATAAAATTTGTCAAACATTAGGAGGTTAATCTGCACATTTAAATATGACAAAAAGATTGAATGCTATGTGTTTATTCTGACAGCCAGGAGAAAAATGAGCTTATGAGGAAATCTCCTAGGAAGATGAAAACATTAAGGAAAACATTAAGGAACATCAGAAAACATTAAGGAAAAAAAAAAGATGAGCAGAGTTGGAAAAAGAAATGTTACAGACACACTTGGGAGAAATTTAAGAGGAAAACCAAAGGAATGTAGCAATCATGGAAAGCAAGGATTCTGTTTTTGGGTTTCTAGACTGGAGAACTAGATGTAGCAATACTGATGTTTGGGGTGAGAAATACAAGAAAAAGAGAAAAGTTTTGGTCTTAAAGAAAATGAAATCTTTTCAAAGTCAAACTTGAGGGACCTCAAATAAACATGTTGATCCAGTTGACACAACTAAGTCAGATGCAGAGCTCAAGTGAGACTTGCCTAAAGAGAGTTTTGATATTGGCCAAACAAACATTCCTTTCTTTTAGATCTTTACGGTGTTGGTGACTTTTTTTTTTTTTTTTGTCAGCTTCTGACAACCCAGAATTCAGCTACAAGGGCCTCCAGGGTAAAACCACAGTGACTCAGCAATCCTGCCCAACAGATCAACTAGAGAGAGGGGAGAGCCTTGGGATTAGACTTTGGAGTTCTCTTTCAGAGGTAATCTCCTCAACATTCCTGCAGTATTAGGACAGGCTCTCCAGAGTAGTGTCTCCCTGGTTAGAGGCTTTTGGCCAAGTGCAGGGTGACAGGTGGTTTACTGGTGGCTGGTGCTCACCCTTAGCTCATGTCCCTCTGCATTCTGAGCTCTTGGTTCTCATACTGGCAAGGTCTGTCCTTCAGTCTTTCCCTGTCCCATTACTAGAAAGAGTAACCCCACCAGGAATAGGAGAACTCAGAGGAAAAGGCAGCAGGATCCTGGAGGAAGAGACATCCCTTCAAAAGAAAGAAATGAAAAAACCAAACTGGGGTTTGGTTATCACACAGGGCAGATGTTTCAGAGGACTCTCACCAAAGTTTAAAGTATAGCAAATACATAAAACATATAGGGGAGGTATCAGCAAAATGAAATAAAGATACATTTTTTAAAGAGCAGAAAGTTTGAGATATAAAATATAATAGTTTAAAAATACATGAAATAAAAAAGAGGAAGACTAAGTTGGAAAATCAAATTGTGATGTTCACAAAAATATTTGGATATATATACATAGATGTACAAGGATTTTATATAAAATTGATCATATCTGACTAAAAGTGGAAAAAAATTGAAGAGGGGAAATATTTAAAGAAATAATGAATTCAAGATACATGATATTCAACAAAGATTAAAACAAAACTAACTCAGGTTGAGAATGCCATTGAGATCCAACATGAGAGAGAAGGAAGAACCCACACTTGCATGTGGAAAAATGATAAGTATAGTAAAATTTAAAAATATCCAAGAAATAATTTTGAAGTGTTTTAGAAGAAAGAAGAAATCAATTTTTTGGTTTTTTTTTTTGGTTTTGTTTTTTTTTTTTTTTGGTGCTGGGTATTGAACTCAGGGCCTTGTGCTTTCAAGGCAAGCACTCTACCAACTGAGCTATATCCCAAGCCCTACAAATCAATTCTTAACAGCAAGAATGGATGTAAAAAGGACAAAAAATATTACTTTTAAAATACTAAAGAGACCATTGAACATAGAATTTTGTATATAGCAAAATAATCATTCAGCTATAAGAATATATATCCTCAAGTATATAAGGTTTCAGAAATTGGTACAAAAAATGTCACATTTAAAATAGTTTGGGGAAAATTACTTAAATAAAAGAATCTAATCCTAAAGATGGTGCATGAAATTTGTAAAACAAGGTGAATAAAATATTTGATAAATTTTGTTGTCCTTAAAAAATAATAAAAATAGGAGGGGAAATAGTCATGATGCTATCTATAATTAAAAATTCAAATAATTTCAGATGATCTAGAAGTTCAGGAGGCATATAAATGGACATGAGGACTTGTGTCTTAGGCTACTTGAGCTGCTATAACAAAATATTGTATGTAACAAAACTAGGTGCTTACAAACAATAGAATCTTATTCCTCACCATTCTGGAGGCTGAGAAAGCCAAGATCAGAGCTCCAGCAGATGTGGCATCTGGTGAGGGCTGTTTTCTCACCATAACTTCGTAAGGTAGAAGGGGCAAGGGATCTCTTGGGCCTTTTTGTAAGAGCATCTTTTGATACAATTGCTTTAGTGATTATTATTCAACATACAAATTTGGGGGAAATACAAACATTTGATCATAATACAGCTTGCCTTCAGGAGAAACTACTTAATCAAAGTCATGAGCTAGGATGAACCATGAACCTGCAACTCCAGCCAGTTCTAACCTTCTGTGTGACAAAAGGAAAATACACAACTCCAGCCCACTCTAGCCATCCTGGCCCACCTAAGGAGGGGTGGGTAGAAAAAAACAGATTAATTTACAAAATTCCCAGTCCAGAGACGAAGGCTCACTAAAAGATTGAGACCTAATTATAGAACAATAGAATGCTTTCCCTCCCCCACACCTTACCACCAGATTATTAATGACCTATTTACAGCAACTCCTGTTACTCAAGACATCATATATGGCCATCTAGGAAAAAAATAAATAATTATCAAGTGCCTAAAAGGCAAAAAACAATTTAAAAAGCAAGAATGAGGACCAGATTTAGATATGGCAGGGATATTAGAATTATCAGAGGGGACTTAAAACAAATGTGATTAATACGCCAAGGGTTCTAATGGCACAGTAGAAAACATGTAAGAACAGATGATCAATGTAAGCAGAGAGATTAAAATTCTAAGAAAGAACTAAAAATACATTCTAAAACATTCTAAACATCAAAACATTAACAGAAATGAGAATGCTTTTGAGGGACTTCTTAGTAAACTGGACATGAATAATGAAAGAATTCATGAACAATGAAATATACTTGAATAATGAAAGATACATGAACAAAAATCTGTAAAACTAAAAAGCAAAAAGAGCAAAGCCTGAAAAATCAGAATAGAATATTCAAGGACCTTAGGATCACCACAAAAGTATAACATACATGCACTGGGGAACTAGATATAGATGAGAGGGAGGCAAGAACAAAAGAAATATTTGAAATAATAATGACTGAGAATTTCCCCACATTAATGTGAAACAACAAATCATAGATTCTGGAATCTCAGAGAACATTGAGCAGGATAAATAAATAAATAAATAAATAATAAATAAATACATACATAATAAGATTAAGACTACACTTATTCATATCATTTTCAATTACAAAAAAAATCAAACTCAAATAAAAAATTCCTGAGAGAAACCAGAAGGGGGGAAAAAACATATAGATAAGCATTATATATGACTTCTCAGAAACTGAGCAAACAAAGAGAGTGGAATGAAATATGTAAAGCGCGCACACACACACACACACACACACACACAAATGAGCCTACCAACCTAGAATTCTGTTCTCTGTAAAATAATCTATGTAAAGTGAAGAACAAATAGACTTTCTTAAACAAAAGTGGAAGGAATCTGTTGCAAGTAGATTTGCCTTGCAATATGTTGAAAGCAATTTTTTAGAGAGAGGAAAATAAATATAGATCAGAAACACAGATCTACACAAAGCAAGGAGGAACACTGAATAAGGAATGAATGAAAGAGTGCAGATAAAATAAAAACAATTTTCTTAATTGTTCACAATAGTAATATCAGTAAAATATTTGCCTATGTATCCTTATGAATCTATCTTTTTTGTTTTAATTAGTTACACTTGACAGTAGAATGCACTTTGATACATCATATATAATGGAGTATAATTTCTCACTCTCCTGGTTATATATGATGTAGAATAGATATATATAATACACATATATATACATATGTGTATATATAATACGCATATATATACATATATGTGTATATATATATATTCAGAGGGTAAAAATGTCTGATTCTTTCTACTATCCTTCCTATCCCCATACTTGCTCCCCTCCCTTCAATCCCCTCTACCTAAAGTATTCTTCCCTAGCACTCCCCCACTGTGAATTCGCATTTGCATACCAGAGAAAGCAATGAATGTATCTTATGCATATGCTTATTATGTGTACAAATATGTGAAATAAACCACAACAATGATAAAAGGAACAGGGAGGGAATTAGGAATGTTTTGTTATTTTAAGGTACCCATATGATCTATGAAATAATATGGTTTTGACAGCAGACTTGAATTAAAGTTAGTTTTAATTATGTATTGCAAATACTATGGCAACCACCATAAAACTAAAAAAGAAATAAAATGAATATGCTAAGAAAGGAAAGACAATCAAAATATATAAAATGCTCAATAAGAACTGCAGAAAAGGAAAGGAAGACACAATCAGAAATAAAGAATATGGGCAACAAATCGAGAACAGTAATAATGTGGTAGTATTAATCTAACTGTATCAGTAATCAATTTAATTTCATGATCTGTATGTATGAATTAAAAGACTGAGATTGTCACAGTAGATCAAAAAATAAGACTATATGCTATTTACAAGAGACCCACTTTAAGTATAAAAATACATACAAAATAAAAGTAAATGGAAAAATTGTATGCCAACATTAATTAAAAGGCAGCAGGATCAACTGAATTAATTTCACACAGAGAAGAACTTAAAGCAAGGAAAATTACCACGTATTAAAAAAAAAAGAGTATTACATAATATACTTGCAAAAGAGTATTTAATAATCCTTAATGTATTCATATCTAACAGAGAAATCAAACTACATGAAGAAAAAAATGATAGCGCTACAAGGAGAAATGGATGAATCCACTATCATAGTTGAAGACTTTCAAATTCTTTTATCAGAAACAGATCCATCAGGCAGAAACAAAAAGGACAAAGTTGATTTCAACATAGTTTAACCAACTGGATGGAATCAATGTCTATAGATCAATTCATCATCAACAACAGAATATGCTCAATGTTCCAGCTCACATGGAACATTCATCAATGTAGACCACATTTTGGGCCACAAAACATACCTTCACAAATTTAAAAAAAATACAAATTATCAAGTGTCAACTCTCAGACCACAATGAATTACATAAGAAATAAATACATGAAGATAACTGGAAAAATTTAAAATGTGAGGATTAAACAACACATTTCTAAATAACATACACATCAGAGAAGAATTTTCAAGAGAAAATTCAAAGTATTTTGAACTAAATAAAACGACTATTCAAACTTATGGGATATAGTGAAAACAATACTTAGAATTTATAGCATTGGATGCACATATTAGAAAATAAGAAAATCTGAAGTCAATATTTAAGATCCTACCTTAGAAAACTTGGAAACAAAGAACAAGCTAAATCCAAAACAAACAGATGAAAATAATAAAAACTAAAAGAGGAATCAATGAAATTGAAAATAGTTCATCAACAAAACCAAAAGCCTATTCTTTAGAAATATCAATAAATTGTATAAGTTCTAGCCAGGTTAACTCAAAAAAAAAAAAAAGAAGAAGATGATTTATTAATATCAGAAATGAAGGAAAGGACATGACTACAGACCCCAGGGACATTAAAAGGATAATAAAGGAATACAAAGAATAACAATATGTCCACAATTTTAATAATGTAGATAAAATTGACCAATTTCTTAAAAGACACAATCTACCCAAATTCACGTAAGAAGAAATAGATAATCTGTATAGGCCTATATGTATTTTAGAAATTGAATCAATAATTAATAAAATTCCAAAAGAGAAACAACTGGGTGTGGATGTTTTCACTGCTGACAATGTTATATGCATATACAGATAGGACACAATGAAATCCACAATTCTGTGAACTAATATGCACTAATAAAAGAATTTCCCCACAGACCAAATGGACGTAACAGACATCTGCAGAAAATTCCATCCAACAGCTTCAGAATATACATTTTCCTCATTAGCACATGGAACACTCTCTGGTACAGATCACATATAGGCCATGGAATAAGTCTCAACAATTTTTTAAAAAAATTAAAATCACATTGAATATTTTTTCTGACCACAGGTCAGTAAAAATATAAATCAAAAACAAGAAAACCTTAGGAAATTATATAAACAAACAAACCAAGTGCTCCACTTGTAATGTCACTAGAAAATACAAATCAAAATGACAATCAGATAGCACTATAGAACTATGAAAATAGTCAAAATGTAGAACACTGAAAAGACAAAATATTAGTGAGGACGTGAAACAATAGGAGTTCTTATCCCTTGCTGATGGGTACAGACACTTTGAAAGAGGGCTTGTTGATTTCTTATAAAACTAAACATATTCTTACCATATAATCCAGCAATCACACTCCTTGGTTTTTACACAAAAGAAGTGGAAACGTATTTTTTTAATGGTTCAGTTCAATTTTACTAAAAATGATACACTGAAACAATAAGGTATTGTTTATGTTCCTAAATAAACAATCATAAAAACGATCAATACATGGTTAACTTTGGTATAAGAACACAGGTACTATCACACACTGTTGGTAAGATTTTGTGTTGATATGGGTGACTTGTGATTTATCCTAAACAAATAAAACCCTTGCAATTATGTTCAAATATTTATATATAATCACTTTATGATAATTTCATACAAAAACCTGCACATGGATGCTGTAGCAGTTTTATTCGTAATTGCCAAAATGTGAAAGTAACCAAGATGTCCTTTAGTACGTATACATTTAAATAAACTATAGAATACCCAAGTAATGAAATGCTATGGACAGTTAAAAGAAATGAGCTATCAAACCATGAAAAAACATGAAGGAATTTAAGAGCACGTCACTAAGTGAAAAAGACCAGTCCAATATGGTTGATTTCAATTATATGCCATTCTATAAAAGGCAAAACTATGGAGACTGTTAAAGGGTTAGTGGTTGCCAAGGGTTGGGTAAGTGGCTAACTAAGCACAGAACAGAGTAGTGAAACTACTCTGGGCAGTGAAACTACTCTGTATGGTACTATAATGATGAATGCATGTCACTGTTCAGCTGTCTCAACTCACAGAAGGCACAACATCAACAGTCAAACTTGATGGAAATTACCGACTTTGGAAAAAGTGAGTTAGGTGGAAACCTGGGATATACAGTTGGTACTTACCTTCAGGGTTGTTAATTCTGGAAGGAATCAGGCACAAAGGAAGAAATTTCACCTTTGCTCTATTATTTATATTTTGGGGTGATAATGGTTTGCTTTTGTGCTGTTAAAAGAATTTTCGTTAGAATATAGAGGCACAAAAATATTGAGTAGAAATGGCAAGTGTAAAGGTGAAGTGTATACTGGCACATTCTCTATCACCTAATTGGTCCAATACAAAAAGAGAAGAAAAAGTGTCACAAAGGATCGAAGTATGCTGTTGTTATTTAAATACATTCATTATCCATTCACACTTTTATACATTGACACCTGCTAAGTCTACGTGAAAACCAATAACATGTATTTGTGTGTGTGCATACACACAAGCAAATATAGAAATCCCATCGTTGCTAGATACTGAATAACTGGATCCAAAGGTGAATTTTTAGAGGGGTAGAATAAGGAAGATCATTAAATAATCCATTTATGAATCCTAAGTTACCATAATACTTGAGGGTATTAATATGAAAATCCAGTTACTTTAGCAGTACAGAATAAAGCTGAGAGCAAGGAATCTGGAATCCAACAGTTCCCGATCAGACCCTGCTCCACCACTTACCAGCTTTGAGGCTAGGGAAAGTTACTTGTCCTGTGTATACCTAGGTTTTTGTTTTTTAATCTGTAAAAGGGAGATGATAAAATCTGGCTTGATAGAATTGTGATAAGGAATAAATTCATTAATAGAAATAAAACACTAGATCAGTGTCTGGCAGATTGTAAGTGTTCAATAAATGTCAGCTACTATTATTTTGTGTCTTCTCTTTGTTATTGGGTTGCAGGTAGTGTCCTTTGACACACACTGCTAACTGCCAACTCTCAGCCTCTTCTCTGAATATGCTGTAAGAGATCACTCTGAAAATCATATTGCAACCAATGCTGTCACATTGCTAGCACATACAAGTGAAATCATTGTAACACAGTATATTAACCCTAGGAAATAGAATGTAATTCAACTGCATTAACCTTTTCCTCGTGACTATCATTCTGATTAAACTTTATTCAAACATTTCATCACAACAGACTTTAGCAGATATGTCTGAAAACAAACAAATTTCATGTTCTCTGGACAAAGTTAAAAAGGACTTTAAATAACATTACTGCAATTGAATATGACCTCTGTGATCTTTATTCAACTGGATAAGATTACAACTTCAACTAAGGAAAAAAATTAATATTGTTGAAAAGTGGCTGTGACTGATTTCCTGTACTTCCTCAAAATTTCCTTTATGAGGTTTAAAGGCTTTGTCTTGGTCTAAAGGGCTTTCAATTTACAAGGTAGGTGACTTCAGGCAAATTTCTCGACCTTACTGAGTTTGGTTTCCTCATGTTTCACTGTGCTCAGGAAGGACTTTCTCCTATTTATGAAAGTGTTACTATTATGTAATGCCCCACAGTTTCGTGACAAAAGCAAAAAGTGGAATTATCATTATATTTGCTAACTTGCATATGGAAAAATCAAATGGTTTTACTAAGTCATCAACTAGGTCTCTGGGCCAGGTGTTTGATTACTATAGATTTCTTTTCCATCAGACTATACTAATTAAAGTTATCAAAATAACAAATGTTGTTCTCTAAGAAAAAAATATTAAAATACATGAAGATAGCAAAATGATTCACAAGAAATTAATCTTCTACGTTTATAGTTTATCTCTAAGAATATAATGAATGTTAAACACTATATAACATCTTTTGTATTAATCACATTTATAAGTATCTCTTGGTCCATCAAGAACCAGAGAAGACTACTAAAGTATTTCTAATTTTTCAATAATAATTAATACTTAAAAATCAAAATATCACCAAAGAAAGACTTTAACCAAATATAAAGACATTAAAATTGAGATCTGTATTATTTTGTTAATACTTTGATGTATGCTTCATTTGAAAATCTAATATGAGATATAATGTTTTTTTTAACAACTGGTTGTCTTTTCTGTAAATAAAAATTCCCCATTCACTTATTTTAGTTTGGAAACATGACATTCATTCCACCTTGAATCCATCGCAGCGTCTTGTTTTTCTTTTCCCTGAAGATTGTGCCTCTGCTGTTTTATTCAAATGCTGATTTTGGTCCATGATTATATCACAGATATTATGTGAATATTTTCAGTTGTCGTTGGTGCTTGGTTTAATATGATCACCTATCCAGGGAGAAAAAGAATAATTTATTTCATCTGAACAATATATAATTTAGAAGTAAGAAAAGCTGTAAGGTAAGCATCAACCAATCAGTCAACCAGTGATATTTATTCTGAGTCAGTTATATAATCACTCAGCTAGGTGTATGGTGGATACAAACACAGGAAAGAAAAACATATAATGTTTTAGCCTTGGGAAGATTATGATTAAGTTACTGAGATAAATTTATGACAGAAATTTGAAAAATATTAAATTGGATAATACAGAATCAATTACATCAACAAAAGCTATTAATTTTTTGATAGTACTGGGGATGCTCATCAGAGACTTTACCACTGAGGGGATGTTCATCAGGCACTGTACCACTGAGCTATATCCCCAGCCCCCTGAAACTCTCTAAATTACAGAAACGAAGACTTAATGTTTTCTACATAGATTATAAAACTTATGAAAGCAAATATATATATTTAATTTATAGTTTTACACAGTGACAGAGTGCCTTGCAAATAATATGTATTAAAAATGAGTAGAAAGAGTCATGTTATTGAATTGTAACTAGAATGGCCTAACATGGTTTCATAGAGGGGGTAACTCTGGAACCAGGCTCAGAAAGCAGGTAGAGCTTGGACTTGTTTTAAAGCACAAAAGTGTACTCCAAGTACCTCTCAGAGACAATGGTCATATTTAATGTACCACTATCATCATCTTACTTTAATTTTTTCTTTTATTTTTCAAGGAAAATATATGCATGCAGTTGAAAACGTAAAAGATTAAAAATACAAAGATTCTTCTTCTCACCTTTGCCCCTTATGAAGAAACTTGAAATGCATTTTAATTAAATACCAAAGGTAGCATATTGCCAATACTGTCTATGTTTTTACTCTGCAGTATATACTTGATATTTAAAAAGGGACTCATTTTTCTTATGTTACAGTATTGCATTATCCATAATACATTTAACTAGTTTCATGCTAACAAGCAATTTGTATCTAATTATTTCACATTAGAAAATTATCTTAATATATCATTCCATTTTACTTATATGTGATCATATCTGTAAGATTAAACTGCTATAAGTGGAGTTTGGGGATCAAAGTCTAAGAGAACTTACATTTTGAAAATTATTAAGCCCCCTATTTTAAAGAATAGTAAAATGAATCAAATTCTGCCTTCAATTTACTCTTATGTAGAATAATGTGTTTTTCACTAAGGTTTACAATATGTATTCTTATTCATACACATTTATATATCTGAAATAGCTATATATGCAGACCCATAGAAGTACAAATATTAAATGATTTTTATAACATACTAATCACACAATGTTTAATAAATGTTATAGTTGCAGGTGATTCTATTTGTGGTAGCAATGTTCTATAAAGTTACTGAGAACACTGAGTTGGCAAATACTAAAACATTGTTTCTAGAGGAAATACAGGGTCAGATTTCTGTACACCTCTGAACACATTTTCATCAACTGATCAATACATAGTCTTCTTCTGTGTTTATTTCCCTTTAAAGTCACTTTATTTAATATATACTCTTGATTCATTAACATTGAGTTAATAACCACTAATAATAGTTCAAGCTGAGGGAAGGTTATAATGTGTATGTTTTTTTCTGTCAGACACTTGCACATAAGAACACTGGGTAGCATGTTGGCATATTTTAAACATTAAAGTGAGCAACATAAAGTGCAAAATTGCAAAGAAATAAGTGTCAATAAATACACTGTGGGAAGGACATTTGTTTGCACTATGTGCACTGAAGCAAAAGATAAAACAGGAACTCAAACTTCTCAGCACTCTGCATGCATGTCAATGACCATGAAAGCCCAGCAGAATTAATTTTGGGGTTTCAAATAAATAGTAGTGAATACAGAAATTTTCTAATTCAGAATTTATGATTAATGAAGATCAACTATAGATACTACTCATTAAGTTAACAAGGATTTATTAATTATCAAAAATACATAAAACACAGCTGGGCACGGTGGCACATGGCTGTAATCCCAGTGACTCAGGAGGCTGAGGCAGGAGGATCACAAGTTCAAAGCCAGCCTCAGCAACTTAGTGAGGCTCTAAGCAACTCAGTGAGACCCTGTCTCTAAATAAAATACCAAATAGGGTTGGGGATGTGGCTCAGTGACCGAGTGCCCCTGAGTTCAATCCCCAGTTCCAAAAATAAATAAATAAATAAAAAATACATAAAGCTCATATATAATACATATTGAATGAGAAATGCATAAATAAAAAAATATCCAAGGTATATCCAAGGTATATGAGTATAATATAAACATATGCATTATAACAGAAACTCATACCTATGCATATCTAAGTCAACTCCACTTATGATACTTTTCACATGTGTTCACGATGCTGTACTTGGGTAAGTTCAGTTTCTGGGTAGAGTGGCCTGAGCATTAAAATCAATAGATTGGTGGTCTCAAGGTCATAGGCAGCCCTTTGATAAATTTTATGCCATTTTTTTCCATGAATTTCTCTATTTCTGTGCCCAGAATGTAAATATTAGCAAAGCAGTTTTTATCATGTCATCCTACATTTGAAAATCTTTCTGAATTAAAAGTGAATACTACTCATTTACCTTGAAACTTTTTCTTTTTACTAAGGAGTTATTCCTAAGGCTTGAAGGCTATTGTCCCCCACTCCTACCATTGTTTAAGTTTCAATTAACTTCTGCTTGTCTGGTCTCCTGTCCTCCAGTCATCCTACGCATATCAGGCCTCTCCTTAGATTCTTTCAGAGAGGCTTCACACCATACAAGGTACAGATTGCACTTCCGATTGGAGGGTCTCCACAATGTAAACCCAGGCCTTGTTTTGGTCTCATTTCCCAGTACACCCATAGGCACCATGACATGTGAAACCTCTGTCCCCAGAAGAAAACTCTCAGCCCTTCTGCATGTTTCTTCCCAAACTGGAATGTCCTTCCTCACTGCTTGGTTGTAATTCTGCCCCAGGTCAAAGCTCTTCCATGTTGCCCCAGTTACCCCTGCTTGAGGGAATCTCCCACACTGTTGCTCCAGGGGAGAATATACCTGCTTAGACATTATTTTTCCTCTGTATTTCCCCTTCTTTTCCAGACAGCAACTAGCATACACCTTTCTCCTACATCTTGGGATGAAACAGCAAAAAATTTGATAAGGTAGGGACTTTGCTACTCAATTCTCCCAAAGGTGAAATTGTGACATGGAACTTCACAGGCTTGGCTAAATTCCACACTTTCTGATTTAGAGGTAATTAATATATTTTTTTTCTGAGCACATTTTTTTCTGAGTTAAAATTAACTAACATATAAGACCATGAACATCTGGGACACAGTATGCTTGTAAAACAGGGTCAAGGCATCAGACATAGCAAAGCAGCTCTTCCCTGAAGACAGCAGCCAATTCTTCCCCACTTGATTGAGGTGGCTCGGGGGAGGGAGGGCAGAATCTTACTGGCCTCTGCTTATCTGTGGCAAGCTTTGACTGTTTCGGGGGTCACAGCAAAGAAGTGCAGGCCGAGAGCCTGGTTGCTAGCCCGTGCCTGTGGCTCTAAGGAGGACAAGGGAAATAGAGCACTTCCTAACTTCTCAGACCCTTCATGGGGCCCACCCATCCCCAACTTCCATGGATCATAGCAACAATTGTCTTTAAGGACAGCCACAAGATGAGGTAAAATCAAAGAAACAGGGAGTCTGCTCCAAAAATTCTATGCAGTTGGGGAAAATAAATGTCCAATATCACATTTTAAGAAGGCAATCAGAAATCCATTTTTTTTTTCAGACTTGAAGATCTCTTAGTCTAGAAAGTAATGGGAATAGAACTTCAACTTTGTTTCAAAATTATAATTATGTGACTTTCTACAATTTAAGACTCCTTTACCCAGAGGCACATCTCTCTCCAGAAAGGAGAGTTAATTGGTTTTGAGGGCTTAAAACATAAGTGTATAAAAGACAAAGAACATAAAATTTGTAGTATGTATCATGACCACTAAATCTTTTTTTTTTTTCAATTTGTAGAAATTTCTTATATAGAAGAAATGCTGAAATTCAAAAAATCAAAGGTTCCTACCTGAATGTAGAATCTTACACCAAATGCATCCCAAGTGATCCTTCATCTATTGTTCTGTTCAAGGCCCTCTTTAAATACTTTGTAGGGTATTTTTATCAGTTCAGTGATGATTAACCATCATGTTAGGTCATTGTGCTAAGCAAATAGAAGAAAATTACAGAGTTTTTTCTAGGTGTTCCCTCCAGACTTATATTTTAAAGGTTATATTAATAAAATCTGAGAATTTACACATTTTATTAATGTAATTTTATACAGCTTTATCTCTGGGAATGACTTATAGTTGTTTATTCAATTTGCTTGATTACGTAAGACTTTTTTCTTTAGAAATAAATTCATCATATTATTTAAGGTATTTAAAATCTTTCCACATATAAAAGAATTCAAGGCAATGTTTAAAATGTGTCTACAGGGCTGGGGTTGTGGCTCAGTGGCCGAACACTTGCCTGGCATGCGTGAGGCACTGGGTTGTATTCTCAGCTCCACATATAAATAAATAGATAAAAGGTCATTAACAACTAAAAAAAAAAAATTAAAAAATAGAAATAAAAAATGTGTCTACAGGTTAAATTAGCATTCCAAAAATAAAATATACTGTTTATGCTTATACACGGGGATGGTTATAACATGATGTGAAAGGACACTAAATGTTTCACATGGAATAGTAAGGTGCCCATTAATTACCAGCTGGTTCTCCAAGTGACACAATCAATACGATTTTGCAGGAAATATTCCTCACCAGAAAGCCTGAGGAAACAGTTGGTCTTTAAAAAGTTAAGGACTTGACTCAGTTATAAGATTTTTTTTCTTTTAATAGAGATGAAGCTCATATAATTAATTTAATAGCTCAAACATTTTTGATTCCCTAGTAGGCCTCAGGCATGGGTCTCTATTTTGGAAATGTACTCATTTAAGATATAGACCCTTCTTTCACATATGTGTATGGGGTTTGGTAAAAATAGGTCATCATACAGATATATAGATTCACACATGAAACGTTAACCTTTCCCTCTGGCAGGAAAATTGTTGGTATAACTGCATTAATGTGTACTTAATTTCTTTGTTTCAGTTATTTAATAAATCAGTTTTTTAGGTCATAGGTTTGAATCATTTTAGGTCATAGGTTGGAGGAGAAGAATTTGGGAACATGAAGGACTGAGAAGTATACACTTAGGACTAGGAAAATTGGGGCACAGTCTCCAAAATACTCCTCTGCTGAGTCCAGGTCTCCTGAAGGGTCTATCAAAATAGACTCAAGCCCCAGACTCTGCAGATTCAGATTTGGTTGACAATAACAGGGCTTTGTAAAATAAGCACTTTGGTTAATTTTAATACCCTGCCAGATTCTCTGTTTTCTATTATTTTTATGGACTTCCTTTCATTCAACTGGGCATGCAGTTTGGGGCTCTCAGGATGCTTTGTCTTCTCAAACATCCACCCATTCAGGGCACATCAACTTGTTTTGGACAAATACATACACAGAATGCAGATTAACAATACAAATAAGCCAAAAACATGAGTTGTCAGTGGAGAAATGTTTTCAGAGGCTGAAGAGCATTTGCCTCGTGCTTCTCTCATTTTACCTCTTTAAGTAGTTAGATTGCTCTTCTTGGGTGACTTGTGATAAAGTATGTGTGGTCAGAGGAAAGACATTGCAAGGGTTCCCTCAGGATCAGTATTATGCAAATAACCATGAATCAATAGAGTTGCAAAATTTGCTTAAAGGTCTATTAATATTTATTTCAGAGATAATCATCACAGTTCTGAAGAAATATCATGGTCTTTGAAGTCTGATAAACTAATGCCAATTTGACTCTGCTGCTTGCAAGCGGTATAATATTGATAAATACTAACCTTTCTGAACATCAACATGCACATTTACAAAGTGATATGTCAATATATGGAGTAAGCCAATTAGAATGTCTTTTATTAAGAATACAGGCAACAACAGGTGTTGGCGAGGATGTGGGGAAAAGGGTACACTCATACATTGCTGGTGGGAGTGCAAGTTGGTGCAGCCACTCTGGAAAACAGTGTGGAGATTCCTTAGAAACCTTGGAATGGATCCACCATTTGACCCAGCTATCCCACTCCTTGGCCTATACCCAAAGGACTTAAAATCAGATTACTACAGTGATGCAGCCACATCAATGTTCACAGCTGCTCAATTCACAATAGCTAGATTGTGGAACCAACTTAGATGCCCTTCAATAGATGAATGGATAAAGAAACTGTGGTATATATACACAATGGAATATTATTCAGTCATAAGGAAGAATAAAATTATGGCATTTGTAGGTAAATGGATGATGTTGGAGACTGGTATGCTAAGTGAAATTAGCCAATCCCAAAAATCCAAAGGCTGTATGATCTCTCTGATAAGTGAATGATGATGCATAATGCAGGGTGGAAGGGTGGCAAGAATGGAGGAAGGATAGATAGCATAGAGAGAAGGGAAGGGTGGGGTCGAGGTGGAGGGGTAAGAATAATAACAGTATGTGTGACAGATACCATTGCCCTGTGTACATGTATGAATGCACAGATGGTGTGACTCTACTTTGTGTACAACCAGAAAATTAATAGCTATACTCTATTTGTGTTCAATGAATCAAAAAATTAAATAAAAAAATATATATATGTATAGTAAGGATTTGATGTATGTAAAGTGCCTTATACAGTCTCTGGCACATTGTAGACTCAACACCTAATAAGATTTGTTCTATACAATGCATAACTTTATGCATTATAAATTATAAAGCACTTGGGGCTGGGGATATAGCTCAGTTAGTAGAGTGCCTGCCTCGCAAGCACAAGTTCCTGGGTTCAATCTCCAGCACCACAAAAAAAAGGATACAAAACTATAAATTATAAAGCACTTAATTTGCATTAAATAAAAATAAAATATCTGATATAAGTGCTCAGCCAGTATTTTTCAGTGGTTTTCAGTCTAGAGTTTTCTGGTGAGCACCACTGGCATGTCTCAAGAGGGAGGCTTCAGGCTTAGCTCAAACCCACCCCTTCCTGCCCACCATAGTTCCTTTGGTGGTGGTCTAGAGGAGCTCCAGAGAGCTAGAAACTCCTGGAAGTAAGCCCCATGATGCTTACTTCCCACTGATGCTCAACTCTCTTGCATCATCATGGTTTAATTTATTATGGCAATTCTCAGGTTAGTCACCACCATAAGGTAGGGGCTGCCTGATCACTTGTCGTCTCCTGTCTAATCCTTTGGTCCTGTTTTTGTCCCTTGTCTCCATCATAATTAACCATAGTAAAATTACCCTTCCCTTCAGCCGCTTCTCAGAATTTTTCTGCTTTATCTTCTTGCTCTTGCTAAACTTAGCCCTTCCCTGAAGACATTTCCTCTTCTAAAGCTATAACAAATGGTAGCTGCCTTATCTTTCTCCCATGTTGCTCCAAACCTGATGCACTTCTAGTTTTCTTTACTTAGCTACTTCCTTTTCATTTTCTCATAGTTTTCCTTCGGAATTCACAGTTTTGAATCTCATGTCAAAACTCACTTATCCCTCTACTTGGTGGAATCATCTACCAACCTTGGAGTCAATTCCACTCATTTCCAAACAATTTTATTTCTCTATACATAGTTATTTATGTATGTATATATGTATGTATGTATTTATTTATTTATTTTTGTCACCAGGAATTGAAACTAGGGGCACTGATCTACTGAGCCACATCCCCAGCCCTTTTTATTGTTTATATTGAGACAGGGTCTTGCTAAGTTTTTTAGGGCCTCACTAAATTGCTGAGGCTGGCCTTGAACTTGTAGTCCTCCTGGGTCAGCCTCCTGAGATGCTGAGATTACAGGTGTGTGCCACCACACCCGGCTCACTTCCTAACAATTTTAAATCTTGGTTCAATGGCAATCTCTCCAAATACTACTCCTATCATGATTTTCCATGATTTCAATGACCTCAAAGGGAATTCTTCCAATCACAGGCTTCTTGGTTTTGTTTTGTTTTTTCTTTTCTTCTCTCTCTCTTTCTCTCTCTCTCTTTTTTTAACCTTCTCTTCTCCAATGATCTTAGCTTCTACTCATTCCAGTGAACATATCTTGGACGTCGTCACACCAACAACTACAAACTCTTCATAATATCAGTTCCAGAACTCCATAACCAGTTCCACTAGTACCTTGGATCCAACAGAGCTTCTCTGGATAGGATTTATAATCCACTAAATGATTTTCCAGGTATTTCACCATTCCTTATCTCTCCCCGGTCATTTCCCTCTGTACTACATTAAATTTCATGGTCATGGTAATTACTCTTATGTATCTTCAAGTCACTTTGATTCTCTTATATCATTTTAATTTCTTAAACCATAAATCTGATTATATCCAACTATTAGACTACTCTGCCCATTTTCCCATGAAAATGTAGCTGAAGAAAAAATCCTCAACTATGCTAACTTTAAATTTACATCTTGAAGCTCAAATGTATCTTTTATTCTGCTGTAGAATCATTGTGTACTTTCATAATCTACATGATATTGGTTTCTGAATAACCTTCATCACTTTCTTTAAAACTCTAACACATCCTTCCCTATTCCCATCTATAACCAATGACCTGTTTCACTGATAAGTATGAAAAAGAAAGAAAGAGAAAGAGAAAGAAAGAAAGAAAGAAAGAAAGAAAGAAAGAAAGAAAGAAAGAAAGAAAGAAAAAGAAAGGAAAAGAGAGAGAAAGAAAGCAGGCATTCCAATGACTCCCTCCATCTGTCCACTTCCAGGCCCAGTCCCACCTCCCCCACCTGGATGAGCTGTCAGCCACCCTCCACTGTGTACCAGGGCCTCCTCTTCCAGTGTTCGTGAGGAGATAATCTTTCCTTTCTAAAGGCTTCCTACTAAATGTTCCCTTGCATATGTAAGCATTCTGTCACTTTCTCACCTTCCAAACTCCCTGCTTTGATCCCAATCCCTTGATAGGGTATTTTCCTATTTCTGTGCTATTTTGCCAGAGGGGATGGGGGAAAGCCCTTGAAAGGCTCATTTATAATCATCTTTTTAATTTTCTTTCCTCACATTCTCTCTCAGTCTAATCAGGGTTTCTCCTCAACTTTCCACTTAAACTGCTTCCACCTGCATCAGAAATCACCCAAAGACTACCTGCAATTGTCTTCATTTGGTCAAAACTGTTAGCAGCATTTTTCAGAGTTGATCATTTCCTTTTCCTGGAAATGCTTTCCAGGACACTATCCTTTGTACCTTTCACCTAACTCACTGACTACTCCATCTGCATCTCTTCTAGTAAATAAACCCTTTACATATCTATGGCGTCTTAATGGGAACATCTCAGAATTCAGCCACTGTATTTTGGTAATTTCATCTATTCTTGTGACTTCAAATACTATCTATATGTTGATAATTCCAATTTTTTTATCTCTGATCAGAACCTTCACTTGCACTCTAGGTCTATCCATGGCATAATCACCATCTCTTTGTATTTATGGAATAGCTATCTCATATTAATATTTTCCTTCCCATACTTCTCCTCCTGGGGTATTCCCATCACAGTGAATTGTAGTTCTATCCTACCACTAGCAAACACACACAAAATATCAGATTTGCCCTTACCTCCTCTCTTACACTCATCTTAGGCTCTAATTTCAAAATACCATTCAGAATCTGACTACTTCTCACCACCTTCCCAGCTATCAGTCTAGTTCTGAATTACTGTGGTACTCTCAACTATCTTACCACTCACTGCCCCTCTTCCCAACCTCATTCCTTCATATAAATCTCAAAACAGCAGCCAGAGTCATCATATAAAAACAGGTCATATGGCAGCCACATCAATGTTTAGAACATGGAACCAAACTTGGTGCCCTTCAATAGATGAATGGATAAAGAAATTGTGGTTTATATACACAAGGGAATATTACTCAGCCTTAAAGAAGAATGAAATTATGGCATTTGCTGGTAAATGAATGGAACTGAAGGCTATCATGCTAAGAGAAATAAGCTAGTCCCAAAGAACCAAAGACTGAATGTTTTCTCTGATATGTGGATATTTATTCACAAAAAGGGGGTGACTAGGGAAGAATAGATTAGACAGAGGGAAGTGAAGGGAAGGGAGGATATGAAAGATAGCAGAATGAATCAGACATTATTACCCTATGTGCATATATGATTACATGACCTGTGTAACTCTACATCATGTACAACCAGAAGAATGAGAAGTTATACTCCACTATGTATGATGTGTCAAAATGCATTCTACCATCATGTATAACTAATTAGAACAAAATTTTAAAAATCAGGTCATATTATGTTGCTTCTGTGCTTAAATTCTCTAATGGCTTCCCATATCACTCAGCATAAAATCCAAAGAATAGGATAAGAAATAAATTATATTTCTTAAATTCCTGTAAGAAATAGAGCCCATACTCACATACTTCTGTCTGAATATTCTCAAGATATCTCCATAGCTCACTCCTTCACCATCTTCTATTACCCACACAAATACTTTCACAGGTCCTTTCTGACCATTCCTTCTTTTTATGCCCTCTGACACTTAATATATCTTTTTTTACTACTTTATTTTTCTCTCATTTTCCATCAAAGTACAAATTTTACCCACACATTTTGTTTATTGTTGGTTTTCCCGTCTCAGCAACACTAAATTAACAATATACAAATGTCAGAGGAGCAAGGAGAGGTTTTGTCTGTTATGTTCCTTGCTCTATCCTCTGTGCCTAGAAGATTGCCTGATTCCTAGTAGATGCTCAATAATATTTTTTGAATAAACAAATGAGTACATGAAAATTTCCATTCAAAGAAAATGTATAACAATGAAGTGATGGTTAAAGCAAAGACTTAAGCTGGAAAAATATTTAAAGATGGTAAGGAAGGTGTCTAAATTATATATGAAGCAGTCATTCGACCATCACTGGATGTGATGAAAATGTTGGAAACGATCAACAGCTCATTTTGGTTAAAGAGCTAGCATGGCTCTGATGCACGAACATGATATGACTATGAAAATTATGCTCCAAGTCTTCCAATGGCCTCCTAGCTTAGTTAGAACAAACACTCAAGTCCTTCCCACATCCCACAAGAACCTACAGAATGTGTTCCCTGGTTATTCCTCTAACATTATTTCCTATGATCTTTATACTCATTTATTATTTCCTGGTAACACAGGCCTCCTTGATATTCCATAAACATTCTAATCGTACCTCTGCCTCTGCACTTATTCTTTCCTCTACTTGAAATGTTTTATCTCTAGGTGTCCATTTTTCACTTTAGTCATTTTTCTGCTCTATCATTGCAGCTTCACCAATGCCTGTCCCGACCTATTTAAAAATGTAGCATTCATAATCCTCTATTCCCTTGCTCTACTTCCTCCTTAATATCTCCTAAAACCACCTGATTTAATAAATTACATTTACATATTGTCTTCTCCTTACCAAAATATGAGCAACTATCAGGCAAGGATCTTATCTCTTTTGTTCAGTAAGCATCTGGTACAGTGCTTGGTATATTGTAGACACCTAATAATGATCTTGGATAATTTGGATCAACCACACCTTCAAGAGCTCTCCATCGCCAACTGTGTGAAGACTGAACATGTCCAGCAGACAGAGATATAGCATCTCTTTTTCTGTCTTATCTTTTAATCCTCTCTCTAGTCCAGTGGTCTTCAATCTGAGATGTGCATTCTCAAAGAGGAGGCTTTCCAGAGGGTGCAAAACCACAGATTATGTTTTGAAAACAATTAACAGTTTCATCAAAGATTAATTAGCACACCATAAACTACACACATATACGTGAAGTACGCCACAATAAGATTTGACATACATATTTGCCCTCGAGACAAAGTTAAGGAATAGGTGACTCCAGTTTTCTCCTGTCCCTTCCTGTCACTCCCCATATCAGACCAAGCTGCCGGAGTGCTGTAATTACAGATAAATTTACATGGTACATAATTCAATGCTACAGATTTTCATATTAAGGTAATCAAACTGGAGTTATTTCTTTTGTATTCCTTCTTCCATCCAACATAGTTGAGAGTCTACCATGTGGTTGTATCAATGGTTCAACTTTTTCTCTATGTGAATTAGTGTTAATTATATAAATACATCAAAATTTTCTTATTCACCTGTTTATATAGACATTTGGATTGTTTCCAATGTTTGGCTGTCACAAGTAAGTGGCATAAACATTTGTTTAGAAGTATTTGTATAGCCATAAGCTTTCAATTCTCTTGAGAAAATTCCTAGTAGTGGACAACCTGGTTTTTATGGGAGTATATGCTAATGTTTTTATGGGAGTATATGCTAACGTTTTTAACAGGATGTCAAATTGCTTACTAACGCAGTCATGCCATTTTACATGCCCACAGCACGTTATGAGTTTCAGTTCCTCCATGTCCTCACCATCAGTTGTTATAGTCTATTTTTAGTCCTTCTAAATGTGTAGAAGGACTATACCTCATTTGAATTAATTTTGGTGTAAGGTGTAAGACAAGTGTTCAAGTTTACTATTTTGCCTATTGCTATCCAATCTGTTCAGTATCATTTGTTTATAAATGTTATTCTTTCCCTATTCATGCTGATTCAAAACCTTTGTTAAATATCAATTAAGCATAGTTAAATATAAATGTTTGGAACTATTTTCAGACTCTCTGTTCTGTTCCATTGATTAATGTCTGTATTTGTGCCAACATCATTTTATTCTGATTACTGTAGCATCATAAGTCTTACAGTCACCATAAGTCTTCCTACTTTGGTCTCCTTTCTCAAGAATGTCTTGGCTGTTTTAGGTCCTTGGCAATTTCATAAAAGTTTTTTGAATCTGCTTCTCAATTTCTGAAGAAAAAAAAAGAGTTACTTCTGGGATTTGGGAAGGGTTTGTACTGACTCTGTAGATCGATTCTGGTAGAACTGGCATCTTAGCAATACTGAGTCCTAAAATCCATGTACATGGTATACCTTTACTTAAGTCCTTCTTAGTTTCACTCTGTAAAGTTTTGTAAATCTGTTTGGAGGATATAGATCCCACATATATTTTGTACAATTTATCCATAAGCATTTCTTATGTTTGACACTATTCATAAATGATAATATAATTTTAATTTCTGATTGCTTACTACTAGTATATAGACATAAAATTGATTTTTTATATTGACTTATACCCTGAAACTTTACTAAATTCCAATATTAGTTCTAGATTTTAAAAAAATATGTATTTCTTGAGATTTTTTTAAAAGTAGATTATAATATTTTATAAAAATAAAGCCAGTGGCTCTTTTTCCTTTCAAATTTGGATGTTTTTTCCCCGTGACTTTTTATATTGTCCAGGACCTCCAGTGCCATCTCTGTACAATCATATCACAAGATAGAGGAGGTCAGGGTAGACATCCTTTCCTTGTTCTTAATCTTAGAGGATAAATTTTTCATCTTTCATAATTAAATATAGATTTTTATAGATTTTTTAGTAGAAGTTCCTATTTCTAGTTTTCTCAACAATTTTTTGCTTTTTATGGTAAATGGATGGCTTAACACTCAAAAATCAACCAGTTTAATTCACTGTATCAGCAATATACAATCTTAAAACCAAAATTACTGAAGGAAAGAGTGGACACTTTTTTTTTCTTGTACTGGGGATTGAACTCAGGGGTGTTTAGCCACTGAGCCACATCCCCAGCCCTTTTTTATGTTTTATTTAGAGACAGAGTATCACTGAGTTGCTTAAGGCCTCACTAAGTTGCTGAGGCTGGCTTTGAATTTGGAATCCTCCTGCCTCAGTCTCCCAAGCTGCTGGAATTGCAGGTGTGCACCACCATGTCCAGCTTGATATGGATTTTTCTTTCCTCAACTTTTTCTAGTTATCTTGGATCAACCTAGAATAATTTTTTTTCATATTGAAATGGTGAAAATGTGGTTCCACATGAATTGTACCAGTATGACATTTGTTTCTGTAACAGAAATCCTAAATAGGCTTCAGTTTTTTTATATATTCTCAGTACTACTGACCACACAATAAATACTTTCCAAATTTCTTACGAACTCTCAAGTCGTTTACACCTTGATGACATAACAAAGAACAATCACAAATCACCCAAATTGTCTTCGAATCACAGATTTGTCCTATTCTCAACTACTGCTAATCAAATATCTCTCAAAATCCCAGTTGTGACTATGCCTCCTTGGATGATCTTACCTGTTTTCTTAAGTACTCTGTCCCAAGGACTTCTTCAAGACTTCCAAAGTCCTCTTATATACCTTGGATATATGTAGCTGCCTAACAATTTTTATAACACAACATGCTAGGCAGTTTAATCAACCCCACCAGAGGACAGGATTCTAGAGAGCTGGTAGATTTGGGAATAAGCAGAAACCTAGGTAGAAAGAAGCTGACACTGCCTACAAATAAAAAATACAAAAAATTAAGTAGAAATCACCTGTATAGTATTGACAATAGTAAAATTCTCCAGCCATTAGGTGGAAAGCAGACTCCTTTCTGAAGAGATGAATACTAAGACTAGTTCACATATCTGAGTGTGCTAAATTATTTGGCACTTTGCAGAGAAATTTCGTTCTTCAGGAATCAGGAATCTGCTCCTTCTTGGAGCAGTATTTGTGCAGACAGTAATCCCTACTTACAGGAGATTAGAGGCCTTTATAAATTTAACCCATGCCTGGGATGTTACAATATTTTTCCAAGAAGCATCAAAATAGGTGAAGTATACTTAATAATTTAAGTGCAAATCATCATCCTAATAGGTCTTTAATGCTAATAAGTTCATTGTGTTGCAGAGATTCTGTGGCAAAATTAATTCTGGTCTTGTCCTATTTTCCTTCAAAGATATTGCAATTTGGTTTAGGACTAGGCTTGTAGGACTGAGTAGGAAGGGTAAATCCACAGCAGCGGAGAAGGGAGTAGTGGGAAGTCATATCTGCTTTAGTAAATGATATGACCGTGAGCTCCATGAGGGCAGAGACATGTTTATAACTTTTGTTACAAAGGCTAACAAAGTTTTGGATACTGGTGGGACACCCATTATGTTTGTTGAACTCAATGGTGAGTATTTAAGAGGAGTTTGAATAGTCTCAGGATTTAATATTCAACCAAAGTTCCTTGAGAAAAATTTATGTAGTATAAAAAAGAAAGTTGAAGAACAGGGAAGAATGGTGATGTGGTAGGCTGAAAATGGTCTCCAAAGATATTCGTGGTCTAATCCCTAAAACCTGTCAATGTTAAGATGCATGACAAAAGGGGGACTTTGTAGATGTAATTAAACTAAGAATTCTGGGGGTTGTAGCTCAGTGGCAGAGCACTTGCCTAGCATGTGTGAGGCACTGGGTTCAATCCTCAGCACCACATATAAATAAACAAATAAAATAAGAATTTTGGCATGGAAAGGGTATCCTGGATTATCTGAATGGGCCCTAAATATAGTTAAAGGTGTCCTTAGAAGATAGTGGCAGTGGGAAATTTGACTGCAGTCAAATGAGAAGGTGATGAAAGAAGCAGAGACTGGATCTAAATACTTTGAACATGGAGGAAGGGGGCATCAGTCAAGGAATAGAGGAAGCCAATAGAAGCTAAAAAATGCTAGGAGATGGTTTATATTCTCAGACCTTCCAGAAAGAATCACTAGCTAACACCTTGTCTTTAGCTCAGTAAAACTGATTTCAGAATTGTAACTCACAAAATTGTAAGAAAAACATTTTTTGTATTAAGGCACTAAGTATGTGATATTTTATACAGCAACAATGGGAAAATCTCACTGCCTTTTTCACTCTTCCTCATTTCTCTTCCTGCACTGGCATCCCATTCCCACCTCTTCCAGAGACTATGGCTGGTGGAATGTTCCATCAAATGCCTCTGAATATTGTATACAAAAAGTCTTCTTAGGTTAGAGTTTGTAGTTTATATTATACCCAGAATCGAACTCTCTAGGTTGAGTTCCAGGTTATCTATGAATCTAACCAACTGACATTTACTCTGTACAAAACCATTCTAAATTTCTTCCTCTGTTATTTTAGTAAATTATTACATTTTATGTTGGGCTTGGTATTCCTGAGAATGTACCTCAGGAGCACCTCTAACTGCATGAGTATAACTGACCAATGATCTCCTGCATATTTAATCCTATCTTGTTATCACCTTCATAGAAGAAAATATATTTTAAATTTTGAGAAAAATCCTGTTTATTTTCTTTAATGGGGCCCCTTTCTGAAAATGTTTCCATTTGTTTGGACCATTGCCCATCATGCTATCCAACCTACTTTCTCTTCTCCCCTCACCTCTCCCTACTTTCTTCTCCAATTATTTTTCTCCCTCCCTTCCTCCTCCCCCTTCTTTTTTTGAAAAGCATGAAAGGAACTATAATCAGTGAAGCTATAGCAGAAAGACCAGGGAACCCTCATCCTTACTCTGGCTTGGAAGAATGACAATGACTTTAAGGTTTTATAGAAAGGGAAATGAAGGCAAGGTTGGGAATTTACAGAACTGGAAGATTTTCACAGCTGCCAAGGTAGGTATCTTGATCAGATGTGTCTGATCCACCATTATCTCAGGATTGGACAAGTAGGGGCCATGTCCACTAGAAGAAAGTGGCTACTGACTGAGGGATAGCTTCATCTCTTCACAAGATGTTTATTAATTAGACCTTGTTCCTGGGATCCAAGTTGACTCAGAACAAAGAACAGAGATGCAAATGGAGGCAGAAATGTCAAGTCTTTAATCCTGCTTTTAGTCAAACATCAGATCCTTGCAGATAAAAATGAAGAGTGTAAGCCCTGATTACAGTTCCACCATCTTTTGTCTTCAGTCTTGAGGAAACTAAAGTATCAGCAAATCTGGATCTGCAGATTTCTTTGCACCATGGTAAACTAGTCTCTAAAGAATGACTGAACAGTTAAGCAAAAAGGGCCATATGTCTAAGAATAAAAGGTAGAAATCCCACTATAAATTATAAACCAAAGTACAAAAGGGAGTCAAAGTTATAAGATATCCAACTAAATGAATCACGGAGGGTGTTCTCTCTCCTTTTGAATAGCTCGAGGAGTATGGACTACTAAAAAATAGATAATCAGGATCAAAAAAAAAAAAAGTCATTTTCTTATTTCTATGTATACAGAGGTCCCTTGTTTGAAGTATGAGTTCTGCCTTCTGTGCTGATGTGACTGGTAGAGGGGTTTTTAGTGTCAGGTGACCATGCAGGAGAATTCCTTCTCAATAACTTCTCAGCTTTACTTATATTTGGTAGGACCAACACAAGTGCATATATCAAGTTACATTTAAAATGATCATTTTTTCCTTTAAATTGTCTTTGCATGACTCTTCTTTGACCTTTTTTCTACCTTCATGTTTGTACATTTGTCCATCATGCTTCCCTGCTCTGGGTTCAAGACCAAGCAGGCAGAGCTGGGTATATAGCTCAGTTGGTAGAGTGCTTATCTTGCAAGCACAAGGCCCTGGGTTCAATCCCAGCACCACAAAAGAAAAAAAAAATCAATGAATGAAGACCAAGCAGGCGACCACTATTTTTGCTAAAAATTAACCTCTTTTCTTCCTGCATTACAGTCAGTTAAGGCTCCTCAAGGTTAACTTTAGGAATGTGTGATGAGCCTCTCTGTTCTTTCAATCTGCAGGGATAGGCCAGAGCGCTGATGATAATATAGCTTCCCTTGGAAGTATAAGGAACATTACCCTCTCCAGTGACCTTCCTCTTTGTGGAACGTACCCTGGTTGCCCTCCTGTTCTCTAGGGTTCTTGCTATCTCCCTGATTGGAAAGTTGGATGATTCCCCAGAACTGCAGGAAGACTCTTAGAGGAGTCCCATCACTCCCTGGGTCCTGGCAGACCGTGGAGGTAAGGCTCAAAATACTAGTTTTTGTTTTGTTTTGTTTTTCTTAGCCCCTTTATTTTTGTTGACTTTGGTCTCCAATACTTTGTTGTTGAACAACTAGAATGCCCGTTATACAAGACTTAATTTGTAATAGTGGGTTTTAATTTTAACTTCTGTTATTTTGTAGTTACCCCTTCCATTTAATTGGGGTTAGTATTAGCATTAGGAGTCAGCAGCATACGCTACCTGTCTTGTAGATGGTAGCTTATTATCTCAAATGAACTCAGGTTATTCTGTTAGAAATTGTAATTTTGCAAAACAGTAATAGGGAACAGATCCAAATTTTTACAAGGAAAATAAAAAATGAAACTAATAAAAGCAAAAGCATATTCAGTTTTTATAATAGTTCTGAACCAAAAAATATAAATTTTTTAAGTAAAATAAGGTACTTTGATCTCTGTTTAGCCTCCAAAAACCTCATAGTTTGTCAACTTCATTACACATAAAATCTTTTTTAAGATTCTATTTCTTTTTAAATTTCTATTTCTTTTAAAAACACTTTTGCAACCATTAGGTACACTTTATAATTTATCCACATGCTTACTTAGTTTTGTATTATGTTTCTTTCTATTTAGATCATAGTAAATATTTCTGACAAAATTTATCATTTTGAACAGAATTTCAAATGTATTTAGACTATTTCCTTCCAAGCAGTCGAGTCACCTTTGTGTACCACGACCTTTGATTCAGATCCTCTTCCACACTGGTATTTAACAATGATATCATTCACCAACCCACAGATATTCTCCTGCATAACCTGGTTTCTATTCTGGATTTGACTAACCTAGAAATTAAGTTTGATTGAGGTGGCTCAGGGGAGGGAGGGCAGAATCTTACTGGCCTCTGCTAATCTGTGGCAAGCTTTGACTATTTCAAGGGTCACAGCAAAGCAGTGCAGGCGGAGAGCCTGGTTGCTAGCATGTGCCTGTGGCCCTAAGGAGGACAAGGGAAACAGAGCACTTCCTAACTTCTCAGACCCTTCCTGGGGCCCACCCATCCCCACCTTCCATGGATCATAGCAACAATTATCTTACAAGGAGAGCAACTTTCCTGAAGTATTGAAGGAAAATAACATTTATGGAGGCTCAGATTGTGCCAGGAAGCATACTCACCCTCATTATTTCTTCCCCCCATTTAAAAAAAAAAAACTATCTAGAGGATCTCTGCCTCCTCCATCAGTCTAAGTCAAACTTTAGTTGAAGTCAGAAAAGTCAAGGTAGTTAAGTGAATTGGGGACACATTTTATTTATCTATGTTTATCAATTAACCCCCCTCCATTTTTACCAGATAAAATGAAATCAAAGAAACAGAGAATCTACCCTAATAATTCTATGCAGTTGTGAAAATAATTGTCTTTCAGCACATTTTAAGAAGGTGTGTAGAGATCCACATCTTCAGACTCAAAGTTTCACTACTCAAAGTAACACAAAACATATTTCACTTCTTATAATTTACAAATTATAAATGTATGACTTTGTATAATTTAATACTGTATAAACCTGAGGAGCCTCTGTCTCCCAAAGGAATAGTTAATAGTTTCTGAGGGCATAGAATATAAGTGTATAGAAGACACAAAACATAAAATTTGTAATGTCTTGCCTCACAAAACTTTTTCCTTTGTGAGTTTTAGAAATTTCTTATATGGAATAAATGTTGAAATTAGAGAATCTCAAAGATTGCAACCTGAACATAGAATCCTACAGCAACAAGTGAATCCTTTATCTGTTGTTCAATTCCCTCCTTAAATAGTTGGCTTTTTAAACTTTAATCAGTTCAATGATGATTAACAATCTTTCTAGGTCATTATTCTTGTGAAACATAAGCAGTTCTCCAACTCTTTCTAGAAGATTCATAAAAGTTAACTAGTAACATCTCAGAATTTATACATTACTTTATGTTAATGTTATTTTTAAAATCTTTACTTCTGGATATGACTTACGGTTGTTTATTCAATTAGGTTAGTTACATAAAAGCTTTTCTTTAGAAAATAAATGACATTTTTCAAGGTATTTAAAATGACTCAAATAGAAAATAATTCAAGGCAGTTTCTAAAATGTGTCTATCTTTTTATATTAACATTCAAAAGATAAAATGTACTGTCTTTGCTTGACACATGGACATTGTTGTAACATGGTGTAGATGGGTACTGGGTGTCCCAGAGGGGATGGTAAAGTTCCAATTAATTACAAGTTAGGTCCCTCAAATAATAAACGTTAATACCGTTTTGCCAGAGAGATTCTTTACATTAATACCTGAGGAAAGAATGACCACATACTTTCTATTTAGCATTTAAAGAAGAAAACTTGATGCAGTTCAAAGTTTTTTTAATAGTAGAAACACCATTTAGCTAATTTGATAATTGAAATCTTTTCAAATTCCTACTACACCTCAGGAATTGGCAGATCAAGTGGTTGTGATAGAGATGAGAAAGTCTCCCTAAAATATATACTTTTTTTTTTTTTTTTTAAGAAAGAGTTGGCTAACTCTTTCTCTGGAGGATTTTATACATGTCTAGCCGATATGTTTATTACCTATGGTGGACCCCATGTTAAAACTTGTAATACCTATTATAGGTAAAACTTGGACTACCAATTATTTGCTGTCTAGACTCAGACTGAAGCCTGCATCCCTTTTCTCTTTGACCTACTTCTCACTCAGTCAAAATGTTCTAAAGACTTGCATTTTCCCCAGGCTAATGACATTAAGACCTACCTCATTCTTCATGCAAGGCCCCACATATAAATAGGAATGATCTATTTTCCTTATAGTTTTTTGATCATTGCAAAATCCACATGTAAATATAGCAATGGGGGGGGGGGAGTAATTCCCTTATAGAAAAATCAATTACTGTGAATCAGTAGAAATGTGTCCTGTTGGATTTGGTTGAGATTTATTTGTTAGCAGCTCAGGACCTGGAGCTTAGGTGAAAGTTCTGTATTGAAGATGTCACCTAGGAGTCACCAACAGAGAAATGGTAGAAGAAATCTTTGAAGACAGATGAAATATCATAAGGGATTGTGCAAGTATGCATACAGACACATGAAAATTCAGAAGAGATGTCAAAGAAGGAAAAGTCTGAGAGGAAGCAGTCAGAGAAGTAGGAGGGAATCCAAGTCACAGAAGCCAAGAGAGTAGAAAAAATAAAGCTTTTAAAAAATGTGAATGATGCTAAGTGCTAAAGAAAAACGAGGTCCATATTTTATGTATTAAATTATGAACTTTGTTATCTGGAAATCAGATTTTTGTAGAATGAATTGAATGTACTGCAAAATTAATGTATATTGAACTGAGGCAGACAGTGTATATTGGCTATCTTTGAACATGGCAGCATAGTAGTAAGAGTGTGGATCTGAATTCCAGAGTGTTTCTAATTTTGTGTGAGTGAGCCTTTCTGAACCTCCTTGCCCTCCTCATGCATAACATAGATAATGATTGTATACACACCTAGATTGTTCAGATCATTAAGTAAGGTGATATGGTAAAAGGAGTTAGCACAGAACCTGTATATGTAGTATTTAATGAATAATAGTTTACATTCTATAGTAATATTTTTGGAAATGTGGTTATAATGAAAGAGAGGCAAAACAGGAATTCTTGGGAACTCTAGGATCAAGAGAATTTTTATTTCTCTTGTCTTTTTCTATTATTGTCTATTGTAACGTTTTATAGCTAGAAAGAAACTTTCTGACTAGTGGGGATACAACATAAAAAGAAGGCTAAAATTAGTGAACTTTATTTCAGACGCAAATTTTTAAAAATTTTCTGTGTGCAGAAAGGTTAATTGTTTGAAGTACTCTGTCCTTCAAGATGGAAGACAGGGAGGTATGAAAATTACTAAGAGGAAGGATGCAGGAATAAGGGCAGATTAGCAGCTCCTGGTGCCCGTGGGTATCTGAGAAATTCCTAGGGACTACAGGGTGTTTCAATGAAGACAAACAATCAGGGAGTCCCTGATGTAAGTACAAATGGACTCCTGGAGTACGATGAAGTAGACTGAAGGGTAAGTGGTGTCCAAGCACAGGTATGACAATTTGCAATTCTAAAGCAAACCATGCCAAAATTTAGAATGTCAAAGACTCCATTTGAAAATTCTCAAATTAAAAAATGCACAATAATAAACACTCATCACAAGCAGAATTGCCAGGGAGATAAGGTCCTTTCAAAACTGCCACAGCATTGGCACTGTTTTTTTGTTTGTTCATTTGTTTGTTTGTTTTAAATAGGTGTTTCTAAGTTTGGCCAAACAAATGCATTTGTTTGTATCCTGAATACTTTCTGTCTCGGAATTGAAATCTTTCACTGCTTTGGATTTTGCATATGAAGCATGGAGTACATTCCAATGACATTGGCCTCAGGCATGAAATAAATCAATGCCTGGATTTTTAAAATATGGATTTAATCCAAGCCAGACTTGGCCTAAGCACTGAGGAATCTAAGACTGAGTTGTGCTAATGTCAGAGACTGAATATTAGAAATGCAATCTCTTAAAGGATCTTATATGTAGATCCACCTGAGTAACCCTCAGCAGTAAAGTCTAATTGTAAATAATACCCAAGAAAGTCTTTCTGTAAAGAGCCATTTGTGTAAATCATATGGGTAAAAGGTTTGTTAGTGCACATATATGACATGTTTTTGCACACTTTTAGGAACAATTTGATTCTTTCTTAATGGAGATGAGATGTCTTCGACAGCTCCAAATTTTTATTGGTCTCCCTGCCTCTCGCACATCTGGGACGTTCTATCAATCCTGTTATTGGGTTTCCACTCTGTTCCGGATTCATTACAATGGGAACAATTATTCTTTGATAATTCGTGGAGCTTACAAATAGTAAATAAATAGGCAAGAAGATGTGTATTAAGATATATATATATATTTTATTTATTTTTTATTTAATTTTTGATTCATTCAACACAAATGGAGTACAGCTATTGTTTTTCTGGTTGTACACAAAGTAGAGTCACACCATCTGTGCATTCATACATGTACACAGGACAATGATGTCTGTCACACATACTGTTATTATTCTTACCCCCCAACCTTGACCCCACCCCTCCTTTCCCTCTATGCTCTCTATCCTTCCTCCATTCTTGCCAACCTTCCACCCCACATTATGCATCATCATTCACTTATCAGAGAGACCATTTGGCCTTTGGATTTTTGGGATTGGCTAATCTCACTTAGCATAACAGTCTCCAACATCATCCATTTACCTACAAATGCCATGATTTTATTCTTCTTTATGGCTGAGTAATATTCCATTGTGTATATATACCACAGTTTCTTTATCCATTCATCTATTGAAGGACATCTAGGTTGGTTCCACAATCTAGCTATTGTGAATTGAGCAGCTATGATCATTGATGTGACTGCATCACTGTAGTAATCTGATTTTAAGTCCTTTGGGTATAGGCCAAGGAGTGGGATAGCTGGGTCAAATGGTGGATCCATTCCAAGTTTTCTAAGGAATCTCCACACTGCTTTCCAGAGAATAAGAGACCCAGAATAGCTAAAGCAATCCTTGGCAAGAAGAGCGAAGCAGGGGGTATCACAATACCAGACCTTCAACTATACTACAGAGCAATAGTAACAAAAACAGCATGGTATTGGCACCAAAATAGACAGTAGATCAATGGTACAGAATAGAGGACACAGAGACAAACCCACATAAATACAGGTATCTCATACTTGATAAAGGAGCCAAAAACATACAATGGAGAAAAGACAGCCTCTTCAACAAATGGTGCTGGGAAAATTGGAAATCCATATGCAGCAAAATGAAACTAAACCCATGTCTCTCACCCTGTACAAAACTCAACTCAAAATGGATCAAGGATCTAGGAATTAGACCAGAGACCCTGCACATAATAGAAGAGAAAATAGGTCCAAATCTTCATCACATTGGCCTAGGACCAGATTTCCTTAACATGACTCCCAAAGCGCAAGAAATAAAAGCACGAATCAATGATTGGGATAGAGTCAAACTAAAAAGCTTTTTCTCAGCAAAGGAAACAATCAGCAATGTGAAGAGAGAGCCTTCAGAGTGGGAGAAAATCTTTGCCACACACACTTCAGATAGAGCACTAATCTCCAGAATCGACAAAGTACTCAAAAATCTTTACACCAAGAATACTAATAACCCAATCAATAAATGGGCCAAGGAAATTCACAGACACTTTACAGAGGAAGATCTATAAGCAATCAACAGATTTATGAAAAAATGTTCAGCATCCCTCATTATAGGAGAAATGCAAATCAAAACCACCTTAAGATTTCATCTTACCCCAATTAGAATGTCTTTTATTAAGATATATATTTTAAGTCAGGTGAATGGGGCAGAGAAAGATCATCAATGCTACTTTAAAATAGTGCTGTCAGGGGAGGCCTCCAACGAGATTTGAACAAATCAGATTGAGGAATCAAATGACAGTAAGCAAAAGGTCCCAGGGAGAGGATGCAGGAAGTGCAAAGACTCTGACATTGAGGCTGCTTATTGTGTTGGAGGAACAGATGGAAGGCCCAGGGAGGTGGGGTGGGGGGCAGGAAGATCCTAGAGTTGAGCAGGAGCTTGGCCCAGATTATGTAAAACCAATGGCAACGCTGAATGTACGTAATGTTGAAATTACATGCTACGGCAGTGTGTTTTATTTACCAAGTTATCAAGGTGTCTCAGAACTAGTGTTTATCCCAAGTCATTCTATCTTAAATTTCAAATGCCTTGGTCTAACCTCTGATTGATTTATGGCAGGTCTTCACAGAGAGATCATAAGGTAAGAAGTAAGGGCGCCCAGTCAGCAACCTTAGCACAGCTAGTAAGTAACTTGATTTTGTGAACTAACACCAATTCACCTCTGTAACCCAAATCCAGATCCTCCTGCGTATGAAATTATGACTTCTTAGACCCCTTCTAGTGCGATATTCTGATGCCTATGGTAGTAGCTGCTCTGTGTTCAGAGGTCAGCTCCACTGCAGTCGCCAAGTTCTCTTCAGGGTGTGACCTACCAAACACTTTCCTTTCTTTTCTTCTTTTTTCCTTTCTTTCCATGAGTCAAATATTTTAGGCAACCCAGAACCTAGGTTAGGAGAGAAAAAAAAAAAAAAAAAAAGGAAAAGAAAACATAGGAAACCAATTTTGATTTTTAAATAAAGGTGAAAATTGTGGAATAGACTAGCCCATCTGTGGCGCTATAGAGGTGAGGGTTCAGAAAGAGTTGACCAGAGGGGACTGAGCTGAATTTTCAAAGAGCAGTAATTAGCAAGGTCCTTGCTAAAGGTGATGATACTTCTTCTCTGGGGAGCCAGTTAGAGAGACAGAATCTCAGGCCCCACTCCAGAAAGACTGGACCTGTATGTTAACATGATGGGTGATTCACAGACATAATAGTTTGAAAAGCCCTGAGAAAAGGTGAAAGGAAGAAGAAGAAGTAGTTTTCTAGACAGAGATAGTATCTTGGGACAGTGCAGCACATTTAGGAAACTATAGGTAGGTTGTCAGGGACCAGATCCTGAAAGGCCATACTTTACTAAGAATTCCAAGGATCTGAATGTGTTGGGAGCTCAGGGATGAGTCTGAATAGCAGAATATTATGAACAAGACTTAGTTTTAGACATATGACAGCTGTAAATATCATTGAATTTTCTGAGACAAAAAATTCTGAGTGCTAACTTTGAAGAAGAGTTCAAATAATATTTTTGTAGATACTCCAGTTAACTCCACAAAATCTCCTGAAGAATCAACAGAAGAAATACTAAAACTAATAACTGCATTTGAAGCCAATTATACTATAAACATGGAACAACTAAAAGCTTTGCTAAATCTTTTACACAAAAAATGGAACAAAAGATTCTAAATCAGAGTAAAACATTCCAAATCACAATAACAACAAAAACCGAGGACTAGAAATAAACTTAAATGTTCAGGATGTGCAGTAAAAAATATATTAATTTTTACTGAGAAACACAAACCATTAATAAATGGAGGCCTAAACTATGTCCCTGAATGGGAAGTCTCAATATTATAAAAATACATTTTTAAGGTTGGAACTATGAGATTAATAATAGATACTTTTGGAACCTGAAGAAAGTAGTTTTGGATGTCTCCAGAAGAAAAAAAAATGAATGAAAATATTCAATCATATGAGGGAGGACAATAAAATGTCAGAAATTAAAGTATATTTTTAACCATTTTGGAGGGGCAGGGGCACTGGGAATGGAACCTAGAACCTTGCTCATGCTAAGCCCATTCTCTACACTGGGCTATTCCTCAAATGCCTTGGCCATTTTTAAGTGAGCAGGTGTTTTGGTTTTGTAATACAGACTCTATGTTGCCCAGGCTGGGCTCAAACTTGTGATCCTCCCATCTCTGCCTCCTGAGTAGTTAGAATTGTAGGTGTGTGCCACTGTGCCTGGTTTAAAGTATATTTTTATAATCTACATGTAATTCTTATATAGTGTGTGATCATGAACAGAAGTAGATGTATTAACAAAATAAGAAATTCCCCCAAAGATCCACAATACAGTAATTAAACTTAGAGAATGTAAATTATTTAATAAACAGTATTGGAATAAGCGACTATTGTCAAAATGACTAGTTTCTTTATTTCAAAATACCACATTAAAATAAATCATTGCTAGTAAATACTTTAATTTAGAAATTAAACCATGAAGTGCAGATAAATTAGGTGATCATTTCATCTTAAGAAAACCATTTTAAGTGCACATGCAATTATAAAATCTGTAAAAGAGATTCATGATTATATAAACACTTTAAAATCTGCAAGTCAAAATCACATGAAAAAAATTTAAAATTAAGCTTCCAAATAAAATTTCTCATGGGATCTGCCAGAAGTTAACATATTAATAAGTATTGCAATAAATATGCAAGAAAGACTGTGGATTAATATATAAAAGAATAGATATGAACAGTAGACTAAGAAAAGTTTAAACCACTTGCAAAGAAATAAAAACCAAAAATTGAAATGCTATTTTCAATTTATAAAACTGATAAATTAGTAGGGATTTCAAAGCTGTCTTAAGCTCAATTGCCTTTCCTTGTTGGAATGTCATTGGTTAGAATGTCGGAAACATCATCTCCAGGAATCCTAAAATACCTAAATGCCTTTAGGTATTTTTAAATACCTAAAAATAGGGGGAAAGATATCTTCATAGATTCGTTTTTATAGAAAAAAAAGACATGAAAAGTAAAAATAATTTACTAGTAGATTTAGTCTTACATTCTTGACTATAGTAGCAAAAAATCTTGGAATTATGAGTAGGAGACAGGAAGTTAAAACATAATTTTTAATCTTGCACAGGAGTCAATAGACAGTATTTATTGTTTGATTCTGGATATTTCAAGGAGAGAAAAATAGTATAGAGTTACAAGCTTACAAATAAAAAATTTAGGTAAAGATTTTTTTAAGGTATATTCAATGAAGGTAGAAGAAAGAAAGTAATGAAAGCAGAAACAAAAGTTAATCAATTACAGGTATCAGAAAACCAGAATTCTAAAACCCATTTCTTTGAAAAAAAAATCTAACTTTAAAAAGTACCTGACAAAATAAAATACAAAAAGGACAAATCTACAAAATTAAGAATGTGAAAAAGACATAATAATAAGTGCTAAACTTAAATGCTCTAAATTTATAAATTTATCTTTAAAACCTAGATTTTTAAAGAAAACATACAAATTTTCAAAGTTACATCAATAAGTATATATTTTTTAAAAAGTCATAATGAGTGGTCAAATGTTTTTCAAAGTATTATTTCCCAAAAAGGCTAAGATCATTCGTGTCATATGTAAGAGGAAGAGAGAATTCCCATGCTATAAAAGTCATTCCTAAACATTAAAAATTAAGTAGCTTTTAAAATTAAATTTATAAATCCTCAAATCAGAGTCTGGCATTAATTTTGTATTTTCCAAATGTATTGTGTTGAAAATTAGGTCCAAGACTTGTTAATGAAAAATGGATTCAGGACTCGGTAAATTTCAGATATACATCTCTTTTAGGAGATTAAGAATGTATACCACCATAATTAAAAAGTCTAAAAGATTCTGCAGTTATGAAAGCTAGCATTAATTCAGTATATCCAAAATTATTTAGAGAAAAAACATCTTTTGCATCATGCTTATTAATATTTAAATGTGCTAATATCCTTTAAATCTGGGACACATAGTGGGTTTTTGTTCTTTTCTTTTCATTTTCTCTTATTTTTTTTTTTCTAATGGTAAATTTTCATAGTATTGACAATGGATGGTGTTAAACATGACCATTCAGGCCATTGATAATGTATAAATAAATACAGCTAACAGAAAGAAGGAGATAGAAGAGGGTTTGGAGAACTGGAGAAAAGGGAGAGGGTTTGAAAGTCTTCCTTTTGCAAAATGGGAAAAAAAATTTGTCTTAGTCCATTTTCTATTGTCATAACAAAAGAACAGGCTGGGTATTCTATGCAGGAATGAAGTGTATTTTCTCCAGCGTGGTGCTGGCATCTGCTCAGTTCTGGTGAGGGCCTTCTCGCTGTATCACAGCTTGGTAGATGGCATCCCAGCAGGAACATGTATAACCAGGAGAAATCACACGAAGAGAGAAAGGATCCAGAGAAATTCAGGGGTCAGGACTGCTATTTCTTTAACATCCTGCACCCGTGGGAACTGGGATCCCATAGTGATGACATTAATCCCTTCCCTATGGTCTCCCACTAGGCCCCAGCTTTTACGGGTTTATCAACTCTCAACATTACCACACACAGGACTAAACTTTCAGCACAGGAAACTTGCAGGGACAGACCAATTCATATCCAAATCATTGCACATATGGTATTGTTTGTGTTTATTAAACATAGACTTGGAGGTACTAATGTGACACTTAAGAAAAGGAGTAGTGTTCTCACTACATACAGATTATAGGAAAAAACCAAGGATGAGTAGATGATTTCAATTCTAATCAATCAGAATAGAGAGAGTCAATAGATGTTGCCCAGAGTTGGTAGATACAAAAAGTGATCACAGTGTGATACTTAAAGATATGAAAGTGACCATCAGAAAAACCAAAAAGTCAAACTGGACAGAAGCGAGGTCGAAGACTGACATTTCTCATTTAAAAACATTTTGTATCATTTGATTTTTATTAACCACATTCATGTTTTAGTATACTAAACCTTTTCTAGTTTGGATGTACAGAATTGACTGCTAGTGGAGTTATTGAAGACTAGTGATTTAGAACATAGACTACTACAAGCACAGCATGACTGTAAATCCTATAAACCTTAGTTTAAAAATTGGCTCCACCAATTGCTAGAACTCGTTGGCTTTGGACAAACCATGAAAACTCTCTATGCTGCAGTTTCCTCCTCTGAAATTATCAGTAGCAATACATAGCACAGAAAATTATTTTGATCTTTGAAAGTGAGAACATCTAAAGCACTCAGCACAGAGAATTCTTGATAAAAAAAAAACTGTTGTATTTAATAGCTATTTTAAAAATTATAAAAACAATAAATATTCTCATGTATATATTATAATCAACTTATTTCTTAAAAGGTTCCCTTGATGTATGAATATAGGTATGTGATATTTATGTGGAAATTCCTTAAATGCAAATGGTTACAAAAGTTCTTCCAATAGTTTTTTGAGGTTTTGGAGTTTTGTTTTGAATGCCTGCTTTTGAGGTGTTATGATGTAATGGAAGAACCAGCATTAGTCTGCCTGCCTCCACCTTGGGCAAATCATTCGCTTGCTGGAGTCTACCTGCCTGAAGGTTAGAGGTAATCAGGTATTAATTTCCAGTGCTGGTTACCTCTAAGGGCCATGGCTGTAGAAAAGAATAAAGTGGCCCATTGACCATGTAACAACTGCAGGTCTCACACACCAATCAAGACCTTGCCTCAGATGTTTGACCCTGAGACTGAGGGAATTTTTTTGATCTCTGAAATGGGGTTTGTTTTGTTTTGTTTATAAAGAAAAAAAGGTTTGTTTTGGTTCATGTTTTTAGAGGCCCCAATCCATGATCAGGCAGACCCATTGCTCTTAGACTTGTGGTGGGGGTGCCAGATAGAAAGAGCATGTGGTGGAGTAAAATTCACTCACCTCATGCCAGGAAGCGAAAGAAAGGATGAGGGAGAAGAAGGGCCAGCCCCTAATCACCTGAACCCCTCCAATTAGGCACTACCTCTTCAAGGTTCCACCACCTTCCAGTAGTGCCTCTCTGGGGAGCAAATCTTTAATACATGGGTCCTTGGGGGACTTAAGATCCAAACTAGAGCAAAACATGAGAGACACCAGGTATACATATGCTCCAAGGAGACCATGTGAGGACACAGTGAGAAAGTGGCCATCTGCAAACCAACCAGACAGAGCTCAAGAGAAACCAAACCTGCCAACACCATGATCTTGGACTTCTGACCTCCAGAACTGTAAGAATATACTTTTTTTTTTTTTAAGCCACCTCGTACTTTTTTGTCTGGCAGGCTAGTTGGTGAGCACAAACAATGAGCTAAGTGACATAATTGAAGCTTAGCTTTTACAAATGTCCTTCTGAATATCTCAGTAGGAATAGATTGCTTCCCAAACATCCTTTGTGATTCAAGGTTGTTTCCAATGGTAGAGGTATTGGGTTGTGCTGTGTCCAATTAAATGATGAAGCCTAGAGGCAAGTTCTTAGATCACTGAGGCGTCCCTTCAGAGGGGATTGTGAGACACTAGTCCCTTTCTCTCTGCTTTTATTTGAGATATGATGACTCAGTCCTCTACCTCCTGACACAATGATGCACCACCATCTGCAGTTCTCAACAGGGTCCAAAGTATGTCCTTTGTCTTTTACAAATGTCCTTCTGAATATCTCGGTAGGAATAGATTGCAATGGCAGAAGCTATTGCCCTGGTGGGAGTGGTCAGTTTTGGGGCAAGAGCGCTAGTCCATGTGGAGCAGCAGTTAATATGTTTTACAAAGGCCAGTGCAGTTTGGTGGTAGGCGGGATGTGAAGAAAGAAAAAACAGCAGAGTTAAGGAAAACTGCAAATTTCTACACCCCAAATGGATATATGGTAGGGATTTTCTCAAAGCACAGAAAAATGTAACAGTGTCAATGTGAGCCTTCCACAATTCAGTTATAACATTGTTGCTACTCTGTGGTATAGAAATAGAACGGCCTCCTCTGGTTGCTCAGGCCTGTAATCCCAGTGGCTCTGGAGGCTGAGGCCAGAGGAGTCCATGCAAAAGCAAGGTGCTAAGTAACTCAGTGAGACCCTGTCTCCAAATAAAATA